>LUCM01011175.1:160824-261261 GCA_008360955.1 Fasciolopsis buskii | reverse complement strand
CGCTGCTTCAATTGAACGGGAGGTGCGAGTAGCTGGACGTCCCTCCGGTTTCAGAACAGCTCTGGTTCCCATATCCACGATAGGTACAGTAGGTTTGGATGGTGCAAACGGAGCCAGTTAGTCGGTCTGTAATTTATTTAATGAAGCTGTATAGTTCATTTACACTGGTCGGTTCACTCTCACCGTCATTCGACTGATAATTGACCTAAAAAGTGTGCTGTACTCCGGTTGATAAACTGGGTATGAACCGGGGGTTATAACATTAGCATGCTACAGTAAAAAAGTGAATCTGACTCCAGGGCGAACCCATTCGAACAAGAGGTTTCATGGCCTCAGCATCCAGCTGACAAACGGACACAAATTTCGAAACCAGAAGTCCTAGTTTTGAGACGCTGAATATACCCCTGATGGCTCTGGTGCAGACACTCCCTTGGGTCACTCGACCGTGCACAAATTTCAACCATGGACTATGCTGCTCTATCGTAACTACAAAATTGCTAGCAGCAAACTGATAAACTGGTACTCCATTTAGGCTTTGAATCATTGTCTATGGCAGCTTGAAATACGCCAGATGACGCGTGGAGATCAAACGACTATATGAGTAGCAGGTGTAATCAACGGCTTCGAATATGTTGACAGGTGAATCTGTAGGTACGGATTTTCCAAGTCAATTCTCAAGTAAATGGGTTGCCAGGTAAGCATTTCACGAAATACCTGGGGTACATGGTGGTGGATGCACGTTTGCGCCTTGGCATTCGCCACAAATGTGCCCGATCGTTATTTTTCACTGCCGCCACAGTAAAAGTTGAGCATGCTGATGAATTGGCAAACAAAATAATGTTACCCTGCCTCAACTTAGTTGTCACCTCCTGGGTACACTTCCACTGATCATAAAAAACGCTCATCGCCTTGAATACTCTAATACTCCATGAACCTTCATTATCGTGGATCCTACTGCGACAACAACCTTATCACTGCAACCGTGCGCAACCGAACCTCGTATGAGAAAAGAATGACATCATTTTCTCAGACGGTTGATCGTCAAACTTAAAGCATAAGGATGATGACGTCCCCCTGAATAAAGACTCCGCCTAAATGAAAGCATAGGTGTATCTGGGATACATTTTGCAACCTCCGAAATGCAAAAAGCAGTTGGAAGAATGGATTGTCCGCCAAAGCCAACTTCGTTCTTTGACGAGAAAACAAACCAGGTGAAGCAGATAAATTTTGATATTTCGTCAATTACAGTGCATAAGGTGGTCGTAATTACGACCAAGTGACTTTACCCAAATACAGAGCACAACAATTTGAAAAATATCCCTCAACATTATCCTGTCTTGCCAAGCACAAACCAGTCCCAATTCTTACTAATCAAACGCTGCTGAGGTTGATATAATTTGCAGTGTAATTTGCTTTAGCCGTCAGCGGATTAAAAGGGAACATGCTCCGGACGATCAGCTCCAAACACTCAATTTCTTCTAGGGCTACCAATCACCAAATAACAGCGACAGCTCAGTCGGACAAAGGAATCACGGTAAATCATCTCCATTGCTTGAACTAAAGCATAACAACAAAATGATTCAGCGAACCGAATCACTACGCCACCGTAGGTTTTGCAACCGCTGTGCAGCAAATTCTAAGGGAGCAGGGAACGGACCAAACCGGCCGATAACATTTTCGATTGAAGTTATTCCCCAAATCAGATAACGTTAAGCGGAAAGGCAAGTCAATAGGATTTGGGGGCGCTGAAATTGTCACGCAAATTAATTTCTGCCGGGGAAGCTCTGTGACCTAGACTACGCAGATGACGTTGTGTGTCTGTTCGAATCCGCGGACCATGAACAACGCGCACTAGATAGACTCTCGAGGTCGGTCGGTCGGTTTGGCATGTGCTTTGCACCTTCAGAGCGCAAAGTGCTGTTGCAAGACTGAACGACAGCAGTGTCGAACTTGGTACTGGATAGACAGGAACTGACGACTGCGGACCGTTTCACATACCTTGGTAGCTGCTTGTCGAACGATGGTAGCTCGGCAGTGGAGGCAAACACGCGTATATCGAAGGCTCGAGCAGCTTACACTGGACTGAAGCACTTGTGGCGTCCACCTGATATTCCACTGAAGTTGAAAAGCCGTGTGTACTGTGCCGCAGCGCGCTCAATCCTGTTGTACGGTTGCGATACATGGTGTATGTGTGTCGGAGATATTCGTCGGCTAGAAGTTTTCGACCACCGATGTCCACGTAGTATGGCTAGGATTGGATGGAGTGACCGGGTGAGTAATGTGGAGGTGAGGAATCTAATACTAGGTGTTGGCTTTCATAATACCTTATATCAGCATATGAAACTTAGTAGACTACGTCGGTTAGGTCACGTGTTGCGTATGGCGTACACTCGTCTATCTTACCGTGCCCTATTTTGTGTTCCTCCCAAGGAATGGAAAAAGCCATGTAGAGGTCAACAGATGACGTGACAACGCGGGATGAGAAAATGTATAGCAAACTTAGGTAAGGTAGGTGTCTCACGTCTTCGTAATTGGGGTCTGAAAGACTCGTCAACTAGCAGACTGGAAATACTGATTGATATAGTAGTGAACCGTGAACAGTGGTGATCGTGTTGTCATTTTCTATCGAATCAGAATGGTTGAAAATTGCGCGTTTATACAATTAGACTGTTCCGTGTGTTGGCTGTAACAGCATCCTATCTTTTCCCTCCTATGTAGGCCTACTCCCTGTCCGCCTTGGATATTCACCCTTTTTATAGAAACTTGTAACTCTGGGGAAAAGGCGGTAGTCAGTGAGGGTTTCCTCGCTGTTTAACGCTGAACGATGATGATTTCTGATAAAAAACGTCCATTTCCCGAACATCGTTTCATTTCATTGTGACACAAAATAAACAACTAGCTCCACCCGAAATCACGTATTGCACTTTCATCTCACTGATACAAACCAAAACCGTGCAACAAGCAAAGGATCAAAAGGAAGACAGACAGTAACTAGGCCATAGACAATAAGCAAGTAATCAAACTAACTGAGATCAAAACAAATGAACTTCACACATACCATGAACCTCGGAACACACAAGTTCTTCGTAACATGGCGAAAAGAAGTGAGACAAGACACAACAATGCACCGGGACACAGTCAACAGACATCAAGACGGGGATACAAAGAAACCTCGCGTTCACATGAAAACAATGGCTATCTGCGCAGCCATATTTACTAAGACCCTTCTTTGATGATTTAGCGAGTTTTACTGTTCGGCAGTTATTTGAAACGTTGCACACAGACGCACACACTGTGGTTGAAGGATTGTGGTTTTTCTCGACTTGAAACTTACCTTCGACTTTATCTACCGAACAGCCATATTTGGTGCCGATTGCCGGAATGGCACGTCAGAGAATTAAGTTTACTACCTGCGAGCATAGCATTCACATTCTCGGTCGAGCTAGATTACACGATGAGTTACTAATTTCATTTGAAACTAACAGCGGTGGCTCTTTCTCTCCAGTATTGTTAAATTTCGTCTTCGGCGAGCGAATGAAAGATTCTGTTTTCAGGAAGTAGGCCGCAAGAACACATAAATGGAACCACAGGCTACCTTAGTTAGAATTTAACAAACTTCCAAAATAGATGTATAGCGTGATCATTGCTGGTGATTTTAACTTCCAAGTTGAGTATTTAGCAAGGACGGGACGGCACATCGGGGATCGCTTCTTTGTTCTAGCCATTTCAACCAACAACGAAGAACGCCTCATCCCAAGGTTATTTCTGGCAAAAAACAACTTTTGTCATAAATAGCGACATCGGGTCACCTTACGCCTCGTTCGCCCACACAGAATTGGACTCACGCTGATTACATGGCCGTCGGTCATCGGTGGCGTGGACCAGCGAGGGGTCGCCGGTCATTCTGGTCCACCCCTGTGAACTCAGATCATGCCTTCATTCCAGTTCGCATTTGTTTGCGCCTAGCCCCTGGTCACAACAGTGCAAAATAAACTAGTCCTACGACGGAAATGGGAATGATCGAGTAGACGGGTTTTCCTAAATGGTACATGGCAGCGGAACCAGATGGACTGTCGCCATTCATCCCTGAGCATAGTGACGAAGTGCAGAGACCGAAGTTAACAAAACCGGGACCAACCTGGTAAAGGGAGAGATTTCCTAGGGAGTAATGGAACCCAGTGATTGCACCGAGAAAGATGATAGTTGTGAAAACCACAGAGAAATCTTTTCGCCAAGCATTACATCCATCGCACGTGGTCATCATCCTCCGCCAATTACCTGGCACTCGAAAAAGGTGTATGCGTGAGGATCGAGCCTTGTCGGAGTTGTATTGACCGAATCGAATGTTGTGACAAAACAAAGGCACAAGTTTCGTGGACCCAGGATTGCTCCCTTGATTTGGAGGTGGCGATCGACTCAGCAGGCCGTGGAATCCTGTGGTGTTGCCTCTCACTGAAGGATGTGGCAGAGAAACTCATTCCATTCCTCCGATCTCTCGCTGTGCGAACAGGTGAAGCCGAGTTCATGTTTACGGCGTTTAAGCAGTTCCTACACAACGTCGTGACCCGACGGACGAAGTCTAGTACGATAGATATGGTGATGGATTATTTTCAGAACGGGTGCGTTATACTAGATCCATAACTTTCACATCACTCACACGGTCACTCTATCCAATCCATCGATGATGGAAAACCTTTAGGCGACCGATATCTTCAGCACGCGAACTCCACGTCTTGCGATCATACAACGGAACTCAGAGCACTGCGGAGTAGTAAGCACGACTTTTCAATATCACCGAAATGTAAAATTGACGACACAAGTGCTTCATTCCAGCGTAAGCCGCTGGAGCCTTCGACATATTCGTGCTCGCTTGCAATAACATGGCATCATCTTTGGTCAAACAGCTGTTGAGGCAAATGGAACGGATGACAATCGTTAGTTCTTTTACATCCGATATCAAGTTCGGCACTACTATCGTCCAGTCTTGCAAACGCATTTTACACTCCGTAGGTGCTAAGCACGTGGAAGATAGCGCTACAGTTCAAGTGAGCCTGTCTAGCGCACGTCGCGCATGTTCGTCGACTCGAACGAGCACAAAAAGTCGTCGGCGCTGGATTCAGTTGACCGTACAGTTCACTGGCACTGCCTCTTATCAAAGGGTGTTCCGGAGAAGTTCGCTTCACTTCCTCTATCTATTTCGGGACAGCCTAGGCAGATTTCGAGTTTACGGTCATCGTTCACCCGAGTTCCCCTTCGGGAACTTTCACTCATCCTTTGCAACTCTGTAATTGAGATGATCATGGAGATACCTTTATCCCCATGTGAAAATAGTGGCGTTGTATATACTCCGACAGGAAACTGTCCGGTTCAGAATGCGCGGACTATGTCGTGCTGCCAAACAAGCTGGAAGTTCTTCTTCGTCATCTGAACGACAGTTTAGCTGTGTGACGTTTGGGATACGTTTTGCACCTTCAGAGTGCGAGATGTCGCTGCAGGACTGGGCTAGCTCGAACCCGAACCTCGTTCTCGAGGGAGAAGAATTAGGCGAAATGGTAGTTCGGCATGTTTTCATGCCAGTAGGATTAAAGAGAAAGTGGATAAAACGGCGGAACAAAAAAACGATAAGATAAAATTTGTTTTGTTTGTTTTCACCGCACATGTTCTGTGACATTTTTGTTCTTTTTCGGTATCCTTTCGGCGTGGAGTTGGTATGTTTTACGGACAAGCCATACAGCATTCGCGTCAATGACTTCAACTGAGCTATAACTCTCAGCATCCTCAAACGACGACATTCTTCAGTTCTTCGGCCCCAACCAAGAAGGCGAGAAGCATCAGCCGAGGGCGAAACAAAAGCTAACTTTTTCATACTTCTTCGTCAAGCCAAAGCCTGACCGCCGCGTTACCGCCTTCAGCCTTATCCAGCTCGTGCAAAACTATCACGGAACGATGGACCACGAGGAGGAATATGAAGCTGTACAAGTCGCCGAAATTGGTCTAGGGTGCTCACTTACGACATATGGCGATTATCACCACGAAAGCACGAAAACCAGCTTCGTCAGGCTCCCGAAGTACTTAAAGCAACTGATTGTCTCCAGCCGATCACCACGAGGAGTGAATGCAGGAATATTGCTATGTCAGTGCTGAAGAAACACCTTGCACTTTGAGGATGCAAGGCACATGCCGTATTTGTACACCTCCAACGCCAAAAGGTCCAAAGTGTTGAACTGCCTGTGAATCGTCACTCAGCAAGGCGACATCGTCGGCATACTCCAAATCAAAGACTATTTCCTGGAAGGATTTTAAACCCACCGTCCAGGAGACCAGATAAAGCATTTTGTAGAACATTCCTTGTCGTAATCCACTGGAGACGGCAAAGGATGGTCATAAGCCTTAGTCTTACCCGAGGTATGACAGCATAACTCTTTGGGGACAGACACTTATCAGGTACTCCATTCCTCAGCGAACGGGTGCAACAGTGCATGCCTGCCAACGCAGTCGAAGGATGCACCGCAACAATGATTAAGAAAACAATGACTGCTGGAAATCTAAACGGCTCTCCAACAGCTGCTGCAGGGTGAATATTAGATCCATAAATCCACGGTCAGCACGGACCTTAGCCTGTTCCGCGTGAGTTTGTTCTTCAAGCATGTTGTACAACATGCGAAGAATAGCGAATGTCAGAACTTTTGACGCCAATGTTAGCCCACTTTCTGTGCAAGTCCTTCTTAATGATGAAAAAAAACAATTGATTCCCCACAAAGAAGGGAATTTCTCGGAGTATCAGACATCCAAGAAAAAAACTGAAGTTTACTTTACTAGTCCTTTCGGCTTAGAAATGAATTCAAAAAACCTAGGTCTTTACAATCCATCCAAATCTGACGTGTTGAGAAATGGCCGGCAGTGGCCAAGGGAATAAGATTGTGACGTTTGGACGTGAAGGTCACGGGTTCAAATCCTCCCACTTGGCAGCCTTCCTTTGGCTGCGACCCCTTCCTGAAAAATGATGTACATTATTATTTCATTAATAAAGGAAGAGATAAAAACCAAGTAATCGAACACGCTTTTCCACTAAAATACCTAGGTTCAGCTTTGCTTCCAAACAGCCAGGAAAACGGTATGGTCTTATGGATTGATGAGGCCAGAACATTCTCCTCCTGTCTAAGACGATTGCTGTGGACCAGCAAAATAAGCTTGTATCCCAAGACTTGTGGTTTCCGTCCTGGTATCGGCCTCCTTCTCATCTATGGCTGATAAACTTAGCCACCCTTGGGTGAGAATATCCGAGGACTGAACATTCTCGATCAGAGGTGCCTGTGACAGACCTTAAGAATCAACTGTCTAACGAACAAGTCAGGAAGCGACGTTCTTGCAATAACGAACTTTTCGCTTACTTCAAACAGTGGAAGCCACAATGGTTCTGCCGCATCCCAGGATGACCCCAACCAGACCAAAATAAAACGAACCTACCCTTCAGTCCAGTAGGCAGGTAGCTATGGTGGCAGTTCTAAGCGAAGACGATTGCTGTAGCAAAGGACGTCAGCTAGTCAAAGAAGCAGTGACACGGTCTACGTAGAACGCCCCCACACGTACGTCATGTGTCGTAAGCAATGGTTAATGACATCCGTGGTACCGATCTGCTTCTGCCGAGATAAAATAAACAGGAACTGGTGCTATTGATTTCTTCAGTCAAAAATTTACCCATCTGGATTGCATGAAGTTCTGTGTTGGCTAATCGACTGAGGGTCGCCTGGACCTAGTAAATAAAAAATCATATGTACCGCAGGTGCACCTTTAAAACGCAGAATTTCATCCGAATACGTATGAAAACATTGCGACTCAGGTTTTTGACCACTGACTCCGATGAGCATACAACCATTTATAGAATGGAATCGGTGAAGTACGAGGAGTGTTTAATTGAGTTTCAGTAATGTCACACAAAGATGTCAAACCCTCAAAAGAGATCATTTTCCATGTGGGACTTAAAAACTAGCTGGACGAAATAAAAGCTACTCAGAATGAAAATTTTGATCAAACATTTTACAATGTGTCACGTAAGACAGTGTCACAGAATGGTGGACGTACCGATTCGCAAATCGAACAAGAGCAAGTGCATGAGCAGCCTCATTCTGTGGGAATCGAATCACATTGAGCGTCGTTCCGTCCAGTGGGTTGAGGCAACGTAGTAAGCTAGCCCACATGCCTGGTCCAGCCTTTGGGGAACCGAAAATGGCTTCTGGGAGGTTTTCCTCTAGGAAGGCAGCTGCAGATTCCTTTGCCAATGCCACTTCTTCCGAACTGCCACCTGAAGCTGAGGCTATCATTCGCTTTAAGAGAAATGAAGAAAAAGTAAACGACAAAGTCAAATGATATGCATGGTTAGTCCATCAAAAAAATACATGCAAACTGCGACCAGGCGTTGCAAATAAGAAAAACACCACAGCACATTCTGACAATCCTTACAGCGCCAAGGTAGAAAACGGCAAAACTACCAAGTTTCGGAAGAAAAACACTTGCCTCGCTCATTTGGTGTTTCCTTGCAAGTTTAACTTCATCTGTGTAAGAGTTGTGATCGGTTTCGATTATATAGGCCAAATAAGATTTCGGGTGGAAAACCATCTTCCGTGGTGTGTACTGGAGAGGATAATTTGTTTGGTTAAAAACGGCGCCAAGCTTTTCCAAAGCCATGATACTGCAGAAGGTGCAAAATACATTTTAAGAAACCGTCGTTACGATAGTCGTTGGGAGACGAATAATTTAAAAATCAGCAACCAAAAATTGTGAAATTTAGTTTAAACAAGATCGGGTTACAAACACCACATCTACTAAAAAGCGACGAAAAAAGGACAAACAGGACCCCACCACCTCAACACTTCATGAAAGTGAATGCAGGAAAGAGGAATGTTGATCCGACTACCAACACCTCTAAACATTTCTAAGCTGACGGGGTAGGAACGTTCCAGATTAAATAAAAAATATAGATTACGAACATTCGTAAATGACCAAAAGATTACTATTCACACAAAAAACGAAGGGAACAACAATCGCACGGCTTTATAAAAAATTAGTTGACCGAAAACCGTTCCTCGCATTAGAGAAATGATTTAGAAACAACAACCGAAATGTTTCCACTGACTTTGACCGTGTTGGTTCTCATGTACATGATCTCCTCGAAACAAGACAATGCAGAAAGTAGAACCCCATCGGAGAATGATTTCGTTGCATGATGGCAAGACGTGGAGTCCGCGTGCTGAAGATATTGGTAGCCTAAAAGTTTTTCATCATCGATGGATTGGACAGAGTGACCATGTGAGTGATGTGAAAGTAATAAATCTAGTATCACGCGCCCGTTCTCACAAGAAACCATCAGCATAACAGCAGATTTCGCCCGTCGGGTCACGATGTTGTGTAAGAACTTAATAAACGCTAGTGAAACCGCGGCAATATCATTATTATTATTATCATCTTTATCCTCAACCTCATCCTTATCATCATTATCACCATCATCATCATCATCATCATCATCATCATCGCTATTGGTACAGTCGCTTCATGTGCCCTGCTTGAAAATGGTTGCAATCAGTAACTCATCCCGCGGTATCAGAATGTACTCCTTTTCCCAAATATCATGAAGCAAGGAGGTTAGTGATTTCACCAGAGCTTCCCCACCCAATTTGAAAAGATTTGGAGGGAATTCGTCGGGACCGGCTGTATCCCCCTATTCATAAGTCGAATATTTGGCTGCACTTAAACCTCCGTTGGGGGATCAAATGACAACTTCCAATGACTCGCAGTTGTAGACGTCGGACTAAACACGTTAGTGTGTGGCCAGCTAAACTGATCCTTGAAGTGCTCTGCTCAACGGCCCAGCCTTTGTTGTCTACCATGGACAGGTCCTCCATCCCTGTCGCACACGACTTCACTAATTAAAGTTCGCCGCCCACCGCTGTCGCCTACAAGCCTAAACAGTCTTTGACTGTTACCTGACCCCGTTACTACTTCCATCTCTTCGGTTATCTTAAACCACCAGTTCTCACGTCGTCAACTGACGCTACAACTGTCGATGCATCGTATTTACTTCCTTGCAGTTAGGGAGCTAGCGTTTTTGCTCGATTGGGCCCAGCGACCCCTGCGAGATCCAGTGCCTTTGACGAAGGCTAGATCTAGGACCACAGGCAAAATTTGCTGCCAAATACGTAGCCTGATTGATTCGATCTCATTGATTGTCTACATTGCTGCTCGTCGGAGTTCTTGGTTCCTCGGACGATTTCCGCTCATAGCTGTTGCGAACAGCCGCATCACACAGACGTTCCAAAGCCAATCGGGTTTGTGGCCTACGTCGCTGGCCGTTGAGCTGCAGCAAAAATCGCATTAAAACTAACGCATGGTCCGATTCGACGTACGTCGTCCAGTATGATCTACAGTTCTGGACAGAACCGCGCCAACGGTAGTTAACTGCGATATGGTCAATCTGACTCAAAGTACCTGTCGAGTTATAGCGCCATTTCGCAGTGCGATGCGAACTGTGTCGGGAATTCGTACTAGATAGGAGCAGGTTATTGTCTGCACAAAACCGGGGAAGTCTTTCTCCGTTATCTGTTGGCAGAGCAGGCAAGGCGCATCGCCCACCTAAACAGGATTTCGATGCACTCACTCAGCCAGCTCTCCAACTTGTGCATTAAAATTACCTACTACCACTACAATGTCAGAGCCTTTGCTCTTTCGAACAAGGGTGACGAGGTCATCATAGAACTCATTTGTGTGTCAGTGCTGCAGTCTGTTGGAGCGTACGCTGAGATAACAAATAAACTGCGCTCAACACTACTATCCTTTCGGACGCCGACTGATCACTGCAGTTTCATGACATACAAGCGACTGTTGACTGGGATCCAGTCTAAAAGGGCTGCTTCAGCCTTCTCACTCAACACTATTCCTACACCACGTTGACCCTGAGCCGCTTCGTCTCCTGAAGTGCGAAGAAAATATCTTGACAAGACGTTTGGCACAGTTAGTTGAATTACCCTACTCGAATCCTGAATTCGTGTTTCACTCACGCAGCAGACATCAATCGAAAGTGAGTCCACTGTCAGAGCCAAACACGCCTGTTGGCCAGCCTGCATTAAAGTGCGCACATTGAACGAACCGAGATTCAGAGGCTCACGAAGCCTGAGAAAATATGAGCTAGCAGACTGAAAACCACCTACTAAACTACTTGACAATAAACCGTCGCGAGTATCAGTCGTATTATCAGTGGGGACACTATGGGCAGGCGGAGGGGGAAAAGAGATTGGGTTGGAGATGGAAGAGATTGGTTGGATAAAAGAGAGGGAACTCTGAGTAGTAGCATACTTATCACTACCCACCTCGCTCGATGCAATGGGCAGGGCGGTCCTCATTACCTGGCCCGACGACCGATGCCCTAATGAATTATTCGTAGGCGTGTAACTAATGGGGAATAATGGACGGGTACTGCTAGGGAGTCCAGCCACTAAGCAGAACGATTAGGGTTCTCAACCAAAGCCTTTGGTTCTGATAAGAACCTGACCGCAAGGCAGCGGGACATGGCTAAGTGGAAGCCCATCTACTTGGATCAATTATTCTTCCACTCATGCCCGAGAAATCCCCCAATACACTTGTCGTTCTGCTTATAATATCATATCCGGATGGGTAGTAGGACTAATGCCGTATTTTCACTTATCACACAGTATGCATTCGTGAGGATCAATCCAGTTTCACATTGAGTAGTCAAACGGAATTGTTCGGCAACCACTACCAAATCTCAAGAGAAAACCGGTTGTTGTTGCCTGGATATATTCAAAGTATGTCGTGGCTCGACTTAACAACCGCTCAGAAATTCGCCGCCTATGACTTTTCTAAGAATCACAGAATATCATTTTTCTGATTTGTCGAAAATTGGCTGATTCAGTAGATACTGTTTTGAGCTTTCAGTCAGTTCCGATTGTCCCCTTAGCAGCATTTTGCATCTATATCATTTTCTCTCCGTTAGGTCAAGACTATGTCAAGATTCTTTTCTGGTCGTTTTGATTATGGACATCCGGCGCCAACGAAGCTAATGCCGATCAATCGATGAGTTCCATCTCCGTCTGCATCATGCGCACATACACTGCATATGGTCGGAAGAACTGTAACAGACCAAAGCGATGTAAAGCATTGGATGGTCACACCCGAATCACGCTATGTGAGATTGTGCAGAGCCATCGCGCAGTGTCGGGCTTTATTCTGGTGGACTAAGAGAAGCGCGCGATCACTAAGAGGAAAGTCTGTATACCGCCCATAACCCTGAACATATTCACGCCAAGATGCCTGCAAACAAACACTAGGTTTCCAATAAATAAACCACAATTAAAAATAGTTTGTTTGAACCGTGCCACACTTTAGGACAAAAACTATATTTACATATTGCTGGTGAATAGCAGGATCATTACACAGTGCGCTCGCGATCTTTTGGAGACAGGTATCAACAACCGTTGAAAGGTTATTACTATTTCAGTGGGGAAACAAAACATCACACAACATGCGTAACCTACCGCAGGGAATTATCGCAGATTGCCACAATTCCTTCTGGACACTGTTCGGAAGAAAAACCAGAAGCGTATTCCAATGCATCATAAGATAACGGGATCAGGTGAAATCGATTTTGATAGGCATAACTCAGCCAAGATCGACTTGAGACGGAAAGAACTGCCTCGCCACCCTGCATGATTATTCGAAAAAGTTTTACTGGTCGAGTTCCCAGATAACGAGTACGAGTATCGGATAACTCGCCAGTTACTGGATCCAAAATGACACGGAGAAGCACTCCATTTACCAGACCGATATTCAGATACAATATGCCACCGGCGTGCGCAACTTCATTCTCGTTTGCATCGAATCCCGAGGAAAGTTCGCCTACACCCATTTCAACAATGCAAAGTGACTCCGGAGTAGAGGGGAGTCCTTGCATGGTAAGAGGCGCCAGACAATCCTGCGAACAAAATTGAAAACTGAATTCAAGAAGTGTCTGGAAAACAGAACTATGACTGACCGGTTATTTAGAAGGTACCAGAGGAAGAAACTGAAGATTCTATGGTGGGAGATCACTGCAAGTCTTACTGGCTAAAATTTCGCAACAATATATTACCCATGTACGTTACCGACAAAAATGCTCAAGACTGAAGATCATGGTACTTTATGGTTGGCAACATCTATGGCCGGAATAATAAAGTGAAATTTCGCCATGTGGTTGTCGAATGATATCACTGTTTGTGCATTCAACTTCGTTTTTTATTCACTCGCGGTTTTTTCTACTCGTGCTTTCCTCTCTTCATATTGCCATGCGCAATCCCTACTTATCAGCGTAGTAAACCCAAAAATCCAGTGATTATATGCAGAGATAATTAAGTAAATCATGTACATTGTCAAACAGAGCCATTGTGCTCACCTTAACCATGAGGACGAAAAAACCTTCCTGTCATTTTGGCAGTAAAATCTATTAATGAAACAATCATATGCATTCATATTACCGTGGATGATGAAGAATGGCAACAGATGTAAAGGTAGAATAATCTAACTGATCGTAAAAGTCAGATTAAGTAACATAACAGCTGGACAGTGATCGACTGTGAACAAAGGACATTACCGACGGATCCAAGGATAGTATTCGAACAGTATTGTCAGCAAGCCCTACAGCTAGAAAACGCGACCGTTGTTCATTAGCAGGTATTCGACCGAGTGCCATGCATATAACGTCCGCCGGCATTTCTTTCCGCTCGGTATATTCGTTCAGTTGGCCGGTCATGTCCATCTCAAAATACACCAATTCTCCACCGGTAAGGGCAATTACGACTTGCCGCCTATTTACGGCACACTTGACAATGGTTTTTTTTCCCGGTGCGCGCCAAACATTCACGCGTTTGTCAGCGCGAATATGTCGTATGCCATCTGGATACACCTGCACCAAAGCATCATCACCCAACTGAGAACAAGTTAAAGTTGGAGTCGTGCCCAAAAATCCAGAATCCGTTACTTCTTCCACAGTTTCCCCAATTGATAAAACCAGTGTAGCATTCACAAATGATACTATGATATATGCGTCGTATTCCTCTGTATTAAAATGAAGTACCAAAATGGAAACTGATTTGAGGATGGACGGACAACAGGCATGAAACTGAATTTATAAACTCAAAAACGAAAACCAGTGAGTGGTGGTAGTATAATCAGAAATGAAGTGTCTAAAGCATAAAAGCATTTGCCACCAACAATTAAAACATAAATCACTCAAGATACTTAATACTCGGAGAAAATGCACGAAACTGCAAGGTTTCCAAAGGGGGTAATAATCCTAGTAGATGAGGCGGACAAATGCTCTTTAAATCTTTCCTCTTATAAATAGTTCTGTAACTCATATCTTCCTGTCGTTCTTTCAGGATTCCTCGTCCTCCTTTTCTCCTTTCACTGGACGCTGTTGAGATACTGAAACGAAATTGAAACTAGCTCATAGTGGGTGTTTGGTAGGAACCAATGGGTCCCTTCTCTTTTCGTTTCATGGCGGCATCAAAACCATCGAATAGGGTCCGACCGAACAATCCAATTACTGACTGTTTCGGACGAAGCAGCTCGAATTGAGTCAACAAGGTGTGAGTATAGACCTAGCGATAAGGCTGAAACGAATCTTTTATACTGGATACAGGTAACAGTTGTCTACTTGCCGTGAGACTTCAGAGGTTAGCCAACGTCCGAAAGGATAGTTGGGCTGAGCCTAACGCGTTTATCACCTCGGTACGCACCCAAACAGACTATGGTGCTGATACTCAGAAAAACGAGTTTTATGACGACCTCGCCGCCCTTGTTCACAGAACCAAAGGCTGACAATTTAGTTGTACCAGGTGATCTTAATCCACAGGTTGGGAACAGTAGAGCACCATAAGCTTCGTAAGACGAGTTCTGAGCCTTGCCCGCTCAGTGTACAGACAACGGGGACAGGTTTCACCGATTTTTATCGGTGGTCAAGTGGATTAACCGTCTGCCACTGAAAAGAACACAGGGTGGAATCCCTGACTTGCCAACCACTACGGTGGTAGACGACAACGCGCTGTCACCGGGCTCGTTACCACATTTGACCTAATGAGACCCTGAGTGGTCTTAAGCCATTCCCAGTTTCATGCTCAATGCCGCCAGTTCTCTTTTCCCAACTTTATAATGGGCCTGATGGCACTCATGCTATAAGAATGTCATAAAAATGTGAAAACCGTTTATTCCTGTCTACCGCAAATCTTCCTCACAGTTCGCGTCATACAGCGACATGGCACTCCAATTCCACAGGTGATTTGAATCAAATAATGGGGTTGACAGCTGACCTTGGTCTAACGATCGCAAGCGTTTTATCACCAATCGAGGTGACATCAGTAGTGCAAGTGCGCAGCTACTGGGGTCCTCTATTTATAGGGCTGTTAGTGATCTTTAATTTACCCGGTGACCTTGACCTGCAAACTACGCGTCTGTTTCCCACTTGGTCTTTATTGGCTGGATTCTTGATAATCCGACGGTTTCCAGGGCTCACATTACCGCTTAAGCGAGAAATCCCGATGTGTGAGTCTATCAGTGTTCCTTTAATGTGTACATACACGTCAAAGTTTAATTTGAAGCACATGTATCGACACATTTGCAGTAGATCATAAATTGTTTGTGCGTCCAGTGGTTTGTCCGGGAATGTTCTTGCATGAGTTTTCTGGTTATTTTGCTAGATTCAGGTCAATTGAATTAAACAGCGCAGTGAAACCAAATGAGACCACCGCTTCAACTTCTTCCAGAGCGACATCTTTTAGCTTTTCCAACAGATGTGCGCTAGTCACGGAGTGATTTGATCTATTTATCAATGCTTCCAGACATCAGTTCTTTAGCAATTCTGCAAGTTGGAAATCCAGGAAGGGAAACGATGGGTCTGGGTGGAATGCCCTTTTTGAATCTTTGGCAATTCCTAGATTTCGTATTTATCGACTCCAACTTTGTTATACATCTATCCTATGGTTTTTCTCTTTTCACTTCAGCCATTGTACTTTCCCACTAGTTGAGTAAAGAGTACTATTGTGAATCAACTCATTTATCTTACTTTCCGTTGTTGTGACCGAACACTTAAGCATAAATTTACTCACCTAGTGTAAAAAAACGCATGGATCGTTACCCAGGCCGGAAAAAATTCGGAACCGACATCACCGCTCCTGATATAGCAAAACATTGGACGTATTGGCTATCAACGTTCAACGCTTTTCTGAACTGGATAGAACCCGGTGAGGCTGACAAACTGGATATGATCATTAGTTTCCGTTTTCCACACGTTTACAAACTTATTTCTGAATGTCAAACTTTCAATAGTGCTATTGAGACGCCACAGCTTTTATACATTCGTCCACAAACCTTGTATTTCCTCGTCCCCTTCTTTTCACGCTGAAACAAGGAACCGGTCAGAATGTTGACCAGTTCGTACAGAACACCAAAGTGTACGTAAAGAATTATGACGTCCAACCAGTCCCCATCGAGATGTATAGCGATGGCACGAGGCGCAACATTCTCATCACCGGGATGCAGTCCAACTCTATTCGAACAACTCTTGGAGCAGCCCAATCTGGATTTCCAAATGGCATACAATATGACCAGATCATTGGAGGCGGCTGAAGAACAATCACAGGCGTACAGCAGTGAGAACGATGAATCGCGTCCTTGCACCGCGGTCTACTAGTCCGTCAAGCGAAGCGGAACCACTCGTGGCTGCTGTACACAAAGGGAGCTGTTATTTCTGCGACTAACCCAAACATCCTCATTCTAAATGCTCCGATAAAGCTTTTGCAAAAACGAGTATGCAAGTCGAAACTAACACCTTCGACCGTCAGGCCTGCCTACAACCAGCTACTATCTTGTCTTGACAATTGCGACTCCTCGTCTGTCTCGGTCTACTACTCCCCTATACTTAAACGATATCGAACTGCAAGCACTCACAGACGCTGGGAGTTTCGATAGGTACATCTCACAGTTGGTCGTGGACTCCTACCACTGGGAAGTTTTGCCGTGCGGTTTGCCAATAACTATGGAATCCACTTCGCTGTCCTGTGTCATCACCGAGTACCGCATGGCAACCGTCGGCAGCCAAAACGTGTCCCAAGAAAATTTCAACTTTTCATCATGAGCAACCTGTGCTGATATTTTCCCTGACTTCCTCGAACCACACGAGAAAAAAGGAAATACCGTTTGGCGACGAACGCGGTGCATCTCTACTGTGCGGTCTGGATGCTGCTAAAATGCAGCCCCCTCCGATGTTTGCCCACCTGTCACCTGACTGCAGGCATTCTGACGAGGATGAACGCTTCATCCGTTCTGAAATACAGTATTTCCCGACAGAAGATATCATCGAAGCGCCTAACTCCTCTTGGAGGGCACAGGTCCTAGTGAATAAGATTATAGCCCACAAGAAACGAATGGCTGTGAATTACAGCCAAACAATCAATCGATTTGCACACCTAGACGCCTACCCGCTACCACGGATCGATAAGATGGCGGTGGCTATATCGCACTACGAAATATTGAGCACACTGGATTTGAAGAGTGCTTACCACCAGATCTTCATAGCTGAACAAGGGAAACCATATACTGCGTTTGAGGCTTATGGGGATTTTCATCATTTCGGACGCATACCTTTTGGGGTGACTAACGAAGTCGCCCGTTTTCAGCCCACCATCGATGAAATCCTAAATATAAGAGGTATCAATGATACCTTTGCTTACATCGACAATGTCACTATTCTGGGTTGCACAAAGGTCGATCATGATGGAGACATTGCTGACTTTCTCAAATCGGCTACAAAATACGGTACTACGTCCAACACCGACAAAACCGTGACAAATCCTGGGTTATCTTATATCGCAGGGAGAATTCAGGCCTCATCTACAGCAAATGAAAGCACTATGCGAAATGCCCTCTTTAAAGGATGAAATTTCTGTGCCGAGTCATCGAATAGTCTCGCACTATTAGCAACGGATACTGTCGTTTTGCGACACGGTCAACTCGATCGCGGAAAACAAAACAAAAACACGTAAAGCATGCCTTCAACAACCTCAATAGGCGTTAATGCTATGATGGTAACTGTAAACCAGAGCACTTCTCCACTGTCATCGGGTGCCTCAGTCGGCTCTTCCAAATATTTCGCGTAAATACACTTCTATCGGAGGACGAACTTCATGTCGGCTAAGCTACCCGAGTATCAAGAGACAAGAGACAAAGGGTGACTCATAGCCGTACCACCTTCTACAATCCCCGGGGAAATGACCAAGTCGAACGCCTGAATGACACCCTTTGGAGGACCATCTCCATAGTCCTGAGAGCCAGAGGTCTTCCTCTTTCACAATGGGAGGCAGCTCTTCCTGAATCCCTGCACTCCGCCTGGTCGTTGCTACACAGCTACGAACTGCACGCCACACGACACTTCAATTTTCCTCGAAGATCAACCACTGGAACCTCTGTACCAACCTACATAACGATCTCCGATCACGTGATACGTAAGCTAGTGGACCGACCCTCCAAATATGACCCACCGGTTGAAGAAGTCGAACTCACCAACTCTAAACCACAGGATGCTTGTACCAAGCTGCCCAATGGCAAAGAAAATGTCTACCTACGAAGACTGTCTTCGGTGAGCGGTATTCTAACAACATAACCGGAATCCTTTCCTGAGTCAGAAATCCCCTCCGCTTTGCTAAAGACACCCTAATCCCACGAGTGGTTTGACAAAAAAACGTTAGAGACGAGTCAGACACATCGGCACCCTTCAACGCCGTAGCCCACACTGCACCCGACATACGCGACAACAAAGAACTCGCGCACACGCTTTGTCAAACAGAGAAGCTCAAATCGACTGATTCTGCACATTTCGAGAATTCACTCTTCGATACACAACCGTATATTACCACTGAGGCTGAGTTTCTCCCAAAGGGGAAGAATGTCATGTTAATCGACTCCAACTTTCGTTTATTCTTCGTTATACATCTATCATATAACTGTCTTCTTTTCATTTTAGCCCTCGCACGATTTTATTAGTTGAGTAAAGCGTACCATTCTGAATGGACTTCTCAACTCACTGACGTACTTTCTGTTTTTGCGTCCGAAAAGCTGAGCATCACCCTGGATTGTAAATTAGCTCGCAGATGATAGCCCGCCCTAAAGATCACCACTTCAATTAATCTTCACCTAATGATATAAAATCCCAAAGGTCATCGGTTTATTTTTACACTATCCTAACTGGCACATTAGGTCCGCTGGCTCGCAGTAGTATACTCCTCTTGGCGAACACAAAGGCCCTGTTCGAAGATATATATATATATATATAATATACAGTCGAAAACAAGCATGGCACCAACGCAAAATATACTCAGAATTTTACAGAACGCGGATGAAGGAGGGAAAAAATTCAATGAATTCGACGAACCGATTGTTATACTATCTTCATCTTGCAAACTACATTTTTTTGTTGTTTTCGGATTATTTTTAGTGGGGACTAGTTCTACAGACAGCTCATACAGCATTCGTACCACTGGACTCTGATGTCAGCCATATCTCTCGGTGTATCCAATCAACAACAATCCTTATCTCTTGGGCCCCAATCACGAAGGCAGGAAGCACCAACTGAGGCCAAAGCCGAAACTAACCTCTTTATACATGCATGCCAATTCATAGCCTAACCGCCACGTCACTTCTTCCAGCATTATCCAGTACGTGTAAAAAGAGCATAAAAAGGTAGACGATGGGCGGGCAACACGTGGCCAAGCCAACGAATGATACCTAGAACGATCTGTCAGAGGACGACAGCCTACATTCAATACACAACGACGCACCTCGTTGTTGCTCTTTCGATGTTCCCACCAGACAAGCAATGGTTCGGAGACAATGGCGGTCGAACACAGAAAGCCGCCGGGTATCCTTAATGAGGAAAGGCCAGGTCTCGCAACCATAAAGAACACTACGAAGTGTGGCATTGTACGCTCTTGCCTTGAGGGATGGCTGGATATCATGGCGGCGCCACAAGTGTCGCAGGTTCGCGAAAGCTGCTCTGGCTTTCGTTCGAAGTTAAGGCTTATTTGGCCAATGTCGGAAACAAGTGGTGACTCAAACAACAGTTACCTCAATACAATAGAAACAATCGTACCTTCAGAGTTGCGCTTTACTGTCCATACCGCATTTGGGTTTCCTGGCAGGTCTGACTTAGCCATTTCAGAAACCTCTAAGCCGTGACGCAACAAACGAAAAGTTGATCCTGGCCCTCTACCGCAAAGCATCGCCAACTGAGGGGTATCTTCGTTAGCAAAGTCCGCGATCTGTAACAGTAAGAGTCACTGCAACATGCTTACATGGAAGCTCATGATAGGCGATAAGCTATCCAGAACATCCACTTCAATCAAATTCTTTAGCGGTCTAGGAGCGAAATAGAATGTATCGCCCTCTTCCAAGGGCATGGCCGAAGAAAACTCCGGTTCATCGTCGTCATCACCAAGGTGAGCGATTTGATACAAACAGCTGCCAATCTAGAGGAAAATCTAAACGACTTACTGATTCCCAAACTCTGAAGCCACGAATAAAAACCCGGTTTTTAATACGCACATGGCAGCAGCAACTGGAACAGTATCAAAGTACTTTAATTTTATTTCAGTGACCATATCGTCATCAACCTCCAGGTTGATTTTAAATATGTCGCCCTGTTCTGTCTGTGCCAAAAAGAAAAACAGATTCTAAAGACAATATAGTAAGTAATTTAACAAACCTTTGTCTTATGGGATGCGCTGCAAACAAACAATATGCCTCTGTCTGGATCATCGAGGTCATTTCTTCTTTGAGGAATGGGGCAACGAATATCTGGCTGATCGCCAAAATTTTTGTAAGTGATATAATTTTCAGAGCATATAAGAATGCCAGAAGGCCCTTCATTGCCACCAGGCACTGCGATAAGAAAATTAGCATGCTCTTCTAACGGCTCAGAGTATTTCCGAACTACATGATTCAAGCCCAAATCCAACTCATAATAAGTCAGCAACTGGTTTGCTCCTCGAGCAGCCTCACCGGTCGGGTCTTGGTCGGCGTCTTCATAGTCCATTTCAATGCAAGCAAATAGTGGGTTGTCAAATCCAACGTCAACCCCAACCATATGATACACCAGTGTGTTTGACTTATGCGCTTCCAGAGGAGACGATATGGTCAGCCTCGCTTGAGAATCACGATTCATTATGTACACCAACTTTTGCTTTTCGACAGCACCTATCATAAAAGCCCTTCCCTTGGGGTTTACCGCCAAGTATTGTCCAGGTACGATTCTGCGACACCCACTTTTGCCAAACGTCTCTTGCTGAACTTTCTCAAACACATTTTTTGAAGGCATATATTCCAGTATGACTACGCGCCCAGAATCCGAACCTACAATGAGATAATCTATGATCGGTGGTTTGAGGAATAAGCAATATCTAACCTTTACTACTTCCAGTCAACCGAAAGGGCATAAAGGAACGCACGATTCCGAAGGCTTCGCACGTCAGGAGAGTGTACACTTTGCCAGAATTTGGATCGGGACGCAATAATTCGATTATCTTTCCACGGGCAACAGCAATTTCTTGCTGCTTTGTTCCTGAGAAATTGCCATGAACAGCATGAGTAATCCCAGATGCACGCTGGAGAGTGATATTATAAAGATACATCTTCAGATGGCTCTATTGTGCACTGATATACGTTTTGAACAGAGGCAGGTGGCCAATCTGAAAAGCACAAAATCAGAAGCAAAGTGAACAGAAGTGTCAGTCAACATTAGCAATTATATACAAACTAACATGGCAGTCCACAGGCCATCTATCACGCAGTAGGACAGTGGTTTTCCCAACTAGCACAGTTCACTTTCTACGACCATTAGTCATACACCAAACCCCACTGGTTTCCGTTAATACCTAACAGCACCACAGGAAAAACTCAAAACGAGACGTGCTCAAAGACCGACCCCAAGGTTAAGTTGCAGAATTAAGCAGAAAATGAAATAATTTGAATGCAAGAACGCTAGTGACTGTAGGATTAAGCTATATCACTTCTCTTCAGTCCTCACTCGAGGAAAGTTCGTCAACCACAATCTGGCAGCTTAATTGGATCTACACAAGAAGGGCCACTGCCTAAAGTTTTCATACATTTTCCTGTATCATCCACTGGCTACTTCAACCGGCCTTCCAACCGGTACCTGTCTAGAGGACCAGCGCAAAGCAAGGCAGACTTCCTGTGGGCATGTCCCAGTCATCTCCCACAGTAAAATCTACAGCTCAATACCTTAAGTCTGAGCCGTAGGTTATAAAAGTCTCCCACCAGTCTACCAATATAACTAAGGCAACGATGTTCATACTCCAAATACTTCCGTGCAATTTTCTTAACGGCTAAGTTTGAGTCGCAAGGCAACGCCGACCTTACTACCACTGTGTACACTAGACCCTTAGTCGATAACCGGATGTCACGTCTTAAATTGGTGAAATCCAAGCGAGCTTACTGCATGCGCGAAGACGACATCCGAGATACAGCCGCCCAAGTAACTAATCCGACCTAATCCACCGAATTCCTCCCTTGAAAGAACAAGGTTTGGCTTCGAGGTAATCCAATCTTGCAATAGCATTGTGCACTTCGGAAGTGCAGAGCGCATCCCAAACGACAATAGAGAAATTTGCCAGTTACTTGAATCTTCACTCAGTAGCACAACATCATCCGCATGGTCTAAATCAGGCAGGTTCTTGTCTGAGCAAACATCAATGCCCTCTCGATGACAAATCTAAAAGGAAAAGATAAGGAGGCAATTCTGACGAACACCACTTCTTGTGATGAACTCCGTAAACATGAACTTGGCTTCAGCAACTGATTTGCCCACGACGTTATAGTTGCTGCCCGAACTCGGCTTTTCGTCGATAAGCGGAAGTCGCGCATACGTCACGAATGTTTGCAAATGATGACCGTTAATCGAGCCTTCCATCAACGTGAAAATACTCCACTAGATAAATGATTACCTTGTGACAAGCAACCAAGCCAAATGATAAGATTGACCTGATACTTCCTGGAAACCGAAAGGCCGTGTGTACTGTGCCGCAGTGCGCTCAATTCTGTTGTACGGTTGTATTTTGCACTTCACAAGTGAAAAACGCATCCAAAAAATTACAGTGAGTGACGGTCAGGAAACACACGGAGGTCTTCGCCCTGAAGCACGCAGCATGACGGCCATTTTCGATACTTTCTTGGCTGACAGAAGTGGGAAGCGCAGTACGAGCCGCAACCCCGCGAGTATCAAACTAATATAGCGGTCTACAAGCTCCCACCAACAAAGGAACATAATCCATGATGTTCCACACTGTCATTGCACACCCATGGTTTACACCAGATAACCAGCAATCCATCAAGTAGTCGCTTGTACGCGCTCATACATTCCGATCTGAATTTCATGGCAAATCTTCATGTCGACACCAGAAGCAAGGCCGTCGGCCTCAACCGACCCCTCATAGGTCACTTGTCTGAAACGGATAACACGCATGCGGAGATCTGGACAAGTTGAGGTCCAACAGGCGTATCGGCCAGCACCAACACCTGCATATCCGAATCCAGCATGGTAATCTATAATCTGACAATTACACTAAGCCCGGTGTTTCGCACTCCGCGCACAATTCAGGGTGCTCGCTACAAAAAGGCCACAAACCAGATCAAGACAACAAACAGGCCTGGTCGCCCCATGTTACTACAAAATTTATACCACTTCACTCACACCAATCAAGCCCCCTGGATCGCTCGGTCCGCAGTGCGGTAGAATTTGTGACATCAACGCGCGCGTGAACGACGTCCCGGAAACAGTGGTCAGATGAAGTCAGATCAGATCTTAGAACTTGCAACTTGAGCCAAAGTCAATAGTCCAGTTTCTTGCACGAGTGAGCTTTGATATCCCACCGCGCTTCAGCTGCAGATCTCGTTCTCGGGTTTGGATATCAATTTCCGAGAAAGTCTCAGGGTCGCATGCACTAATGCACAGGGGAATCAACTGTTAATGGTTTCACACGCACAATCTATAATGGGCAGCACACTTTAAACAACTATATCGTTGAACGAAAGCTGCGGCCTACAGAGCACACGCCGCACTGACATCCCGGCCCCTGAGCGACACGATACGAGGCGAAATTTGCTTCACTAAACGACCTCACTAAAACACGGACGGCCTCGAAACCGAACGAAAGTGGTCATTGCCGGTGGGCCGGAGCTCGGGTGTATCCTATCTTTAGCACCCACACGATCCAAAAAGAAGGCACGGCGGGCTTGCGAGCTTGTCGATTTTTATTTCGGGTAGTGTTATTTTGGGCTTAACTACTAGGTGTTTCATGAAATAATCCACACATTTCTGCCCAAAGACCTGAGTTGTATTTGCAATATTTTCAGCCGTTCGTTGGAGTATATTATAAAGTCATTCACGGATTGGGAACCAAGAAAAACTGAAAGGGACCAAGCGCAGCGCCCTCGGACAACAAAAGTGCGTCGCTTATGCGTACTTGCTTACTGTACCAGAGGCAGCAGAAACTAATGCTGCGCTGTAGTGAAAACGGAGCGGCTCGTTGTTTCGGACAAAACCAATAGCTGATAAAATTTCATTTTTAGCTTACCACTATCTCCCAAAAATAGCGCTTTTCTCGGGACACTTAAATGATGTTCTACTTGCCTCATTTCCTTCCGGTTGCACCTCAACTGCTTTATGCACTATCGAGAGCGCCCTCGTCGAAACGAATTTCATTTCTTCACTAACCGTATGTTGCGTGCATGTTTCAACTGCTTTTGATGAATACCATCAACTTGCTGCCTCCTCAACATATTTGCCTGATCATTTAAATCATCCATGACCCTACAAACGCAGATTCACGCTGGGATACTACATACAGCGGCCTCCGTTTGTGTAAAAGCATCCAGCCTCTAAAGAAGCGGCAGTTCTTGCGGCTGACACTCAACTGGTTCCCTATGGAGCCCTTGAGCTTTTACCGTGCCTCTTGGAACTTGACAGTGGGCCTTCTCTAGTCTACCCTGAGAAGTGTGTGTATAGTTAGTGAGATCCCCACCGGCGGAGATCCGATGTGATGTCGTTTGCACGACTTGCCAGTACCCACTCACTAGATGCAGAGTTTAGTACAAGTGAGCAGAAGTGGGAATGAGTCCCCTCAGCTAACCTGATTTAAACTCGGATGGTCTATGGAAGTCCCGTCCGATTTCTTAACGAAATCTATCGAGGGGAACCAAGAAGACGATGGAAGAGTTATTCTTTTGTGCGTCATGTCTCGGACTACAATTAAAGGTTTGATGCAAAATGGGCGGACAGTCTCTGCGCTTATAACCATATTGGTTTTACATCTCCAATATAAGTTTCATACTTGGAAAAGTGCAGTACGTCCGGACACACTCAATCGTTGGCTGTCATGAAACATCTAGCTTCTTTCGGTTGAAACCTTCTCCCAAGTGCTTTGTATTTGGACCCATTAACACTTTTGGGCACTCGGTGTATTGTCCTTCAGTGTGATGCATGCGCGACTCAGGAATATGAAGCACTGATCGGAAAAGGTAATCACTCCCGCCCTAATTTGCGAGGTTTATTCTCCCGATCGCGTTCTACTAAGGGTTGTAGCAGAATAAGAATAAAAGAGTTGGACCTAGTGATACAGTTACTGCACACCTTATATAGTGACTTCTATAATGACCTTTCAGCTGTCCATCCCCTTACGCAGGCTGTCTGATGGTTTCCAAAAGCTTGTTCTTAATTGTTCAAAGGCATTTTCCGGTTCTGCTCAAGTATATGCTCGGATGAGCACTGCTGTTGCTACTCCAGCTGTTTGCTTTTTGATACAGTCCGCTTACGATGGACAACGGTTGGGTGTACTCGGGCTTTATATATTATCGTACCAGTTTAAATACCGTATTAACATCCCCCTATTCTGTTCCTTGTTCTGGTCACGTAATGGAGGTTTATGGATATCGGTTGGTTTCATGAAAAGCGGATTGCTGGAGTGCGATTCGGTTCGGCGGCACACGATTCCTAGCCACAGTACTTATTGTGCCACTCTGGCAACCATCGTTGTGTTCCTATCTTTAAACCAGCCCCACACTAGAAAACCACCTCTTGAAAACCCGCTGCGGTCAACTGTGATGTCTTTTCGGACCGAGCACAGTTGACAGAGGCAAGAAAATCCTTGACCATCAGGATTGAAGCTCCGGAATTGAAAAGCCACAGCGCCATTTAAACCATTGCTCAAGGATCACTAGGGTGAAATCAGGGGCGCATGAATAGGCAAAATTAGCCCACCTTCCTGAGCTAATTTTAGGCCGCGATGGCGGGTTGCACCCAAAGGTTTAGTTCTTCCGAGTGCTTCCGATTTGTCCAGAGTCTTGTGAGGAAATCAGCCTTCTGATAACCAGGCAGCTTGAGCTAACATGTTGGATTGAGTATCGAGGGGTTCAGCAGCCGGGTAACGCTTGCTCCGCGAGCTGCACTCACATATATGGCCGGCGGTGACCAAACGGATAAGGTGGTGGTGTTTGGAGGTGAAGGTCACGGGTTCGAATCCCATCACCGCCGGTCAACTTCCCTGCCCGGCACCCCTCTGCTGGCCGCGGCCCCCTCCCTGAAAATTGATGCACACGTTTGTTTCGGTAATAAAAAAAGTAAAAGATAGAAAGAATTGAAAATTTTGTTCTTTAGGCCCTTATCCGCCTACGTGGACACCCTTCAAATGAATATGCTACCGGGGATTCCTCGGCTAGGCCCCTCTAGAGTGATTCGCAAGCCATAACGTTTCCGACTTGTTAAGATTGTTCCGTCTGTGGCACCAAAACCAACACTAAGGGACACAAATAACACTGAGCCACGGATATTGCAGCAAACTCCTTCTGATTTAACAACCTCCATTTCCAGGTTCAGGGTTACTTTGCTCCAAAATGGTCAGCGGAAATAATTGTGTCAACGCCGGAACAGCAAACAGTCTTGGCGTCGTCTTACTCTAAAAGCTTAGGACGAACCACCCGGGACTTCAGAATTCATGTGCGAAATGTTTTGAGTGAGTAATATGTCATTTAAAATAATTGCAGTTGCCATGGCATCGGCTGGCACCAGGCTTCAGGCGACCCAGGAATATCGGCCAGTTTTCCCCCAGACGTAGGGCGCTACATGATGTGCCAGGTATAATTTTAGATAGGCGTTGCAAATCAGAAAATTCTGCCGGATATCAATCGCGGCTTTTCTGAACTACAAAAACCCCTTGCACCAGGCTTACCTTCTTAAAGTACATGAAGCAAGAAAGACAGGTATTATTAAATAACAGTCAAAGCCAGCGACTGTGGTTAGAGGAACAGGTGGGGCTTGGCTATATTAGCCTGGTTTTGACGCCGGTGTTAGAGTGTTTGGTGCTACGCTGTGATGAAAAGGGGCACATTCAGTCTCTTTAGAGCTGAGTCATGCCAATGATTAGCGACAGTCGCCATCAAGTGCAGTTGAAATAGGACTAGACTTAGGAAAGTCCTGCGGAACTTGACTTCGGACGTGATCTGCTTCGGGCCCGCGTTAGACTTGTTGGCTCAAGCAAAAGCGTATCTAGGTTTGTGGCCGGCATTGGCCTTAACATTTTGGTCGTTCATCTGATTTGTTCATGGGGCCAGACGTCTAGCTAAGCTCCTTCAAAGTCACCACTTTATTGTAACAAAGATCCTTTTTGGTGGTTTCCTTTTTCTCAAGGTTTTCCCTGTTGAAGTCGACGATACCTTGGGCCTTGATTGCAGCAATAATGTTGCTTTCATAAGGACCTGATCTGTGACTTACCTTCCAATGGCTTGGTTCATCATGTTGAAAGTGCAATTTTCCCTCAAAAGAATCACTTCTTAAGCAGCCATACTCTCGAATGTCGCTGCATTTTCCCCCAGTCACCCCATCTGAAGTTAACCACCCGGTAATTTCTGCACCCGTAGATTCCCCTTATTTAAAGGTACGAGGAACATTAACAAACGTAACAAAGTTCCCTGAACGTGCTCGCCGGGTATAGGTGCGTATTTTAATAATGATCTACTGAAATTCACAATCTGACTGCTTGAATTAAGGTGGAACGACAGTTAGGGGGGAAGGAGATACAGCTGGCAGAAACAACTGAGAGTTGGAAGCAGGAGGCTGTTTTATTCCCATCATCATCAAAACATCACAAAATGAGAAGAAATGAGGTCAGGACTAGATCTCAAGAAATAACACAATAGCCCATGCCATTGGCCTAGCCGGACGATAACACACACCTAGCCCCGAGAGCGTAGTCCCACCCGGAGTCTTTAAATCTCTGCTTCAAAATGGGGTGGGACATACCAGATTGGAAGTCAAAAAATCAAGGCTTGGAATTGGTACCACTAGCGCAAGCCCCCGGCACGGAACAAGGTCGCGCGTTCATCGCTGCCCCGCCAATCCAAATCAGCAGTCAAGCGAGCTCCATCGTTCATATAGTTTTGTGGTTGGCCTTGGTTGATAGGGGGGAAGTCCAACCGCAGAGCAGGTTCTAGTAAGCCATTTTTACTCCATATCAAAATCTTTAAGAGCGCAAAATTGAAAATAACGTCGCTTTTAAAATATCTTGGAAACTAAATTACGGTAGAAGGATACCAGCAGAATTAAAATCTTTCACACCTAAAAGCCCGGTTGGGCACCGTGTATACCATCTACTCTTCTTGAGTTCGTTGATGCATTCCATCCCTTAGAGCAATCAGAACTGCTTGGTTCGAGGGTCTGCGCAATCCGACCGTCGCTAGGAAAGTTTCCAATAATTGTACTCTCTTGTGCTAGCATTTCCGGGCATGTTGAACGTAGCCAGTAGTATTCCGACAGGAACTTGCTCACCATTCACAACCGCGGGTTCTGCGTAGCGGTGTCTCGTTCAGTTTCTGTGTCATACCGAATTGCGGGCTACCAAAATGACCTCACAAAAATGGGCTTATTTTTGTGTTGGATGAATTTCAGTCTAGAGTGAGTGACCGTCTATGATGTCTATGACATGGACTGTTCAACCTCCGTACAGACCTTCTTTTGGCACGCTGGGATGATCTGGCGGAATCGGCATTAAGGCATTTTTGGTATTATCCAAATTGCGACCCATTGGCACTCCTGCTGGAGGGATTATTCGGGGTGCGCCTGGATTTGGAGTTGTACGGCATACCAACAGGGGTTGTTGCAGGGGTTCTTCCGTTCTTTCTTCTCCTCGTAGCCGGAGTAGTGTTCGTTTGAAAGCACTTCGGGATCTTCCCGCCTAGCCACCTGGTTGTGGATGGTGTGGGGCGAGAAAGTATGCTACACGAAGTCCCGCTGTCAGAGGTCGCAGAAGGGCGCGGTGGTAGATTAAGATCCATTGTCTGACAGAATTCATGGAATTACCAAACTAGGGCCCCCGTTTGCTCAGAAGGGCTGATGCCCCAGTTCACCCTTGTTTAAACCTAGAACAAGATTCAAAGTCCCAACCATGCAGGCAGCACTTAGTAAGGCCTTCAAACAGCTATACTGGCCACGGCTGAAGAGCTTATCGCTTGGTGGGACCGGTGAACTTTGTCCTGACTTGTCTGTTCGAAATTCATGATGCTGTCTGGAGCAGACTTACCGGTCGGTAGTTTGTTGTTTAACCAGATTTCCCAGAATTTCCTCTTTGTTTGAATTATCACTGGAATCAGGTTTCTGCTGATTGATATGAATGTCGGAGTTTTGCATCTTGACATGGGAATCGCGTTAAAATTGAATGGTGACCAGAAATCTCTCTTGTGAAAAGTTGTAATAGACTTCAAAGGTGTGACTATATTCTAAGGAGTCCAGTTTTATGCAGCCACATACAGACAACTTCGTTGCAGCCAAAAGCGCCGAACAGTTATTGAAAAACCAAGGGGCCGGTCGAAAGCCCTGTAAAGATCAGCTGCAGAAAAAACTATCACTGTTTCGATCGGCGACCCGGTCAGGTGTTGTTTATCAGGAAAGGCCAGTGCATGGGAGTTAGCATTAAACAAAAAAGAGCGCAAACTGATGAGTTGCCATGTACCGAAATAATGCTCTCGGCAGTCGATGTTATTTGGGCTAAATCGAACAATATGTCAAATGGGGGTAATTTTATTCCCGGTTTGGTGTGTCAAATGCTACGCTCATCCACCGGGATACCCGTTTCATAAAGTGTGAGCAATAATGGCGCGCCAGATTTAAGAAAGATCCTGTGTGGAGGGCGTCGCCGCGCTTAACTGTCGGCTCCGAGCCTGCGAGGGTGTTAGTAAACGGGATGAACGAACAGAAAAAGACGAAGCTGCCGGAATTCAGCGTGAGAGTGCAACAGAACCTTCACTTCATTGCTTGTGTTGCCCTGATTCAGAACCAGGCAACCGAAGTTCATTCATGGAGTTGTGTAGTTCCGCACTGTCCCTGATGCGAATTGAGATCTTCTTTGTAGTAAGCTGTTTTTAAGGATATATGAGTAATTGCATGCAGCCATTTCATTGACACGAGGAGGGTTGGTTTTGGCCTGAACGAAGTCATGATTTTATAGTAGCGCGGTTGAGCACAGGAAGCGTTTTCTATAAAATATAAATTAAGCAGCTTCCAGCTTCAGGGGTTGCTTGACCCAGCGTCCCCCGGTGGCACGTTAGGGAGTACGTTGGTAGTCTACTGACGACGGTCTTTGAATCGCGCAGTGCTCGGCCGAATAAACATGGCCTGTTGTCGGTAGCAACCTTCTGGATGTGTTGGCCTTTGAAACATCGAATAGGGCGAATAGGTCATGCAACGCCATTGTGTTTAACATCCTTGATTGTATTCCCTTGAATGGCCTTCGAGATCAAACCTTAGCCTTTGGCGTCATGGCACATGCATGACGGCGAAAATGGACCAAACATCATAGCTGTTCCCTCACGCTGCAGTTCCGGACGAAAATTCCAGTAAAGTTATTTGACAGAAAGCAAAGCATTACTGTTGCAACGACATATTTTGAAAATATTCAAATGACTTTATATAAAACGCCACTACAGAGGAAGGTTGTCGCCTACAATTCATACGACTCCAGTCATGCGCATGTGGTTACGAAGTTATCACCAGCAAACACTGCGCGACCCGTTACAACGAAGTAATCTTCTAAAATAGGCTTTGTGTTTCCAAGACACTGGCTCATTTATCGGTCTAACAGAAATCGATTAGTGCCGATACAGCCCACCGGTTTAGGCCTGCGATTGTAGACCTAGACATATCGAGCTTGCCCTTCACATTTCAGCCACCGTCTAAACTTCTCCACCCAGGCTCCCCCATCTCAACGTCACCTTGTTCTGTCAGGATTCTGCCCCAGAATAAAAACTCATTTCTATATTACTGGTCCGTCACCTATTCCCCCAAGCGTACCCATGAACCATAAGAATTTACTGAGAAGACCACAGTTTTCTGACTTGAACTCCTAACCGACCATCTCCAGCCAGTAAATGCAAAGATCGAGCCGAACAGCTTACACCAACTGTCTGACTCTTCTAGACCAAATCTTCAGAGCCCAATCAACCAGACGGTGGGCCTTTCAACATCCTACCATCTACAAATTTACTCCCAGCGCCGTCAAGGTATGCTTATTTTACCGGGTTTCCCCTTAGGCATACTATGCCCTTCACCACTGTTACACCATCCTTTCATGCCCAACAAAGGCATATTGCTTACCGGCTGTACCAAAATACAGTTTGGACTCTACCTCCGCTTATGAATCAGATGTAACAGGATATAGTCTCCCAACGGCTTTACCACTAACATCCATTCCTCCGTGCCTGTCTCACAATGACTTTTCTCCCCAAATCAAGTTTTTCGTCTTTGATGATATTCACTCCAGTTATCCACATTTCCGTACTGTTAAGCTATTTTCCTTGCTGCTATTAAACGCCCGGTTGTTATTAAATCAGGTACATGCTCTGCGCCTGTCAATGTTTACATAGGTATGACTTCATTCTTACCGCTAATACATAACTAATCAAGGATGCATCCGACGGATACGCTATAATTGGCTCCAATGTACTTAGGAAAGAAAAATAAACAGGTGCAGGGGAGACTATCTCATATATACAAGAAAAAACCCCTTCAGCCTCATGGTATAACCATTCTACTTTTGATAAACTGAAAAATTCCGTTTGGCTGGCTGTGACTATGGAGCGTCAGGATTCACTGATCACTTGCATCTACCGTCCCTTTAGTATGCATTGATCAGAGTTCTTACGACTAATTGGTGCACTTAAAGCGGCCTTCAACCTTCTAGGTCTTGAGGTGGCAGCGGGCGACCTCAACGCTCCCGGGATTTCTTGGTCCTCTTTCTCCGTTCCAAAATACCTTTCCGCGTTTGCTTCCGGTGCACGATTCGGTGGGTGGACACGGCATGTTTAAGGATCGACAATATTCCTGATCTTGTCTTTACAACTGGCCTAACCCAGGAGCGCACGTCCATATACAACAAACTATTCGTGTGTGGTCATCCCCAAATTTTTTCGAGTTTCAGTTTCGTCGTCCGCAATCTCCTCCTTAGCGTCCATTGAACCACACAATGGAGCATCATGGAGCCTTTCTCCTTTCATAATTCGTAGCCGAAATTGGGACAGTTTCGTTTCATCGGCGGATCCCCAAATGACCGCAAATCCATTTCAGTGCCTTGATCTAATCACTACATCATGGTGTGGCACAATCCTAAAAAGGTTGAACACTCTAGACGGCCCTTAGAAAGTATTCTTTAAAGCAAACAAGACTCAAACGAACAAAACATTTTGCCCTGATACTGCAGATGTAGCGTCCAGTTAAGGAGAGTGAGAAAGTCTCGATTCTCTCCAAAAGTAAAAGGAACTCCACGCCTTACACTCTATCAATGAGACCGCAGCAGCGGCAAAACTACTGAGACCTAAAAACTCCATACCTGGTGCACATATCACATCTGTCCTATTCACGGGAGCATGTGCAAGTGACCGTCTACTAATACCAGAGGTGTTCAGTGATTATTTCGCTTCCCCTATGACAGGCAATGACAGATCTCTTACATGAGGAATTTTCCAGTTTCCTCTGCATCCCATCCAAGATAATTATCCCACCCAGGCGGTATTAAATCACTGATATTAAGTCACCATCTTTCCATTTTGGGCTGGACGACCTACCCCCGGTCCTCTTCATATTTGTGGGTCCAGACATCCCTAGAATTTTGTCCAATCTATTTAATCTTTCCTTAAGTTGTGGCTCCTTTTGGCACCAATGAAAAACTTCTGTTGTTGTCCCAATCCCCAAAATCGTTTCAAAGCAGGATCCATCTAATTACAGACCCGTCAACCACACCCAGCTCTTTTCTATTATGGGAAAAAGGTAAAAGGTAACTTAACAGCTTACGTAATAGATCATGACCTCACTAACGCCGAACAACATGGTTTCCTTTAAATTAAATCAGGTCCTACCAGCATGACGTATTTTCTAAATATACTAGCGAAGGCTGCTCACGAAGGAATATCGGTGATTGCGATTTTCTAGACAAGGCGGAGGCCTATTATTGCATCTCATCGTAAGCTTCTCATAAAGATCAAAAGCTACGGTATAACAACCACCTGCTGGCTTAGGTCCCTTCTACTTGACCTCTAGACCGCAGGTGGCGAATGTAAGTTGAACTCTATCCAAGCACCGTCCGGTTAGAAGTGGGGTTTTTCGAGGAAGCTTACCGGGTCCGCTACTGTTTCCGCTCCACATCAACATTTTTAACATCATAAGGCACGGTATTCATCTTCTGTTTGCAGAGAGTATAAAAATTGTTTACACCCCTCCCATTGTGACCACAAAACTACCCTTGATGACGTAAATATTGATATACCGACGCTTGATTCATGGTACACGGCATGCTCATTGAAATTTGCGGCTCAAAAAAGCAGCAAACTTTCATACAAATGACACATTCCTACAGGAATCTTTGAAATTAACCAAGAAATCATTCCCTCTTCTCACAAAGTCAGAGATATGCGCTTGTATTATTTCATCACGGTGAACTTCTCCGAAAAACTCAGATTCTAGCTGTAAAAGCGAAGGGATTAATCGGGTTGGTTCTCAAACTCATTAGAACCTCGGATAGTAAGTTGTTAATTTATAAAGCACAATTAAGCCCTATCATGGATTAATATTCCGGCACGTGTCCCAGCATGCAATAGAGTGGCAGACCCGAGATTGAGAATGTTCAACGAACGCTTGCAATAGGACTTCTGGTCTATTTTTCGTCACCGAACTACGTGGAACGCTGCATAAAATTACATCTCTATCCCATTTGGCTGCGCCGAGTTTAAATGACCTCTTTTGACAAGATTATTGGCAAAAGTTTGTTCGTCTCCACACCCCAAGTAAAGAAAAATTCATCCTATGGCTTGCCACGAGCTGAGTTCTCGATGCCAGTCACCATTTTGAGGATAACACTTAGGAAACACTTCAAGATCTGGTAATCTTTCCTACAGAGTAGACCACCCTAACATATAAGGATGATTCTTTCTGCCTGCGATACCTTTAAAAGTGAAATTAGGAAAGCAACAACTGCATAAAATGTGCCAAGCTGGAATCATCCTTATGCCAGTAGAAAGTGCCTCTGAGTCGGCCCAGGGTTTTGACTGCATATAAAGCCCGAAGTCCTATCTCAACCCAATAAACAAGGTCAAGCCACTTGCATTGCCGTTAGTCTCCGCAAATGCATATCATTGTAGGTATAGGCAGATAAACTCCATCAAGGAAAAAAATATTAACCCCATCTTAACATAACATATGACTTTATTTCAGACTTATGCAACAAGGCGTTTAAATAGACATCAGTATTCATACCATGTTCTTACATACTGTCAAACTAACATTTACTATCCTTACCCAAACCACTTCTTCTGGATGCATGGAACAATTAGCCCTTTCAAAGTGCGAAATTTGGCATCTACATAAAATTTATAACTTCTCGTTCTTACTGTTGCACGCACGATAATCTTCTGCTGGAATACCTCCACGCTGCCATATTTCTGTCATTGTCCGTTCCGAATTACGCGCTTGAATTGCGAAAATGTCAAAGGATGACTGTGAAACACGGTGCGACTAAGGATCATGCAGCCTAGGACTGACCGGGCCATGGATCTTATAGGGAGTAAGCAGACGGGAATTTAGTTGGCCACTTCCCGTCAACGAACCACCCCTCCTTCTGCGCGTTTCAAGACAGTCGTCTGTACCCTGTAATCTTTGCAAGAAACTGACTGTTACAGTTATTTCATTTTGTGTTTACTCATCACCAGCTACACCTAATTCCAGACCGCCCCCTGTCCGGTTCTTCTCCACGCTTGCCAGTGACCACAGATGCAAGGGAAATTCTCGCCAAAAGCTCTACCCCTTCCTATGTCCTGGTTGCCATTCCCGGCTAGGAAGCTGCTATTCGGATCTAACGATGCATTACCGAGCCGCTTAACGCTAAGACAAACCGAGCGACGCCGCAGACAGCCTCGGGAACCTAATCTCCGATGGACCATAACGACTGGCCAAAATATTTGGTAACAGTTCTGGAATGATGTGCTACCCTCTAACCTCCGGATCTCCACCTCCACAGAATACAAAAACTCAGATATCAAAGAAGAAAACACAGGTCATTCATGGCAACCGCACTGAAGTACTGAGTGCAAATCTTACACGAACTCTGTTCCTTCCCGTCACACATTACAGTCTGCTGCCATCCGCATGAACCAAGTGACCATTCTTGTGAGGTCCATTATCTCTTCGTCAACAGTTCTTCGCATAATTTCGTCCCTCAGATAGTTGGAAGCAACGTCGAATGTTTCCAGCTGCTTCATTTTCAGAATTAAACTGGCTCGTAAACGTTGTTAATTACCACTCTCCATCCACCTCAAATGATATCTAGCCTGGTTTGGACATATCTTCACCCCGCTATGATATTCATATTGAGCTTCGTCTTTACCATATAACCTCCTTGTCTTTCGAGAAACCCGGCCATATGATAACGTCCGCCATTGACTTCCAGCTAAGTTTTGTGCCCGCGAAATGCATCATTAACAGATTTAAACATGAATTGACTCGCAGTGCATGACAGATAATCAGCCCCAGAAAGTCTAGGTGAAGGCTTATCCAGCGTTGGTTTAAAAACTCGAGAACTCTTGCCTAGTTATCACATTGCGAATTCTGATCATGAGAGCTCAGACACATTGCCTGTTTAAGTTTGATTTTTCCCCTCTCCGCTGTGTCACCCTTGTACGAATTTGCTCTTGTCTTGTGCATGCCCCTAGGACGTCGAGAAATATACACTACCTATCTTTGTGCCTACCTAGCTTCTCACAAAATTTCACTATCTAGCTCCTGGCCCCATCCTCGTACTTCTCAACACTCCGTGAAAGCAAGCTGGCCCTAGAATCAGGTAGGCTTTCCCAGTGCGGATATTTATGATCTGTTTCACCGGCCTTGAGGAATTGAAAATTGCTGTTAGCCCGCATGATTCATCAACGCAAATTGATGTCCCTGTCGGAAGGCTGTCTAGAAGTCGGGGCCACACAATATGAATCCCAGAGCTTACGATCCACTAAGCGGACAAGTTCTCTCGGTGACAGTTTTGTTGCTGTAACTTCCCGATCGTGACTAACATGTCCGCCACGGTGACACCCAATCGCCACAAAGGCACTCACACATAGATCCTTATTTGAAATGCCACCACCGTCGTCTGCCTCAAACATCACCTCCGTTTCCCCTCGACAACCGAATGCAAACTATAGAAGCAAAGAGACCCGTTTTTGTTACTCACTGGCCTCACAGTGTCAGATTTCATTCAACGAGTACTATATTAATCGTCATTCTCCTCCTCACTGCTGATGACGTTCTCAGTCTTCGTGCCATCAAACATTGTTTTGCCGCAATTCGTAGTTGTTATTCTTCGCCCATCCGCATTTCCGAAAGGATTTTAGCTATTTTCCTGGTTTCAAGTTCTACTTAAGAACGACCGGTTATATTTATTCTCATTTCGATACTGAGCATTTGTCGGCCGTCATTTCCTCTCCCCCAGCAGTTCTGGTCCGTTATGACAATTTTCCACGCCATGATCATGGCCTTTGGCGACTTTCTTCATTACAGTTCAACTTTCACGTCCATTTTGCAAACTCCTGCAATGCGATTACTGCGGATAGATCTTGACATCCGCAGCCACCCCGCACTTTATCCTTGTGCTTGCAGTTGAGGTCACTGGTGCGCACACACCGCTTGTTCCTCGCAGGAAGCCAATCCTGTTTTTCATCATTTTATCCTCATTTGCGCACTTACTTCTTCCATACAATTTGTAATATCCGTGTGACGTTTGCCTATTCAACCTAGCATGACTCTAAAGATAGTCGAAAAATGAGAAAAAAATAAAAAGAAGAACGAGTGGCTGTATACCCGAAACGCTGGTTACCACGGTGCCTACTCGCCGCTAGAAAGCGGTTGGAAAGAGGGTGTCATTTCTGCAACCACAACAATGAGAGGTGGCTAAAGGATACACCAGAATAAAAGGGCTTATTTCTATAGTTTTCCGGAGAAACACGGGTACATTGGCACAAAACGGAGGTGACAGCTGGAGGCTAATAGACAAAAGGAGGGAACGGTTGAATGCTTAGAAGAACTGGGATGAATAAAGTGAAGATGATAAGATAAGTAACCCAAGATGGAAACGGCCACAGAATAATGATAGGAAAGAAGCTCCGAAGACAACGTTTTGTATCGAAATTCATAAATTCACTGTCGTACAAATGATAATGATAATGATAATGCATTTTTCTCGATTTGCGAAATGCATGCGCAAGGCAAGATCAATTTTTTGCATAGATGATGCACAGGAAATACGGACAATATAAATCGAAGTGACAGGGGGTGAGAGCGACCTCTAGTATTTTGGAAGGTTTGTTTGTTTTTGTGTATTTTTCGACATACGAGAGTCATGCGCAAGATACGATCAAAATTGGGCCAAGAAGGCACATTGAAGACACGGACAACGGAAACCAAACATACAATGCAATGTGGTTTCGCTCACAAGATCATAACATGCAATGTGATTTTCCGAGCAGGGGGCTTTAACTCAAAGCTAGGTGATGGTTCGCAAAGATTTTTCTGCAGCTGATTTCCAGTCCTGCGCTGCGAGTTATATTGTTTGAATGCAGCAAAGGTGCGTATCGCGGGCGCAAAATATGGCTGGAGGGCATTGGCTGTCGCCGCCTGTTGGCGGGGTTCTCGACAATCAAGAGAGTCATATGGTGGAGATAAGGATCAGTATGGATGCGATGACGGAATGGAGATGGGCGAAAACTAGACTGGATATCAAAAAAGGCAGTATAAAACTCGAAAATTCTGGAGGCACAGACCGTTAAGCAAGGAGAGCGGCGAATCGTAGACAAATGAGTCAATGTCTGGTAGAATTGTGTGAACAGCTGTTACCAGGAGCATCGGTCTATTGCCAAATTCCGCAGATGAGAATAGAGGTTGATGAAAAACGACGGTCTTCAGCTGTTTTCGGGTGTCAATATGCATTGTGAACGTCAGTTTATATCAGATGCCAATGAAAATGCTTACCATTCGTGTGTCCGTTTTGTATGGATTTTTTAGAGGAATTAAGGAAGGAGCAAGAGGAAGCCAGTACAAAGTGGTGCACGTGAACTTATGAGCTACAGTGCTGTTTACCACAACAGTGCTAATGACTCTTGTGTTTTACCACATGCATCTTTTCGGGTAATGAAACCGTTGTCTGTTTGCCCCCACCGCCGGAATTTGACATTCGCCGTTTCGTGAACCCATGGACGGCGTGCACATTTTACGCAGCGACATTGACCCTCCTTTCGGGTGTTTTTGGTTGCACTTTCGAAGTTTTACTTGTATATTGTCCGACGTTGTCGTGGCCTTTTTACAAATTCATTTGAGTTTCGAATTTCAGCTTCGGGTCCGGGCATGCACTGCTCAAATAGTTGTTGCAATATCCATATTTGCTGGTGGGTGATTCGGTTGCCCGAAAAAGGAAGCCAGCAGACTAACAAAGCAATCTTTCACTCAAATGGGGTATGTCGTGGAAGATCACAGTAAAATGCAAGCTTCAGAAGACGCATAGGTTATTCACCGGAAGCGTGTGAGCCTTTTCCAGGGTAAGTTTTTGCGGCACTTGACAGGGATTATCAGATTGTCCGTAGGTCAGAAAAATCCCGTGAAATAAGGCAGGATCCTACCAGGGAACGCCAAGACCTGCTTCATTCGCATGGTCAAGTAGCATTATGTAACGGCCAGTCAGAATGATGCTCGTTATGATGAAACTGTTTCCAAGGTGACGCTGTAAGTTCTCGATACAGAGTGTTCGAGCAACCCAGAACAAAAGAAATGCGATCCACAAACCTGTGAGATACTGGATTAAACGATCATCGAAATACACAAAAATTCAAACCTCAACTGTGCATCTTTTGGAACAGCAAAATTGATGCCAACAGTCTAAACCCATCGAGCGCGAACAAGGGTGACTTCAAGTCCCAGGACAAAATACAATGGTGCCTCTCAAAAGGGAGGAAGAAAACAAACTAACTGACGGACGCAGTATGTGAGTGAGCGTATAGCAAGTTCAGTACAAGTTGTTTGCATTCAGTGTGTGCGGCTAACGGGAGGATTTCCAAAATAGTCCTCTACACTGCCTACAGAAAACCTTCAGGATAAGGTCAAAGGTTAACGAAACTAGCGCACCTGTGGCCATCATAATCTCAACGCCACTACCCATATACAATGCCTGAAGAATCATCACACTATCTGCTTTGCTCACGATGCTCGCCAGTTCCGCATAGTGGTGCTTTTTTCAAATCTGCCCGTTTGCCGCCGTCAGGTTTGTGAAAAATTCCACAGTAACTTGTGGGTGTCAAGGCAAAAGTTTGCGTCAAGTTTCAACACCCGCGGTAAAACAAATGGGCCTTTTACGGTCCTTTAAAGGCTCCACTTACTAGCCACTTCAGCAAGGTACGCCCTCGCCCAAAATAGCTCAGGTATCGATGTAGCTTGCTGCATTTGTCCGGCTACATAAACCAGTAGGCTTGGGCACATTGTTCGTGGAATTGTTCATCCAGTCGGGTTGATGAGGGCACTTGCCTTTGTCAACGCTGAGGAGGATGCGAAACCACGAGCTTAAAATTAATCAAACGTTTTTCGCAGTGAGCATGATTGGTGGGTCTCAGGTCGTGCCTGCGGATCGAGTGTGCATGCATTTAATTTTGCATGACAATAACAAACCGATGGAGCCCAAGAATGCATGGAAACCGGTCAGCCTTCCAATGCGAGCCTTAAAGTCGGTTGATATGCTTTGTCCAGGCAAACGCAAGTGCGGGATGCCGGCGTAGTCCACTGAAGAAGTCTAACGGTAACGTGCCAGGTACACCGGGTTATAGAACGAAGTCCGTGGTCGCCAGGCGGCATGCGCAGTGCGCACGGCACCGGAATGTATTCTATATAGTTCTCCAAGGGAAGGGCATTGTGTGAACTGCATCGCTGTGGAGTCGAAAATCATAGAGGATAAAATGAACCCGCTATACGATAAAGAATTTGATAGCCTGGAAGATGATGGCTCCGGTGCATCAAAAAGAACGTTATGTTTTTGGAGCCATGCAAGGGAAGATGGGTAATCTGAGTCGCTTTTAGGTGTAGCTCTTGTAGCACCCGGGAGTTGGACGGATCGTAAAAGACCCGGCGCACCTGATTCAAGGATCATTGCACTTTAAAAAATGTCTTTATGATAATCGGCTGTTGTGACAGCAGGTTGATCCTGCCCTTGGGTGTGCACAAAAAGTAGCCGTGCCCACGGTGGGAGAAAAATTGTTATTTGCCCCACCGTTATGTGCTGGCTCCTAGAAATTTGAAAACCTCCTCGTATCGTCCGATTAAGCAGCAAGGTTTCAATAACGTCCCTCCGAGATTTGGTATTTTAAGACCAGAGTGAAATACATGGCTCCTGGGGGTTCTGTTCTGCTTCCCAGTAGGCGAAGTTGCAATATTTGCTGAAACAAAAGAAGCCTTCCCACAGACGAGGGTTTAGGACGGAAATGGAAATAGCTTATGCTAACTGAACTGGACCGGAAACAAAATATGCGAAACAATTGTGGAGCACACGGTGACAGTCCAAACATTCGCCGCCCCTTTTGAGAATTGCCCATTGCGAGGGATAGTAGCAAAACCTTGATATTTAACTAAAATAGGACGGAAACGCCAGCGACTTTCATATTTTGACAGCTTTGGTTAGTTTGTTGGAGACTCGACCAGGGACAACCACTTGGGTTGATCTAAGTGATGAAGAGGGTCAATTTCTAAATCATTTAAGCCAAGAAAGCAAAGGAAGAAACCTGGAGAGCCCGCCATGTAGATGGGTGATCGCACCACACCAGCACAATTTCGGGATAAAATGGAAGGCCGGGGCCGCTGAGTTTGTCCTCTAGCTTAAAATTTCTGAACCAGCCAGCTGCAGGTAGGGAAGCTTTATCATCTGTTACCAGCTTGTACGATCTTCTTGGGTTTGTTGCTCCGTGACTGCTTCCCGGCAGGTTGCTGTTGCAACGCCTTTGCGGGGAAAATGTGTTTGTGTGTCGCAATTAATTTCTAAGGTAACCTGTTGCGGGAGGAGCTTCTGACTAGTCTCAGGGAAATCGACAGCACAAGATGTCTGCCGTGTCTGTTCCCAAACGACTTGAAACAAAAAGTTTCGTTAGGCAGGTTTTAAGCCGCATGAAGAGTGGTTTGCTGAACCGTAGCTTATGGACGGTGGGGTAAATAGGACAGTTACGAATTTTGAACTTTGCTGGACGAGAGTCGAGTCGCGCCGTTGAAACCTGTATCGGTTCCAAGTCTGAGATTAAGCCCAGCCGTTTTGGCTGTGAAGATGTTGCAGAATGCATGGTGTTTGAAATCTATCGGCTACACCGCAGTGTTTTAAATGAGCTCGTCGATCATGCTCCGTCACATCAGCAATGGTAAGATCCATTTTACTAGTTTTATTGCAAACAGACCCACATTGGTGAGCGATAAAATACATGCTGAGAATCTGAAGCACGTTAAGTCGGCTGACTATCCAGGTGCGCTATGCTTCCGGCGGATTCAGCAGCATACAGCTGCTGGAAATATGAATCAACTGGCCAGACTGTCTCAGAGTGCTCGAGAAACAGTGGTTCACGAACGTCCGCAGCCATCATCCTGGGTGGGTGCTGGAAGCCAAGGGCAGCATAATGACAGCTGTCTTTGCCCAGCCTAGGTCCTTTCTATCTAAGCTCAAGAGGTGGTCTTCGTGGACCCAAATGCTTAGAGCACTGATGGGCTGACGAGATCTAAAAAGCAACTGCCGATAATGAATAATTCCCGGCCGTTTGTTGACACAGGGATTGGCGCTGCGACTCCAGAGCGGTTTTAGTCCGTAGAGTGAGAGCTCACCCGAATATTGTAATTCGATCGCCCCGATGCATATCCAGAGGTCAATGAGGGGTGACGGCTAGTGCCGGTGATTGGTTGCTTAATGGAGTTGAGTTCAAATTCTTCGAAGCTTGTTGTGAATAGATGGCACCCCTACCAGTTCCCATCTAAGGGTTTGAGCAAAAACCCATAAAAGCTGCCATTTCGGCACGAAATAGTTCGCCTGCTCATGCAAAACTCGTCTGCAATAAAGGAACACGTGGGATAAAACTGCGTGTCGAGTAACAAACGAAAGCGGTTTGCAATGGCAAACAAAAAGGTCAGAAGTAAAACGACTGCCGAAAGGCTGGGTATGGTAGGTGGGATGGGAAAATAACTTATGACATCACTTTGAAAATGCACAGTGACTCCTAGATGGCGGGCGCCCACTGGCACTGAAATCCGCCTTTTTGTCCTCCACAGGTGTTTTTGTAAGCTGACTGAAAAACAGAGATGCAGTGATTTGCATGAAACCTTGCACCATATTTCTAGAAGTTGCACACTTGATGGGTTCGTTTTTGCAGGCGCGGAATCCGTTCATCAACAAATGAAACGTGCCGTCCAACATTATCCCTTTTAATAACCCAAATATTTTTAAAGCTAACTGAGAAGTGGTACTTTGGAATCTTGGCTGAAGGCGGAGCACAAAAAAATGCGATGCTAGGCTCTCGGATGCACTGTAACTCTCAGTGCATCGGTCACGGAGGTGGTAATTTGGTTTGTTTGGGCCCTTGCATCCAAAAAATAAGGTAATCGTTGAATAAAGAAAACAATTGAAGACAATACCCTAAGCAGGCTATTAACCAAAGTAGGAGAATAATAACCAAGCCTCCAGAGACTCTACCCATTTGAATTTGATAACCAATGAACCTCTGTCATTGCAGTTAATTAGTGAGTTCGTGAAATTCGCTAACCGTCGCGGGACATGTCTTTATGAGTGGGGACAAACCCTTTACTTGACCAAGGCCTCTTGAAGAAGGCGACTACAGGAGTACATACCAACTCTGCAAGCCCAAAGAAAGTGGATACCTAATGAAATACCGTCTGGGGCAGGCAATGTAGTGATGGTCTCGGAAAAACTCGCCAATGTCAGTTCGCGGCTTGCGAGTGTTGTGGAGCAGATGACTATCAGTTGCGGTGGAATTGTAACAACGGATAGCGGTGGAACCTCAAAAAATTGTTACTCGCGGGGTGTGGTGCATGATTCGATTTGAAGGTTAGGAAAGAGCGGACGAAAGGAAATTCCCGAAAGCTGACAGTAAGCGAATTTTTAAAGACAGAGTGGTCAGAGTGGAAGGTAGGCATGCATGTTTAAACATTTGTTTCCACCTATCGCTCTGTGTTGATAAATCGTTGCCTGCCATACCACCTCATGAGATCTTCCGCCCAATTAACACATCCCTGTGAGACGCCTGTATTAAATGCAGCTACCTGTTACGGTGGCCTAGCGAGGAAATACTGCGTAACACCGTGCTTCAAACATTAGAACAGAGGAAGGCAACAGTACAGCTGGACGATTTTCTCGGTCTGTTACACTGACGTGTATACCGTAACACGCTTTTTACTCCAAGGATAGTAGGTTCGATCAACGATGGGTCTTTGAGATCTAAAATTTTAAATACAGCTGCTTTTGTTGTTCATTCTGACTGCCCCTAGTTTATGGCAACGATGGCTTCAATGAATGTTACAAGTGCTTTTAAGATTTTCGGGCCCGCATCTGAAGTTAGGGACAAAGATTGGGCTCTACGATTCCGCATAGAAAGTGAAACCTTTCATTAAGGCTAGCTAAAAGTTGAGGCTCGACAGCGTATGTTGATAGTAGGTGGTCCTTTTATTTCTCATCCCTGCGGATCTCGGTCATTAGGCAGTTTTTGGGTCACCGTTACCTTCATTTTATTAGAGTTTATCCATGAAGCAGCCAGGGGCTTAACTCACTTACTGGTTGCTCTCGACACCTTGCGATTGTTGGGCTTTCAGCAATGAGGAATTAGCTTTGGAGTGATTCAAAATGGGCAAATTGACTCAGGAAAAGCAGGAGGAGTATCGGGGTGGATAAATCTGGTTGTTAACCAACATTTTTTGCTGGATTTGTTGACTAGGTAAAAGCATGTTCGATAATGAAGCCAGAAAGAAAATCAATCTTCGTTGTTAGTTCTTCGATATTTTAGGTCCAAATAACCTATGAGGCGTTTTGCTGCTAAGAACTGTCGGTACAAAAACGCAAATGGAGACAATGTAATGAAGTAACTTACTCGCAAGCAATTTGGCTTTGATTTTTATGTTTACTAAAAGCGGGCATTCTGCTCTCCTCTTTGAGTCGTACAACGAGGCATTACTGAGGTGCTGCGCAGGGAATTCTGAAGAAAAATCGCTAGTTGCGGTCAGGGGAAAAGACGAAAACAGCATATCAATCGTAACCAGCCCGGTACCAGCGTCGGAGTCCATTGCCCTGTGGAAAACTGTTGTTTACATCAGTGATGGCTGAAGTGGTTTTATACATAAATGCATCCAAGAAAATGCAGTTCTTTAGATGTTTGGCAAAGTTTGACCTGCTCTGTGTTAAGGCATTCTTTCAACTGCTATCATTTGGTCTGTCGTGCATACAAAATTATTGCGGTAGCCATAAACTAGTTGATGCTGTTAGAAATTCCGAGCAAATTTACCATTTCTCAGCGCCCTACCTAGATCAGAACATATCAGGCATTAGAAACATGAAACAACAAAAAGGGGAATTTGGATACTTGTGGGGAAGATTCCCAAGGATATTGTACATCTCAGTGAACAATGGAATGAAAGAGGAAGACGAAGTTAGAACGCATAGTCAGCCTTCCCTTATGAACCACTGTTTGATAAAAAGAGCACACAACATGCGTTGTTTTTATATCCTAGAAGAAACTTGACCCAGCCCATTCAAGGTGATTGAGATTCTTTGGTCCCCTCATCTTTCTCCGGGCATCGAGTGCAAGTCTAAATGCTGGTCACGTGATGCAATTAGGCCAGCCTTGTTGAAGCCTGCGTGAAAGCGACCCAATATGAACCATGCCGAGAGGCGATCGTGAAGCTAAAACTGGACTCTGTTGCTATTGGACTGCATGTACTCCACGAGAGTGGATTTCCCCTGTTGTGTATATATACGAATTAGCTGCAAGCATTTCCCGGAAGTGTTCCTCACTGTTTCAATTGCGTGGCATTCATGACAGTTGTGCTAATGGTCGCCGGTGATTGGCATCTCTGCATTACTGCAGCTGCCGAATTTCGCAATGCTATTTCTAATGACATTGCTACAGATGGTCTCGGGGTACGGAGCTTATAAATACAAGACAGTTGAAACTGCATGCAGATGCGACCGAGGTGAAAGATGAGTACAAACGTTTGAAAATGTACCGAGCATCCAGAGTCATATGACAAAAGAAAACAGACGAGCTCATTTTGGCCGGTGATCGCTTCTCATTGAATTTACTGATTAATATCTTGGTGTCCTTAAAATCCTCGACGTAGATCGGATCCGCTGTACTGGCGTGGTTGCTGCTGGTTTCTGTTGCGGAAACTTCCAGGTTGTGGCACTTGCAAAAGGTTGCTTCTTTGGTGGTGATCCCAAAATGAAACTTTCATAACTCAAAATTTCATCAAAGGTTCCAAATGAAATTTTGTAGATAAGCTGGCGCTGGTTGCTGGCAAAACATCTCGAAAGCCGTAGAAGACATTTATTGCCTAAGCATGCCTGACATGTATCAGTGCTCTTGCAATTCGTCGACGCTTGAACGACCTGTGAGAGCAAAATCAAACATCGTGATGTTTGCTTTCCAAAGACCCACCGTGTTCCGATAGTCCGCACATCAGCAGCTAAACCGCAGCCAGGAAGTTATCACAAAGAGGCCTAACCGCTGAGGTCACGATTCTCCCATAACGACTCTCACCTCATGGATGCATGCAGTCAGGATCCAGAAATGGAAGCGGATCCCATAATTTCCGTGCGCAATCCGCCCTGAAAAATGGGCCATATCCAGAAGGCGTAAAGTACTTTGAATTCAACGTAACCGTTGCAAATAATAACGTGCGAAAAAACTGTTTTTGGTGTATTGGGCTTAGTTTCACCAGCGGAAGGTTGAATTCTGTTGTGGCCCCGCAAATGTTAACTGCCGACACCAAAAATTAGCAACCTATTACTTCCAAGAAATTTCCCGCCGTGAGCCCGCCAAGCCAGTTTCCATGAGAACCACAATGCCCGCCAACGACGCCATCTTTAGTCCACATACAATGCTTGGCGAGTTAACGCTTCAGTTGAGACTACAACACCAAAGTGTCCCCAGTAACCTTTTTGCCCCAGACTAGAATACCTCCATCTTGGCACTGGAGCCAATGCAGATCTTTGGTAAATCCGTTTTTACCTTTTACGACCGCCGAAAGCACCCTATATCAGCCACCAATCCAATGATCGATTGCTCACTGCTGCGATAAAATAACAGTAACAATGATGTTTTCTCGATTTACGGGAGAAGAAAGCGCAAGTCAAGATCAGGTTTGTACGAGGATGATGCAGAGCAAACACGAATAACGAAACTGAGAATAGGTAAGGGCAGAAACGTAGTTACTAAACCCTAGGTAAAGATCTTGGGTAGTGGAAGATTTTTTCTTACCAAGAACGGCCTATTTGGCATCGCCGAGTTAATAAAGCTGATAGGTGAACCTAAAATGAATGGGATAAAGAGGCTGAATGTGCATAAATTTAGCAAATGAGATGAGAGCACACTGAACCACATTACGAGTGATATCGTAGTTAGTCGCCTTTGCCGGTGGTGACGAGGGTATACCAACCACGAGGAAAAAAGGAATTCAAGGATGGTTTTAGGGTGATGGTTCAAGAAATTGTGGTAGCAGCAAGTGAAGCTAAATCCAGAGAATCCTAGGTCGTAAGTGCGGTGAGGATTCCGTCATAAACTATAATTCTAACCCGTGTTCATAGGCCTCATCTAGCCCAGTGTTAGATTGTTTCAGGTAAATTTAGAGCTAGAAATTTAGCAGGTTTTCCTGCAGGGCCTTAAAGTGGGCCAAATTTGGGCATGATTCTAGCAAACTTGGAAGCTTGCTCCATACGTAGGAGGAAGCTGCTGTAAAGAATTTTGCCCCGATCGACAGCCAAGTCAAAGGCATTTTTAAGGAGTTGCAAAAGCATAAGCACAACATACTGGTCAATTCAGTTAGAGGAGAGAATTTGGGCAGCGATGGAACAGGAAGCGAGTTGTGTTATTTGCATCTTCCTAATAAATGCAGCGTAAACTGGACAATCTCAGAAGCAGAATGAGCCCCTGGCTTTGTCTGAGCAACTGGCTGCGTCGATGTTTGATGCCGATCACCAAGACGTTTACTTCACGTTCATTCTGGAAAATCCTTCCCCAAGTCAATTCCCAGAGTGAACGCAGGACTTATTTCTGTGCCGAGAGCAGGCGGCCACAACCCCGTGCGATTGCCTGAGGAACGACTCCATAAGCTTAATTCTGGTAGGGATAATTGCAAACTGCCGTGGGGGAGCAATGGTGCTTCATTATACCGGCCTCATTTTTGCCAAGGGTCGACTGGCGGAAGCCTGTTAAACGGGACTACACTCCGGTCATATGGGCCATCAAGGTGGCAACCAAAGGTAAAGTGAAGCCGCCCCGGTTTTTTCATGGCGGGATAAGCTGAGCACATGATCAGATGACCAAGTAGCTGCCCGGACTACCGTTCGCAACGCATTTCTGGATGAACTTCACAGGAATGTTCCGAATGGGTAGAAAAACTCCTTGGTTCAACCGATGTGTTGTCAGACGTATTTGGAACGGGATTCCTAAACGAGGGCCAAGAACTGTAAAGCGTCCCCAGGAAAGTTTGTTTTTGGCCAAAAGTTTCAATTGAGTACCAGAAAACCGCATTCTAGGCTATAGTGTCCAAGCTGACATAGGCGACCAAATTTTGCACCGATATCAAGCCTTACTAGTGACGACTGTATTCTAAATGAACGAAACTGTTGATAACTACTTCACCGACTGTATCTTGTGTGATCAAGCTATTGATTGAAAGATTGGGTTACTTATTGTGCGTTACCAAGATAAGATGACAGTTTCGGGAAGCTGCACCGAGAAGGTGGCTCGATACTCAAAGAACTCCGTACCTCAGCTTTCGAAAAACGGGAGCAGATGGTTTAGAATGCCCTGGCCTACGCCAATTCCGGAGCGTTTCAGCAGATAGCGATTCTCACAGGCTGCCTTATTCTGTATTATCTTACTGCAACTCAAGCACCCATGAAGGGGACACTTGACAAACTTTTGAAATCCGGGTGATCACCATCGTTTTCGAGAGACGTTATTTTGAGTTAGAAGGATCGGATCCGTTTCCTTATATCCGCCCGCGGAGTGCTTGATGGTGGCTCTGGTGAAGTGTAAAATGGGCGTCCTAGTTAGTGCTGTGGAGCATAATGCTGTCAGAGGACCACGGTTGATCAGTAACTGAAAACATCAATGTTTTCAGTAGACTATGCAACTCATACGTCCTTCGACCAAATAACCGTTTGTAGCTAGTCCGGGGTTAAAAGGTCAGGGTTTTCGGCCGTGTGAAGTTTGGCTATCATCACGGTCACTCTGATTAAGTGCGACTGAGCCAATAAGGAAAATATCCGAAGATTGTAGGAGAGGAATATAAAGGCTGAATGTGTAAAAGGCAGGAAAGACACAATAAGGCGTTGGATTGCTTATTTTCATGCTGATACTTTATTGGTATTGCGCTGCGAATGTGTTGGGGGTTGGTCCTTTGTACCAGTATTCACATGATTTCACTCATCTAGAAGAAAATAGCGGGTAGCACCGGACTTAGTTGAGGGCGTCGTTTGGGGGGGGGGAGGGACGGACGGGGAGGAAGATGGGATGGGCCGAAAGGATTTTGTGGAAGGCTCAGCGGGCTGAAATCCCTGAAGAGCAAGGCTACGGATACGAACTTGTGGCTGGAAGAGGTGTCTTGGTATGTCGCTGTGGGTTCCCAGTAAACGGACCTGGCAACATGCAGCTGGGGACCGAAGTTCCTTAATGAATTTGGGTCTTTACTCACCCTTGCTATTAGTGCGCACGTGTCGTCTAGATGAGGCCGATGGGTGAAATATTACTTTACGGGCTCTGCTGTGTTTCTTTTTCCAGTATTAGTTTAACATTGAGTTTAACAGGCACCTAACTCCATGCGATTGCTTCCTCTTTCCCGTTTTCAACCGCTACCACGGAAGAAGTCCCAATGAATTAATGAGCGGCTCTGAAATGAGCCAAGAGATTGAATTTTTGGTGGAACAAATCAGGAGAGTGGAAAGTTTGCACTAATGCAGGCAGGTACTAGGCACATCCCATGTAAAAATACCCAATCACTCAGACCAGCTGATAATAAGTACTAAAGCTGGGTTAGGCAAGAGAAAGAAAGTCAAGAAAGATGGGCGTTTTTAAGTGATAAGGAGGTTTGAGAGTTGAAAATACTTAAAAGTACTATCTGACGGTTGAGAATGCGATGCTTGGTAAAAATGTTTAGTTCGCTTCATAGAATTTTAGGGGATTAAAATCGGTTCGCCAGCTCCGCCATTGCTTATCTTGTATTTCAGAGGATAGGCAAGCATGAAGTGAATCGGTCCTTCGAGTAGTATATGGTGCACAATGGCCTCCCGGTTATGCAATTGTGTAGTGTTTGTATCTACTGAGCAACTTTAAAGATCACACGCGATAAACAAGCGTTGAGATTAGTAGAGACATTTTTGTACTTGGCTAACGGCTTATGCGCTACATTTACAGAAAGCTCTGGGTATACTGATGTTAAACTAGGATGGTTAGTTTGTTTGCATCTCTTGCAGTGCGCTTGAGACGAGTCTTAACGAAACCTGAGGGGGGATGAGACGGATCGGCCAGGAATGGTTGAGGAATGGTTGACGCAACTATTAGGGATGAGATGTACTAAGCTAGAAAACTGACCGGTTCAGCAGCGGGCGGGACAGAGTTCTCAGTATAGGGATGAAAAATTATTGAGGATCTACCGTTAAATTTGTGCTCATTACCTGTGACGGTATTATATCTAGCATTTGAGACAAAAGACCTAAAACTGTTTAGGCAGTTTGAGCAGTAGTTATACATGACTTAAAGCCTTAAACTGTCAGGTGGATGAAAGCGGTGGTAAGGAAGAAGGGCCGGCGAAGGGAAGAACTGAAATCCAGGGACCCATGGTGGTGAGCATCTTAGAGACCAGAACGTGGAATGAAATTTTAGACCTTGGCTAGTTAACTGTTGCTTGTGTCAGGTTAAGTAAAGCTGGGATATCTGCCAACTTCGCCAGCTTAGTTTTGGTTTGGGGAGAGAATTGTGAATGACGGTAATTAACTATGCATTTTGTTTCACGGTTTTGAATAAGCAGAACTGTGCACGTTTGTTCCAGCAGATGGCCGAGCTAAGGGGGGATATCACGAAATAATATCTGCTACGAATAATTGTGGAGGATGACGGCGCTTGGAAGTAAACCGTGGCAAAAGGAACACTGGTTTGGTAAAGAACAAAGAGAGGGTTAAGATTCAGTCTGAGACTGCGTAGCTAAAATGGCTCCAAAGCAAGGAGCTGATACTTGAATCTAAACCTGAGGTTAGAGCAAGAAACATGGACGGATGAACTGAAGACCAGCTGCAATTAACTGGTAAGGTGTATTAAAGATGGAGCGGAGCCTGCGATTTGAAGTTGATCAATTTGCAATCAACATTACCGAACGCTTTTAGGATGTGCTCAGCCATTCTATTAGCGAAGGCTGTTTTGTGTCGGGCTGCTGATGAAAGTTGAATGATCAAGATTAAGGAGGCCCCGGGTCATCAGTTTTATGCCTCGCTAAAACAAGTAAATGGTTTCTGGAGTGGGAGCCAGGGGAACTTAATTAATCAGTCAAAAATTCAAAGATGGAGGTAACTGAGCTAGTCTTCATAGCGTACATCATTTTGATGCAGTTAGAGAATGGAAGTCGCGTGCTAAGATTGATAACTTCCAATATTTAGTTAACATACAGCAAAAGTAAAACGGATCCATGGGCGGCGCCTTGAATAACCCCGTTGGCGATAGCACACGGGCGGCCCGAAAACCCGACAATATAAGCCACCTGTAAGCGATCGAAAGACTAGGTTGCTGGTAATGTATGTAAACAAAAGAGTAAGTGACAAATGCTTCTGCGGCAACGACAGAGCATTCTACGTTTAGGTGGCTGAAGATCATAAAACTCGGAATGGCCTTTCACCTGGAATACGACCGGGCTTCAAAGATATGTCCAGTATTCAAAATTGGGTTAAGCGATTGAAACGGCAAAATTTTTGCTTTTTGAATCCAAGGTCATACGGGGCAAGAGGTTCTTGTTGTGGGCCTTTAGCTTGCAAAAGTGATGTGAAGTCTCCCGTTCAAATAAAAATTCATGGTTCTTTAGAAGATCTTAGTGAACCTGAAAACGAACACCAAATTTTGAGTTCTTGCTAAACGCTCTTTGTGGGAAATCGATAACCACAGTTTGGCATATTGGTCGAGTGTTACATTTCGCAAGTCAGATTGCGCAAAGCTGAGCCAGCAAAGGTTGTGCAAAGCAGCAGGGATTTCATAACTCCACTAGACAAATAGAAGGGAAAGATAAGAAGCGCGACACGAGTTGGTAGGGGCAGCTTGTGGCAAAAATGTAGACTACACGCCACGGACAAAATTCTTGGTGGTGGGAAAACTAGTTTGCGTATATTGTAACTCCTGGTGAGCGCCGTTACTTGCCAAGTTCACCCGTCAGCTTTTTTTAGAGGACGAAATCAATTTGGGTAGATTAGGAAGACTGGGAAGATCGACTGGTTTAGTCGGGGAGGCTGCGTTGCTCTGTGAGTTCACATTATTTATTAGTGTATAACAATCCAACGTTGCCCTTCTGCCTTACATGAAGCTTTCAGCTTACAGTAATCAATAATATATCTCATCTGATAAAGCGAACTTTAGCGGTCGTTTCTTCGTTGAGTTTGGTACTGTCTACATAGTTCTTAGCTGAAAGTACACTGGATATACCCCTGATTAAACAATTAATAATTGCGAATCAGGAGCGCAACTTGCGATTTAGATATTTGACAAATTATTGAGTACAGTTAATTGACTGAATGTTCTAACCTGTCATCTAACGTGCCTATCAAGTGCTTGGACCTGCCTGCATTATGGCGTCCCGTTATCTAGTGTTTCCGAGGTTTTTGGGAGTCTGCCGTATCACCTGGTTAGTTAGACATATTGCCTGGAGCAAACTTTGGTGCCTAAAGTCATCCACCAAATATAAATCTGCGGCAAGTGGTCAACGGTGGTAAGCCCGAATAATGATCACTCACATGACTGAAATTTTGCAAAATCAAAATCTGCTTACTTTTACCAGGGCATATGGTTTGCATTTCAGAACCAGTTTTGTACCTTTTCATTCTTATTATTCTGGGCTAGCTTCAACCTTGACACTAAGTTGGGGCCACTTTGGAGCTAGCCACTGTCTTGCCCCTAGGTCGGGACAAGGCCACGGGAATGGAAGAACCTGCTAAGATGCCTAGATTTCACAAATGCAACAGAATTGCACTCTTGTGTGCAATCCTTGTCCAGTTTCCCTTTTCTGCTAGAGGCAATAACAATGAATGGAAAGATCTCAAAGACTACTCGCAAGAATCAAGAATAAAGTTCTGCTGAATATAAATGCTTGTAAATGGTGGAACCAATTTTTCACTCTCGTTTCTGATATGTATATATCGGTACATTTACCGAATACTTTGAGAAGCACGCCTGGTTGCCTGATCAAATGGTACAGGGGAATTGCAAGTCATATCGAACGAGCAAGTAAACATTTGGGTACAAAACGAGGAGAAATAGCAAAACTGGCCTACTAAGAGGAGCACGGTGTTTAGAAGCACCAATGATGCGTATCGCAGGCGTGGAGTTTAACTAAAAGATGGCGGCGGGTGTGGAGGTATGTCAGCAGTATTCCGATTTAAAGGGTCTATGAAATGAACATGGATGTTAAGCCGCCTTGGAGAAAGTTTCCAAAGACCTTGAGTGAAAGGTAAAACTAGCGAAAAACGAACCAAAAACGCTGGCGAGGAGAGTATTGATGGCCGATAGATACCCTGTATTTAAACGGATATGAAATGGAACGTCGGTCATTTTACCATGGATCCTGAGGCCAAAGAATATTTGAAAGCCTTTTGAATATGTAGAGGGACGAAAAATGCTGGTGGAGTTTTGGCCAACCATGGTTTGATGACATGAAGAATAGAAACGCCGTCGGCATTGAGGAGAGTGAGAATTGATATGACATGCGATGAACAATATACCCGACACTGGTAAGCCAGTCTGAACCAAAAAAGAGTTTCTTCGCTTTGCTGTGTGCGTTTGGGAGCTTAGCTGATAGCACTTACTGGCATGTTGATAGCCGCGATTGCCGAGGGAAAAACTGGGTGTGATGTTTGCGGTAAATGATGGTTGCAGCATCCGAAACAGGAATCTAAGTGTGGGTGCCTTCGTGGCGATTGGATGTCAACGTGGTGGGCATGTTAACCACGGGCGGGCAGCTCCAGCGGTAAATCTGTGCAATTCGGAGGACCTGTCCGCCCAGAAAATTGCGACCATTGTGGATCGTATTTTCTAGCCTTGATATCTAGGCAAACGTGCAACAGGGCCATCAGTTTACACTAGCGAATCATGCGAATTAGAAGCAATGTCCACGTCACCGCAGCCGTGGAGCAGGTGGAATTTGTTCTTCCTGGGATAGTTGATCTGATACCTTGGGTCGGCTTGCGTTCACGGTGTGTTGATATGTGCGAGAATGGGGCCCGAAGCTTGATGGTTTGCCCCTGGCGAGAAACGAATGCAGACGCACATAAATAGAACGGAAAAAGGAAGATATGGCAGTCTGGAGGTATTCCAGCTGTTTATGGTGCGTGCAGATATAAGGAAGATAAGTGCTGAAGTTCATGTAGAATGAAGCATTAGGTGATGCCAACCTTCGCGCTTGGAATGGTCTAATTGTCGCACGCGTGCAGAAGAAAAAGTTTATGTGGATATTAGTTTGGTAGTAAGTGAAAATATGATATGAAAACATGTCATTTTATATGCCTTTTAGTATACACACTAAACGAGATAGAAAAATACATGAAAATTTGTGCTGACTTGTTTCATTGACGGAGTTTTCTGCCCATACCCACAATTATTTGTGCATGCAGAAGCTGCTGAGAATAAAAGTGGCTAGAGCTTCTTGAGTGGGTTAAGATAAGACCTTGAGCGTTCTATTCACTCAATTCCCTAGGTCAGACTCATAGGCTGTTTCTATTAGAGTGTAAGGATCGTGCAAGTTTAACAACTTTTTACCAGTAATTGCTTTTCTCATCTCGTTTTTAAGGGTAAAGGGGCAGCAGTAATCATTTTTATATGCAGTTTATTCCATGGGGTGTGTCAGCTTGACGGCATCTGCAAAAAGAGAAACAAAACGGACTTTACCAGAATATTGCCTAATAAATAATTTTGATAGTCACAGTTATTGGTGCACCTATACACTGCTTGTCCAAGTGTCACATGAGTAACTCAAACTGAAGTCATTACGACCCCAAAAGTGTAACGGATAGTAGGTAGATTGCAATGTGAGCGTTAAGCTTAGCATGAAGTGGTTCAATTAACGGTTCAAGCCAGGTTAAACTGCGGTTATTCCATAAATGTACCTACTGTGTCCAATCCCAAATCCGAGGTAACGGGAGTTATGCAAACTTTCGCGCGTGCGTCTCTGTATTATGTGTTGATTTGTTTGAGAATGGCGGGTTGCTTCTTGTCGAATACAGCGAAATGTTAATTTATTGGAAATGCCTGTGACTTTTCGCCAATCGCTGACCCAGTATCGATATTCGCCGGAGGCTGTCCTACCAGCAGAACCTTGCTGCCAATTTGTTTCCAATTAATATCAACTGCACTCTTTTTGCTGTGTTCCAAGGAACTCGGGATATATAAAACCTGAGTGAAGCCAACTATCATTGTTTTTTAAGAAAAGCAACCTGTCCCGCTTTTCAATATTTCCGGCCTTCGCAAAATGCAATGCATTCCAAGTTGTTGGTAGGTAATCTGTTCCACAGATGATTGACTGCTTGAAGCCCACAGGATTATCTCCAGGGAATCCAAAGAGGCAACCAGAGCACCCACCCATTTCCTCCGGCATTCTGGGGAGCGTAGCACTTTGTCTGACTCACTGAAAATATTCCTGGGAGATCGTGGCATTTGCCTAACATTTTTTGGCTTATATGATGCACCCAAATACACTTGGGAGCCGGTTTTTATTGACTGAAAATTATAAAATCCGATGCGTTACAAGACCTGGTCTATTCTGAGACTCTCATAGACATGCACTTGGCGGACAGCGCGGCGACAATAGGAAGGTATATTGCTGTGATATTATCCATTAGGAAGAATTGTCTGGAATAAAGTATCTAATCACCATGACGCAAAACACTTCTTCGGTTGCATCATTCCGTTGACATACAAATACATTGCAATCAACGGCGTATATAGCTGTACAGAGATAAACCATCGTAAGTAATGACACATCTCAAGACATCATCGGAAGCCCAATTTCACTGCCTCGCAAATTCCCAAAACTTCGCGTTGTATTTCACATATCACAGTGGCTGGAAAGTTAGAAAAAGCGGCTGTTTCATTTACCGCGAGGCAAATACCGAACGTCGACGCCAACAAATGTCCGCATACTCAAAGTTGCTATAAGATTAGTTTCAGGAAAACAAAATAGATAAAATAAACTGTTGTCACTATTTGACCCCCTGTGATGGTATATACGTAATTTCAAGCAACTGGTGCAAAAAACCCATTGAAGCGGTAGGCCGGGACTAGCCCTCACTTTAGGGTAAAATTCCCTTGAGACACTTTGAAACTTATGTAGATGTTGCAGCAGTATGCCTGGGCAGCTTGAGAGCCATGACTTTACTCCCCAGGATCGGCCATCCACTGAAATCATCTTGAATATTCATGGCATCCATGTTTCAGTCTTGCTGGGAATTGGAGGTACATTTCAACCTAGAAGCCAACCGTAATTTTTTCAAGACCTGCCAAATGGGAGATCACGGTTAAAAGCTCTCACCGCAACTACCTCCACTTCGAATTCTTCCTCGGTGGTTGTGCTCAACTATTTTGCTCCGACCAACAACAAATACAAAAACGTTTTGCGGGCGTAATCTGATATAAAAAAGTAGAAGAAAACTACTGAAAAACTATACTAAGCTGTTATCTTACCCAGCCTCACCTACACATTGAACAATGCCTGCCAGCATGGCTCCAGTGTGGCACTCAGTCAATCGAGCCTGTTGCAAGAAAAACAGATGGTATATCGCTAAGGCCGAAAACGTAGCTACTTTTATTACCTCGGAAAGCGGTTCCCCTTCCACCGCCCGTTGCACCATCCCTAATGCTTCCAGTATGGCTCAAAATCTTGGTCTCTGCCATAGTATAAGAAAAGCCACTGCTCAACAAATGCCCAATCCTAGTTCAGATCTCTGATGAACTAATAGCAACGGATCTTTTGTTCATCTACACACAATCATCCATTTAAGTTCATAAAATGTACCAAGCTTTAGTTAACCGAACTCCCTTTCAGAGAGCGTTTGCTCGTGCAGCTAACGACGATGAGCATTAATCCTACCGTATGGCTTTTTGTTTCGATCTTTGACGCTTGTGATAGAACCGACAGGGTCTCCCGGAAGCAAAATCCTTGGCCCCTAGAAAGAAGCCATTCGACGGTTAACCTGGATGCGTTTACCTCGGTTCTTCTAATTCGGAATGTCAACCCACTTATCATGTCATCGCCCACAGAGACCAGCTTTGTTGGTATAACCGCTAGCAGTCGGTCATTGGACGCCGCTGCTCCACCTGCAGCAACCAGTGAACCCAGTTCAGTAATGCTCTTTTTATCTGCCACAGTTATTTACAAACGCCTAGGGGTCAAAAAGGCTTAACTGCTTAATGTGAGGGCAGCTTATGCATCTCAGAAGAGCATGAATCCTTAAGCCGCTAAATTCAGCAGTCCTTTAGGCGCCAGGAATGTATCTGAGGAGGGCCTCTAGAACACCGAAGTAAAACTCGGTACTAACATTTCACATAGCCCCCAGCGCTTTCCTGAAACTGTGCCCAGGTCCATGCACCCTACTGTTGTACACAATGCATGCCTTTCTATTCGGCACCATCGACCAACAGCTCCCAGTGAACCAAGATCCTTGAGGAACCATCCCAAGTTTACCCTACTGATGGCTGACGCATAGGGCCTGTGCCGCATAAGCTCTCCGATTACCAGCTCACCAAATTCTTGATTATCCTTACACCAAGCATTCTAATTAGTTGCCAGCCTTTTGAGCCCATCCCCAACCCTCAAATGTTTCCCAAAACCCGCTTGCACCTCCGTTTGCCCAGTCACCGAGGGCCAAATTTAGCCTCCAGTCCCACATAAAATTTGCAAACTGTTACACTCACCGGCGCTCTACTGCTTCATCATGCTCTCGAAGTCCCTTACCACAACTTTGCTCATATCGCAGTCCGCTTAACACGGGTTTCCTACCACACGCCACACACCGGCCCATATTTTTACCTCTGCATCCTCGTGATTTGCAGACGCCATCTCCGTGGGTCCACCTACAGGCAATGCCTCGTTTGCCATAATCAGACCCTTCCTGAATGTCCGATGTTTCTCGTTTACGACCAAACACCTCTCGCCCCACTTTCCTCTCATGCATCGGTCCGCAACGTCGACTAACTTGGGGCACTGCCTATTCCAGCTACAACTCCGTCATACACCCCTGTCATCCCATTAAGCTCTTTGCTCCACCTCCTTTTCCAATTGCGGTTCTTCACCCACTGGCCGGATCCTCACTGATTATAATTCATTCTCTGCCCCATTCTCATCATCAAGCGTCGCTGCATGTCTGCATGACAACTAACCTTCTAAGCCACCCAGAGTTACGTATAGACTGCCTACTCCAGAAGCATCCATAACCTCCCACCAGCACAGCCAAGTCATCGATCCTCTGCGTGCTGCTCTATGGGTTCATGGTAGGCAGCAACTATTGTCATTTGACCAATCTCGCTGCGGTACCAAAAATACAGACTTTCGTGACCATTCATTGTCCTCTCACTGTTAACAAAACCAAGCTAGCCGCATTTCTTATCAACTTGGTGAACAAATTTTACTCTCTGCGTAATCCTGCTCCAGATAGTCACTTGTACAATATCTTAGCAGAGACTTGGCTACCAGAATCAGCTACGCCTGCTCAATTACTCTAATTGGCTGCGGTATTTTTGGGAAGGTCTGGCCTTCCCGAGCTGCAGGATGTTAGTGTATGTTAGAAATAAATACCCGGCATTGTCATATCAGTAGTCGATGCGTGATTCTATCAGCGATTCCATCATAGTATCTGGCGATAGGCTAATGGCCGGGGACTTCAACGCCCCGATATCATTTGGGATTTCCTGACGGCCTGAGATTATTTACGCGGTTTTCTCCTGCCTTCTTCGAACGATTGAAGCCGTGTGTTACATTGACCACCGGGCTGAACAACTTACAGGACTTGGTTTTACCACAGGCTTGCCGAATAATGATGCTAAACCTTTTATTCACTCCCAGGTTAGCGAATTCGGAGATGCGCCCCGTAATTTCATCACTGCAGTACATATCAGTCGTGCTGATTATTTCATAATGCGGTCCCCTCAGAAGAACTAGCACAACTTTTTCGGGAGCTGCGATCAGACAGACAGAGACAAACTAATCGTCGCTCAGGGAGCCAGACTGTAGGAAACGTACTTCAATTTAAGTTTCGTCTAAACCTCAACGAGGTAACTTCGTGTCCGACCCTTCCATGTAGCCCAAAAAACCATACTCCCAAGTTCCCATCGGAACAATTTCATAAATTCAGTGCCTTCATAACTGAGCCACTGAATTTAATCTGCTTACTCATCTGCATAACCTTTCTAATATAGTGCCTGCCGTAAACAAAGTTATCCGCGAAAACAAGAATCTTGCGCTTTTAAAAGATCTAATGCCATTGTCTTGATTTCAAACATACTTGAGGCGTGCAGTTTTCCTTCACATTAAAGTATCCACTATCTAAATCTGTCTAGTGGCAATTTAGGGACAATTCACTAGTTACTACTGAGGCATCTGGTGAATCGTTTCTTTCGCAATGTTAACAGAAGATTGCCAGGATGTCGTTTTCCAAATTTGAAGTCTCATTGTCCCAAGCGACCAAAATATGTTTTACTGTTGCAACGTTTGCTCTTTTCAGTCACGAAGGCATCTCTCTGCAATAATAAAACTAGGTAGCGCAATGTTTCTGATTTATTGATGAAGATTTACGGTATTTGTCTATGATAAAAATTTTTGCATCTCGCTGGAAAACCCCATTTATTAACCGTGGCGAAATTGGGCCCTTTCCTTGTTCACAGAATGTTCCATTCTGTTAACCAAACGTCAGTGATCTTGAGGATATTTGAGCGGTGCATTTGGGAACTTGTATCTTATTTACTGTTTCATAACTCGGTTCACGGCTTTCGTGAAATGTGACCATGTCAACTTAATTTTTCGAACTTAGTCGCTAAAATCTTCACAACAGGAATGGGGTCATTATTACCTTCCTGGGAACGAACTATGCTTTCATAAGTGAATTACACTTAGGTTTTCTCACCAGGTTAGCCTCCAACAGAGTGGACACCTCCCTTTTGAAATGGCCTCCTTATCTCCCAAACAAACAGCAGCTGGTCTCCGTCTGAAGAATGGTTCTATAATTTGTCCCAATTTTGCGTGAAGCTACCCAGGGAGAGTGTGTTTGGGCTGCTTTTAATCATCCATGAGGCATTTCACGAAGTGCCCTGCTGATTTTTATTCATCCTACCTGACAACAAAAATTTCTCATGTATTTACTTCAACTGACAGGAAAAACGTTAGGTTAAATAAACAACAGCAGCTAACAAATCTTTAAATTGGTGCAGCATTTGGAAAAAGTGAAAAGCTGTTTCATGAATGGTCGGCGCCAAGTTCCTTCCAAATATTTTGGGACTATTGATTCCTTTAGTGCACTTCATCCTTCAGAAAAAAAATTTGTTCTGGTGGATCATTTTACCTCCTGATATGAAAGTGTACCCTTAAAAGTTGTCAGGTGCGGAATAACTATCGAACTTTTAAACCGATCACTTCTGCTTTGGGGACCGAAAATCCTAAACTTTCTACGGCGGACCTTGTCAAAGATGTTATGCATTTGTGTTTGTTCATGCTAGCAAAGCTGACGAAAAGTCCGTCGTCCATTTACTGTCTACCAAAATAATGTGTATTTCTCTTAAACGCAATTGCCCTAGCTGCACCACATGAGGATCTATCTACGACTCCTGAATAAAATAGTCCGCTGCCAAAGACAAAATTTTACAGTTTCTTCAACTGCGTTCTTCCCCCATAAGCCCTTTACACTGTATTCTAACCATCAATTATGGGAATTCCCTAAAAGCCGAACTTTTCCTTGTCGGATACATTGGGTTATGGATCAAACTTATTAATTCCTCAAAACTTTTCAAACTCAGCGCATTTAGGCCCACTGTGAACTGTTGTTTGAAGGTCAGTGATGACCTAATATTTTTGACATCGTATCTGGCGCCAATCACCAGTGCAATTTATCCATTCAAAATTACTATCATAAACTGACATCACGTGTTTGCCGACCCCAGACCACCAAGAACTAAAATTTATCTATTTTGGTTAATACTTTCGTCGTCTGCGCATTCCTCAGTTACACGCATTAAGCGCGTTGTGACCTTCGTGAAATCATACATTCTTCGTTTGATGTACAAGTGTGCAGTTTCAACTCCATATTTCCTATTTTTTCACCTAACTACTGCTATTCTTCCCTAACAAGCCTAACAAACCAAGAAAACTCGCCATTGGTAAACGGCTTTATTACTGCGCACTTCGCCAGTTCCGTTCAAATGGGTAATACTCCCAGTGAGGGAGCTGGAATTTTGAAGTGTGACTGCCTTCTCATACCTTTTACTCCCTTTCGTCACTAATCGCTTGTTTAACGTTGGTCGCTTTAGCTGATTTTTGTTTGCGCAAAACATCGAAAACAAAAATCCAGCCGATTTTCGTAAACTTTAACGTGCTCTCCAATTTCAGATTTACCGCCTATTTCGCAAACGCATTAGAACCCTGTCCATTAGATCAAGACGTATCTGCAAGCCATTCAAACAATATTGTGCGCTAAAGCATGATGACCGTCAAGAAAACAAATATGAAACTGCAGCGGTCAACTAGCAATCTGTTGGTCGTAAAGAAAACTCTGAATCCAGCATGTTGCGCCGGCAGCAAGGCCGCGCCCTTACCCTCAATCCTCGCCCTCTTTCAGGGTGTCAGCTCACTTAAATGCATTGCAAATAAACACTCTGTTTTAAATTGGGCATCTGAATCCAAGCCGTCTAAATGTATTCGGCCTCCGCGCATTTTCCTGATCGAGCGCTTAAATAAAGTCAATTAAGCGGTGACGCGCAAATCCGTTTCAGCCGAACCTTGACAAAGATTTCTCTTTCTTTTCACCACCACGTTCACGCATCAGTTCTTCTGCACCAGCCATCAATTCTGCGGTCGACTCCGAATCGCAAGAATCTGCTGCCCAAACCTCTGACGCTCTCCCGTTTTCCTTTATCACCAGTGTTTATCGAAGTAGGTTAACCCTGGTTGCAAATTCTGCCATTGTTCATTTAACTGAAGGAAAATAAGGTAGAACCGGAAGCATGAACTTATTGACAGTTCTACGAAAATTGCATTTTTGCCGTTGAATTTCATTCTCCTTGTTGAAATATCCTTTATACGGACAACCGTTTAACTGCCTTGTATCCACTGTCTCGTTTTCCTCGATCACAACGCCTATTCATGTTCGCAGAAAGTGTTGACCTTTTGCAATTTTATAATGATTCACGCTGTTTTGGCTGAATAATCGCACGGGCAAAAACATGCGCTGATAATTTTCTCCCCTTTTCAAGTAATTTTCCCATAAGCCGATTCAAGGGAAATGATTTTCCGATTATCAGTCCAATTCGTCCAACCCCTGGTAGGAATATACCTGAATATAAAATCATATGCTTCAACTATTTTCTTCCATCATGATCTGCATTAGCCTGTACTGGTTGCTGTTTACACACCCGTACCCGAATTAACTTGGACACCTTTGCCTGCTAATGCATTACCGTTTACCTTGTGTTTGAAAGTTCCGCGTTACCGAATGCTCTACTGCCCATTGTGTTCCCGTTTGCTCTCTTCAAAACTACATTAGCTCTCTAGTCAGTCAGTCTTGTTGCATTTTTGACTCAGCGGTGATATATATTCGTTCTTTGTGCATGCCTGGAGAGATGCGTTATCATTGATATCGCGATTTATCTACCGCCCAAATTGGGACGCACCACTTCCTTCGGCTGCTTGTACGTGCTAGATAGGGTGCCAATGGGTGCGGTTTGCAGTTAAAGGAGACCCGAAAGGAAAATTCGGAGGGTTCTTTGCGAATGACGCTGTTATAGAAAGTAATGAGCAATTAGGAGCCAATCAGTCTGGAGTCTCTGATCTCAACGAATTTGAAAAAGCTCACCCAAATGTGCTACTGGTCAGCATATTTTTGCATAGCTTCATATTCGCCACCTAACTCAGAATGTTAGTCAGGAAACTGCATTACAGATGGGCAGCGAAACACAACGCTGGACCCAGTAACAGCTAGTCTCGGGAAGAATATTTACTCTGTGCACGTTAACGGAGGAATCACTGAGCAACTTGATCAAAGCTCACTCCAGTGACATTGCTGGCAAACAATGGAGTTCAAAGTATTAAAAGCATTGAAAATTTACCCAAGGTACCGAAGGGGGTATGAATGACGCTGCATCTGACGCGCTGAATACCAGGGACCCAAAGCATATCGGTGGAGGTCGGGTGGACTGAAACACGACAGGCACTGTTGCGGCTATTCGAGGACTTTTCTCCTGTGCCGCTCTCTCCGCTGGAAGAGCTGAATGAATAAATCTCGCAGGGGTTGCGGATTTATTAAAACGTTCCTGGGTACCTAGGGGCCTGGGCTACTTCAGGGGGTGGTAAGAACGAGGTACAAGCGTTACAACAGGACAGCAATGTGAAGTATAACAAAAACTAGTCCGGAATGCGAAGGCAAATTGCAAGACGTTCCGGGCTTGGATACAGTCAGAAAAACCATGGTTGACTGCATGTAAACCTTCGAGTCGGCTGATACTACCTTAGCTTCGGCGATGAAAGATGAAACCAAGACTCAACTCATTATCTAGAAGCTTGTACCGCCAGGCGTGACCCAACTGTTAGGGGATATAGGATTACACCAGGATGGCACCTGAACGAAATGGGTGGAATTAGAATGAAAACGACGCGCCGTAAACTTTGGAAGCGCTAAACATCAAAGTTGAAGGGACAAAGCGAACGCTACCCAATGGTTGTCCAAACTACTCTGAATGCCCTTGCGCGGGCTGTAACAATGGCTCCTGGGTTATAGGAACTTCCGGTGAACTGCACAAAAGCTACGTTTGTGGCAATACAGAAATCATGTTCTAGGCAAAACTCTGACAACTACAGGCCAACAGATGCGACCACAGTGTTGTGTAAATGCAAAAAGACTAATTAGGGACAGGCTGCGGTCACATCTTGTAAACAGCAAGCCCTCGACTTTGGCGCATAACGGTTTCCTCATAAACAGGTCTCGCCTGAAAAATTTCCTGATGTTTTCGGATAAAATCATGGCAACCATGGTCTGCTGTCTAGGCTGCACTAAAGCTCATGGCCACAAAATGCCAGCTTTTGACATAACTGGGTCGGACGAGAGATGGACGAGACAGTTTAAAGCAACATTGGCGCTGTAGTTCCCATGAGTATTCACGAAAACGCCACGATCGGAGTACCACTAGGATTTATGAATGTGCCTGCGCTGAGCGATAGGAGTGTTGCGAGCAGCATATAAATTAATTTATAAGAGCTCGGCATTTGCTTCCACAGGGTGTGTCGACAGAATATGAGCAACCGACTGGATGTTGCGCAGCTGGCGGAAGCTCCGGTTTTGATGGTAACGACAAAAATGACTTGTAGAGGGCTGGTGAGGGGGGATACTGCTGTATACGACCGGTGACCGAAAGCCATTATCAAGTTTTGCTAGCCAAAGTACAAACAGTTTACTTCATGCTCAAATAGGCCAGTGCAGGGTACCAGCGGAATGGAAATCAACAGCGATGGCGGCTATTCATCAGTTGCGGCCAGCGATGACTGGCTGTTAACTATCGACTCGTGAGCATCATGTGTGTTCCGTAAAGGTATTTAAAAAGATGATCAAGAAAGATGCGTTTAGGTATTTTACAAGCAAAGGTTTGTTACACAAGGCTTAAATCGATTTTCTGTGGCACAAATCCTGCTTCTAAAACCGTTTTGGTATTTTGTATAAGGGTGATGACAAGCTGGATGAAGAAAAGTTGACCAAACTTTTATCTCCATTTCAACACTGCGGCGAACCATCGATTTCTGCTGCAAAATTTGGGCATGTTTAGGATGTCCTAAGAAATTACACCAGTGAGTAGGATACTCTCCAGGAGATCGTTGGTTTGTTGCTGGGGTGGGTAACGAGAATTCTGTGCTGAGAAGAGTAACCAACGGTGTCCCTAAGGATTAAATCGGGAGCTTTCGTTGTTTATTCTGTCCATTGATAACTTGGCATGAACGAAAGCGTTCAAGTGTTTCATTTCTGTGGACGATGTAAAGAGGCTGGACAATGATGAGTGGGCGAATTTGGCAAAAATTTACAAATAAATGACCGAGCTATCTTGTGGGACGTGTCAATGAAAGAAAGCAAGGGTATCCTTCCGCTCAGGCCACAGGGAGACTGACAGTCTCAGGGAAAACAGTAAAGCCCTGCCCTGCGACATTGAGGTTAACAGCGCCCCCGGTCTAAAGGGGTCTGAAGCCTTTATGTGGACAGAAGAGCTCAAGAAGTTCAAAAGATTGACGCGTAGGGTACTTTTTGGTTAAAGTTCTTTATCGCGTGGGATTTTTCCCCTGCACAGTTCTGTATTTAATCCTCATTCGAACCATTGGGTGTATGCCAGGTTCACATACTTTAAGAAGGGCGATATCTGCTTAAAGCAGACTCAACGTATAGCATCGCGAACGGTAGACGGTCAAATTGGAAACAGCTCCCTGAGGATATAATTGGTATAATAACCTTTTTCACCGGAAAAGCTTACATCATTTGAGGCACTAGTTAAACGTTTAGAGATACTTAGTAACCTAAACAGGGTGCGCTCAAAGGACGTGCTTGCTCAATCCAGTGGCAGAGACCAGGAAAAATGGTGCTAAGCCCCAAAAGCAGTGTATTGGATCGAAGTTGAGAATCCAATTTTTCGCTAAGAAGGCAATAAAAAGGAGGAACAGTTTCAGTGAGAATTTGATAACAGTACTACTAACAGCATTTTTAGGGCCTGTTAAACACAAAGTGGGGTAAGAAATCGGAGTTTGGGAAAAATAGGATAGTAGTTCGATATGTGTCTCTACTTAATGAAGTGTTCGTTGCTATGTTACCTTGCATATTACTGAGCCTTTGAGGCATACGCCTTCGATGGGGCGGAATTAGGTTTTCGCGATCTGTCGCAAATGAATGCATTAAATACACATACCATATTTGGTAATGAACTGTCACTGCTGGATGCCTCAGCCTTAAGCCAGACGATTGGTGCAATAGAACGCTTGCTTACACCTCTCCTAGCCAAGAGAGATCACCTAACAGTAAAAATCACCGTTCATGTTACAATAAGAATTACATTTTATTTCCTGGACGCTGCCAAGACATGCAGTCGCACGATCATGACATGCAACGAAGTGACGAGATAGCTCCCGCGTGCAATGGATGAAAGGCCTATACAACAGATAATAATGCATATGGTAATCCATGTTTCTCTGTTAAAGCGCAAATGTCAACGAACCGTCACTTGAGTATTTGAATCCGGCGGGACTTCTTGCAGTACAGCCTGATGTTGAGATTCTCGTAGGCTGGTATACATGTAGCTGGCCGAGAAGGGTTGTCAACGCCAACAGTAGGTCCCCTGATATGGAATCGTTCCTTATTTATGGGGATAAACACAACTTGGACATGGCAGAATGGGTAATGTATGGAGAGAGAAAAAGCGCACCAAAACAAGGAACAGATAATAAGGGCAGTTTCCGACAGAATGCATAGTCAGTTGGGCAATATATCAAATAGACGTTAGTAACTTAAAAAGCCGAATATTGAAGGCACAAATCATTGGGCAAGTGAAGACGGCGGTGAGGGATGACAACTGCGTAATGCTAAGTCTGACTAATGGAAATAATTTGGTAATTTTTGTTTCGTGAACTTTAGCTAGGTCCGATGTTGGAAATGGAGGTGGAAAAAGGGGAAACCGGACTCAACTGAGGCAATGCATAGTGGACTCTTGCCAGGAGCAGTTGCCAGAAGCAGCCATCTGTTGGCAGATCGGAATTAGGGTTCATGAGGAATGGCGGGCCTCAGCCATTTTCATGAACACTGTTGAGAGGTATGCAGAACATCATCTCATATGAGGTGCCCACAAAAACGTTTCTCCGTGAGTTCATTTTGTAAAGTGTTGGCAAAAGAATTTGAGGTGGGAGCAAGTGGTGACCAGCACAGAGGGGTGTAAGCAAACAATGGGGCTAGAGGGCAGTTCACCCCAGCAGTGGTAGCGGGTGGGACTAACCGAGTTTTGGATACACAAGCTGAGAAATACCTTTAAGGAGTGAGCGCAGAAAATGTAATCCACCAACTTAGCTGCACTAGCACATCGAAGCAGCCCAACTGTCCGGCGATGTTCATCAGCCATGCTGGTGTATCTGGCCGCTCTCGGCATTATTGTAATAAAGACGAGGTACTCGGGAGTTGAAGAAAGGTATGTGGATATGGTGTAGTCAGGACCATCCAGACATCAAGTTTCCAGAATTGGTTAATCCCATGTAAGCTGAGACCACGGTAGCCATAGTACAAAGAGATTGTTTATGTCTAAGCAGAACTGAACGGTCTGTAATTAGAAAGAACGAGCGGCGGCCTGACCCTGCTGACAGTTGCGGAATATGAAGCGATTGATCGTACGAGCAGGTCAAAAAAGAAGGTACTAGTACGTGTAATTTAGCCCAGGATATGTTGTTGGTGGCAGATGCTAGCGGTAATCCAATTATTTGGGCTTATGTAAATAATTGGAACTAGTATATGGATGGCCTACCTACATGAATAAAAATAAGTTCGCATTTGGGGGAACGGGAAATGAGCAATCGCAATAAATATAAAAACGGATAGAGCTTTTGGAGACCAGATGCACTTGGCCGGCGGTGGCCAAAAGGATATGGTTTTGGCGTTTGGAGGTGAAGGACGTGGAGTCAAATCCTCCCACAGCTGGTCAACTTCTCTACTTGAAAGCCCTTTGTTGTTCGTGGCTCCCTCTCTGAAATATGATGCACATTGTTATTCATTAATAAAGGAAGTAAAGGGTAAAAAGAAAAGAAAAGAAAATTCTTCCTTTAGAAATCATGGATTTTAGTCTACCCTGGGAGGTCACGCCGCCGGAGCGGAGTACTTTGTCAGGACAAAGGGGCATGATGAACGGAAACTGTCAAGAAGGGAAAAAAGCCAACACTTTGGACCCTATGGTCATGGGGTAGGTAGAAGGTCTAAAGTATCTGAAATGGTTAAAGACGTTATCGATGAGAAGCGAAAAGCAAAGAGTTCAAGATGTCAACCTAGCCTTGTCTGGAGAGAGTGATTTAGATTTATCAGAAGCAAACGAGATTGCAGCAAGCAAAATTTATTTGCGCAGGAGAGGCGACGACGAACGGTAAGAAGCAAAGATGATAGTTAAAGCGGATGTTCGAAGACGGTGGCCGAGTACGGACACCACACCGTTTTGGCGACTGCATCGGAATTGAGTGATTAGAAGAAGAAGATAGGGTGTACTTGGGCACCTATATAATCATGGATTACTTAGGTTAGTGAGCGATAGAAATCATTTCTGAAGATAGAAAAGCGGGGTGCATCCGGTGTCGAACCGCATGTATATAGGTGGTATGCGAGAGTATCGGGGCTCAGTTTGAATTGGGAGTGGAAGAGACAAGAGCCGTTTGCTATAAAATTGCTCACGACAAAGACAAAAAGTAAATAAAAATAAAATAAATGCCATTGGGAAAACCTATTAAGTAGCATTTGGGATAAAGAAAATAGGGGAACATAGTTCTGGTAAGGAGACCAAGGACAGCGCAGTTCGTGCGCCACTTGGACGATGTTGCAAACTCCCGGATATTCATAATAAGGTTAAATCAGGCTGATCGCAAAACCCCTTGTCCGCCCTGCGGTAATTTTATCGATACTGGGGCGATGCTTTTCATGTGGTGATATGAATAATTAAATTTCTTTTCTTTTCCACGATGAGCAAAGAGGTGCCATCAAATTCTCTTCAAAATCTCATTCGGATTGCGAACACTCGGTCCTGAGGTGGGCATGGGTGATAGGGATGAATGCATTAACTAATCTACGCACTCTTATTTTAAATGCGTTACCTGCTTTTGGTAAGGTTTGCAACTGCTAAGAAAGTTTGTTCCATAATGACGAATATTTACCAACGAAAAAGTTTGTTCCGAAAGGACGTGTTACTAAGACAGTAATATTGAACTCCGCATCCCAGAACGCTGTCTTATATTTTACCGCTGGTTGCTAGTCTAGGTTCAGACATGAAGCCACTTACTTGAACTACCTGGTTTTACAATGACAGGTATGAAAGAAACCGCGATAAGATTGAATCATCGATAAAGTAAGGTTCATTTTTATTTAATAATCTACGGTTGGACACTATTGAAATCCTTCGCCATGTCCAAAAAGGTCACTGCAACTGACCTTCCGGTATTCAGAGCCTCAGTCATAAACTCAAGCTGTGAGGCATGCAAGTCGCGAAAGATTTTTTTGAAGAAGACCGTGTTGTCCGGTGTTACTTAGTCCATCTTCCGGGAGATAGGCAATAATTCTATCCTTATTCAAATGTTCCATTTTTCTGGAGACTACAGTGGGGCGGCGTCTTCGGCAGTTATTTGAGGGCTCGCATTTTGCTCTTCTTGTGAACCGGAATAATGACAGTGGCTTTTCATCCTGACGGGAAGGTGCGGCATTGAATAGACAAATTAAACGTTTGCCATCTAAATTAGGGTATCGGTCTCACAAAGCGAGGCGACAGTCAGAGGTAGTGAGTCAGGTCCAGAATAGTAGCCAATAGTTTGGTTCTCCAGTCAATCGAGGTCGGCGTCGGGTAGCAGGATCGTTGTCATTCACAAAGCAGGTGAGTCGAAATCACCGGATGCATTTGCAATCCCCTGTACGTTGTTTACATATATGGCACTGCAAACGATACATGTGAATTGAGTGGCTGAGGATCTGCGTTTAAGTAATTTTGCTGGTGTTGCGTTTGGATTGGGCTGGTCCAGCAGCCCTTGATGTTTGTTTCTGTGGTGCAGCACTATTTCTGGAGTATCAATTGGATGATGTATTTGCAGGGACAACGAAAAATCTCTGTTCTTGTTAGTTTTTCTGGAGTTTGGCGAGATCACTGTTTATCCGGTCAGTTTTCGTCCCTTTGGGAAGCATGTTCAGGGCTGGAGAATGAGAAGTGGCTTAAAAGCTTTTTTCAGGTTGGAATGTGTCCAGCCAGCTGTCTTTCGTATTTGTCGTGTCAGATAAAATGATCCTTAACGAGAGTTACAACAAAATAAAATATTCCAATCAGCTCTGAAATATGTTCTTATATTTGGGTGGGGGTATTTGTTTAGGAGAGCAATGCAAATGGACGGCAAACGGCAGATGATCAAACACAGCTAGCCTAGCCTCAGTGGACTTTTGAACGTGTTGAGACTACCATAAACATCAAGCAAGAACGATGCGGTTCCACGTTGGTCAGTTAACCCCGGCTTGCCCGAATTGATCAAGGTGCTTCAATAATACAGACGTGGTCAGGCTCCACATTGTAACAACGGAAGTCACCTGGGACAGGGAAGACAGGGGTGATGTGGCTGAAAGATGGAGGATATCTGTATAATCTCTACAAAACCCGTAAAATGAATTTGTACCTTGAGATTCAGGACTCACAAAAATAGGTGTCTTGGCAGAGGGCACCTATAGAAAGAGCTATTAGACGGCCAAATGAATACTGTAGAGTACATAGCAATACCTGGAACCAGAGAACCTGAATACGATGCGGTACAGCAAAGGTAATCTGAGGTAAAATCGACAGTATGAGCTTGAGATGGCAAAATTTGCCAAGTGACAACCGAAAACATTGTGCTTATGCGCAGGCAAAACGTTCTGTTGGGGGCCAGGGCATCAGAAGTGACCGGAGTAAACCATACTCCCTGGCGAATTACCCTGACAGAGTCCGCGGAGTTGACAGTCTGCCTTGGAGTTTTAGTGCCAGATACCGCGCCGCAGGTCACTGGAATTTTGTTGATAAAGAAGGAGGCGCATGCAACTGGAGGAGATGAACAAACACTATTCTGCTTAGCCGGATGATAAACCCCCGGGCGTTAGCAAGCCATTGCCTTGGGTCAGCGCAGAGCTGATGTGCAAGATATTCCATTCCGGTAAAGAAAACTTCGAAACACAAAGAGGTTGGTGTTGTGGCCATATATGAAAGACTTCCGGGAATTTCCATGAGTAAACTTCGGTCTAGTAATCTGTGCAAGTTAATAGAGTATTTAACCAGCGCTCACAACTCCCAACACCTGGTAGATTACTCAGTGCTTTCCCGGCCCAGCAAGGCTTCATGAATAAAAGGTTTCAACTAGCCAAGTGTTCGTGCACTTTGAATAAAGTCATGCGAAGAATGGACAAAGATTGACAGTTTGAAATAATTTATCTTAACTTCAGCATTGCCTTTGAATCTATGAATTGTCGATTATATCTAACAGGGATAACATTTTTCGTTACCCGAAGGCAGGTATACCAGTGGGTGAAGGCTTATCTTTCCAGGAGGATACTTTAAGTTAGGTTAGGATATGAGTGCTGAACTAAGCTTGAAGACACGAGCGGAGTTCCGAAAGGGTCGGCTTTTGGACTATTTGTGTCCCCGCTGCTCATAAGGCATTTTGCCTCTGCCCTGAAATTGTCCAGATTTCCCATTATTGACGAGATCATGTGTCTGTTGGCAGGGAAGAATTAAGGAGCAAAAAAGTAATTGTCTTAGACTGAGCTGGCGAGTTGGACTTTTCCCTAATTTAGAACAAAAGTCGTTTGTCATCAAGAAGCACGAACGTTATCAGTATCACATGACCCGAGACTGTTTAGATGAACGCACTCAGCACAGTGAAGGGCTTAGAGATAATCATTACGTTGGATTCTAAATGGACGGAGCAGATTGCCGAGAAAGTTAAAATCTACAGATGAACTGTTCAGGCTTCCCTCAGCTTTGCTCCGCCGTATTACGGAAGTGAGACTTCTTCCGTAATACTGTGTGCAGGTTTAGTCTCCATTCTTCAAAACAAGTGGAAGGGTGGAGGAATCATAGGATCGAAGACCCCCTGATTTGAATCTCCTCTCTTTGGACAGGATTAGCCGAGTTAACTTGGTTGAGACCTTCATTGTTGCAAAAGGTTCGTCTGATTTTATCCCAGGGGAGTTTTGAGGTAAAACCAAAACTTCAGCAAACATGGCCATAAGCGCAGGCTTGTAAGAGCACAATCTCTATTGTTGCTGAGGCTGCAAGGCCGTAAATATAAGAAACCGACTGCCAGGGGACACGATGACCATGCAGAGCGTGGTTTCGTTTGGGGAAGCGCTGGGTAGTAATAATAATAGAGCGTATATTCCTCGAATTCCGAGAGGCATGAGCAGGGCAAGATTAAAGTTATAAAAGGATGGTGCAAAGGGAAACAAAAAACCAATAGTGAAACTTGAATGTTTGCTCCCATGCCCAGGATCTGCAATGTGACACACTAGGCACGAGTTTTCCAGCTTAAAACAGAAGCCAGACAACCGTCATCCAGGATAATAGAAGACTTGCTGAGACTTACTGTCAACTGTAAACTGCGAGTTATTTCATGTTCAAACGCATTAAAAGCATGTATGGCAGGCACAAAATTTAGCTGGAGAGCGATGATGGAGGTCTCCATATGGCCGAGCTCCTCGAAAATCGAGGGGTTACGTGATGAAAGAAAAAATGAAGCCGAGAAGACGTGTGATTGCGGGATGGATATGATTCAAAACAAGACTGGACGTCATTTGAGGTTGATACTAGGGTGGAAGTTAACTTTATTAAAGAGTCAATAAAATGCTGAAGGTGAAGAAGCGGGGGATAATCATGTTTGCACCAGAACATTCAATGGTGAAATTTTAAGCTGAATTGTGGGCGGAGAGATGATGGAACTGGCAAGAATGTTCACTGAACCTACGCACCTGGAAGCGAACGGGCATAAGGGGTGTGACGCAAAGAAAATCAGCTCTTTTAAGAAATATAATCATTTTTTTCCCAGAGCAATTCGATTGGTAACCAGTTTGTAAATATCCGGACCAAACGACGTAAGGAGTGTATCGAGAAATCGAAGCGCCATGTATTGGTTTTTTTTATTGTGAATGATATAATATTAATAACACAGCGTTGTTGGTAGATGTAATGCGCCAACGTTTCGACTACCCACGGTAGTCGAAACGTTGGCGCATTACATCTACCAACAACGCTGTGTTATTAATATTATATCACTCACAATAAAAAAAAATATAATCACTCTTCAAATATGCTGGTCATGAAGGATCTGAACCTTTCCTTTTTGATATAGGAATTTATGGTGTTCTGCAGGAAGAGAAGTCTGGAAGTTGGAGGAGTGGGCCAAAGCCATTCCAGTGGTAGTACTAATGGTGCTTGGCCAGTATTAATCGTTCACCTGAAAGGAGGTACCCGGGGCGATCATTGGCGTGGTACGGGTTTATTTTGGGTTAAACGGACTGGTACTCGGTCACCAGATGTGGAAAGCATCTTTCAAGCAAGGGTGAGCACAGTTCATATGATGGGGTGGAGCTTTTGGCGGGAGGTCTGCGTTTCACATGCGTTTTCTGTTAGCCGGTGGTCAGTTAATGAGGTTATTGACGAGCCCAGGGAAGAGTCGGAGACAGAGCGAGAACAGCGTGGAAGTTGTTCCATCTGGCTTTGTGATGAGCAAACAAAAGTGGAAGTACCGGTACCAGTCACTCTGTCACAAAGATTACGGAGCTTGTCAGTCTCCATTTGCGCCCCACTCGATAGAAAGAAGGAGTCTCAAATATAACTGCGGAGCAGAATTCGTAGGCGCTCCCAGTTTGCCCTAAAGTAAGGCCCAGAGATTGGAGATGGGACGCTACTCTGACAAGGTATTGTGAATGTGCAGCTGACGGGCAGGTGCTCGCATCCAGAGGTGCGACCTTCCATGGATGTGTGGACGTAAATTAATCCAATCGCAGAAGTAACTTGTTAGGTAGGCTGCGTGCCTTATCCTTCCTCCTTGCTGAATACTAGCAACAAAAGGGAGCATGCAGCAAGAGGAGGTAAGGGCTGACCAGAAAATGCCCGGAGTATTCAAGTATCCTGCTGCAACTCTGGGACCTCGTACGGTGGGAGACTTGGCGCTTGTCTCACTTAAGAGTAGGACATAGTTTTGGTGGATGGTACCAACAGGAGGTTTGATACCAGTGTCAGCCCTAAGCCAAGTGGCATCTTGTACGCAACTTAAATGAGGGTCTTGGCACAAAGGGACTGGTATTGAATTGCGGACATGCACTAGGAAGCCGCCCCCGCGCTGAGAAGGGCAATCTTTTCTGAATTGTCGATATCCAGCCATGGCAACTGCGTCGTCTGTAGTGTCATTGATGAGACAAATCAAGGCGCCCAACAGGAAAATGTAATTTGAAAAGAATGCAAACGGACGAAGATACCGCATTTTCCAAATAGAGAACGACCACTTAGCAGAAGCGACAAAACTTGGTGGACCATTCTGACTTTCAGTCAGTGTCTCCGACGGATTCTGCTTCACACTTGCAACCTCCCTTATTTGGAAGGTTTGTGCATCGTTTGAGTGATGAAGTGTCGGCCCAGGATGAGATGATGAAGCATCGGTGAATAGTGAACCAGGGTAATATAATCCATCGACATTACATTCAGCTATTGTGGAATTTGCCGTCATGGGCAACGTGACAGCAATATTTTTACTAACCAGCTCTCATGGGTAAGGGAGCAGAATGCAGCGGTGTGGAAATTCATTTACTCTGGTCGTTTCATTGGTTGTGATAGGAAGTTTTGGTAAAGGCTATATGATGAATCTATTGGTGTGGAGTGGATAGTTCTCAAGAAAATGATGGTTGGTATGGGAAACTGCTGTTACTTGGAGTTAAGCCTTTGTGGGATGGTTGCAAGGCGTGAGAGCAAGAGGCAGCGTGTGGGGGATAAGATTTGTGCGGGGACTGACAGTTAAAGAATGGTTGGTGAGTGATGGGTAGCTGGAGGCCATTGAGGGGTGGGGGCATGACAACCTTACGAGCTGAGTAAGAGACCCCGCTTTAGTTAATAAATGACTTTGTCCTACTTCCCCTCTAACGGCTGGTGGATGGAGATGTCTGGTCCACTTAGGTAGTGATTGTGTTACTATGGCGATGGTTGAATTTTATGGGGAGAACTGCGTAAGATGATTCGAAGCGGGTCATGAAAACCCTGTGGATGGAAGGGTAATGGAATAACTTAATGGGGGAAATATATGGCTATAATCCTCTGAAAACAAAGCTTGAGGCTGGCACCTGTTTACTCCGGGTTGGCAGTTAGTGTTGTAAAAGGGATTCAAGACCACCGGGGGAAGGTAAGCGCAGAGGTGATAGGTAATAAGACACTTGGCTGATGGTCTGTAGACTTCCTTGGATAAGGATTGGGTTTACGAGGGCGGGTAAAAGTTCTACCCGGGGAATGAACTCAAGGTGGGCTCTAGGGTCTTGGAGGCTCCATGAAGTTCCCCATATCATCATTTGGGCAGTGGCTCGGGTTTAAACTTTGAGAGACAAATATTAGGGTGGTCTTCGTTAGCGAGTTGAGACAAGTCCGGTTTGGTTGGGCTAAGTTGGTTTGGAACCTACGGGGTTCAAATAGGTGAAAAGTTTGTCTTAGGGGCAACAGAAACTTTTCCTTTGTATGCTGAGGCTATAAGATTTGAAGGCAAATGTGATGGCTGCCGGAATCACCTTTTCCATCAGTCAGCTGGCATATGGAAGCTATTCTTGTGGGAGTGGACTAAGTCGCCAGATCTCGAGTTTAAGATATCCCGAGGTAATGCCATGTGATGTCTCCTACTCAGTGGTTGGGTAGGAGAGGCTGAAATGGGCAGATCCAGGTCAGCCGAAGGTGATAGTGCTACGGGAGTCACGGGCAGGGATGCTCTGCAACCCCCTCTGGGACAGAACATTTGCGGGAGTTGGAGGGTTTCAGAGTCATAAACATACGGGCGCCACAGGATTGATTTTTAATCCTCGAAATACCTCCCTTTGAAGGGGAGTTTCGTCGGTGAATTAATTTTTTTAAATGGGGTTTTTTTGGCGATGGTTCGGCAGTCGTCGATAAACTCTTGAGCCGAAAATTTATCAGAAAATTAGAAAAACAGGACTCGATTGTAGCGCTGCAACCTTTCTCTTAATCTGTTGCAAGTGCGCCTATGAGGGATCATACAATAGGCGTTAAGAGGGTGAGACTTCATCACTTCTAGGAGTGGGCGACCGAGAAAATTAAAAGCGACAGCATTTTTATTTCCTGCTGCACGTTTTATGACCTCGGTGGTGATTGGGTCCAAAAAGCGACATGTGGATAATGAGCTATAATAAGTGGAGTAGCTTGGAATTTCCAGGACATCTACCACTGGGAAATGACGCAAACGTTCGTCTCCGGTGACTGAGCTTTACTTCGTGAGATTGTTTTCATCTGCTCATAGTCAACAGTTTTTTTGTGCTCCGCCTGATATAGATCTACAAGGGTTACAGAATATAGGTGCTCCCATCAGGGTGTGGCAGGCTATTATTACCGCTTGCTTTCGAGTGCCAGGTGGTCCGTTTTCTTGCATGAACCAATGGGCGACTGGTGATGAATTTACGAACAACTTTATTTGAAGAAAACTTGGATCGGGCTACAGGAGCTACCAGCGGTAGGGCAAAGACAACTCAAAATTGGGGTAGGCTTTCCGTAAGGGAATAGTGTTTCGCTTCATGTGGTACCAGGCTGGACTTAACTGCAGACTAGTTGTGCTTCAGTGATGTAGCGAATTTATACCATAATCTGGGTATCTGTTACAAAGAGAGATTTTATCTTTGGCAGTTTCCGGGAAAACTTATAGCTTGCATTAAGGCAGACTTGATGGTGACAAAGCTAAATTTGATATGGCAATCACCGGCATTAATTAATGTATTAGGAAGGAAAATCTGGAGAATACTGGAAGCTAATAATTGCATCTGAGGCTTAAAAGAATGGGCCTAAATGTAAACTGAAAAGCCGAGGATGTCGCGCTAACATGGAATGCCTTAAAGGAAGACGAGCTGCACTAACGGAATCACAAAAGTGAAGTAAAAAACGAAATGGCCTAGGTCACACGAACTGATAGAGTAGCGAGACAGTGCCAAGCGAAGTTGAACCGTGCGTAATAGAGAAATAAGTAGATAGGCTAACGGACACCTAAAAACGAATATGCCGAGCAAGAAAAATTGCATTTTTTAGGGTTAAAGTGCTTGACTTTAGTTTAAATCAAAACTGGAAATCTGACAATCTAAGGGTAAATGAAAACGTTGGCAAGGTGGTCAGGAATAGAGCAGGTCAAAATTTGACACTCAGAAAAGTGAAGCACAATTTTCTGACTGAGAAAAAGATTTTAATTTTGATACATTGCTAGAATAACAGCCTAGCAGGCTATGAAAGAACTTAGACGTCAGCTCACGTGAGATGAAAGCACACGTACAGAATGAACAAAAAATTGCGAAGCGCTGCATCCCGAGGCACAGCAATCTGAATAAAAAGCTGGTAAGTTTTCGAGTTAACATTCCATCAGCACTGATTAGAATTGCGAACGTTTGCAACTAGTAATACATCCGGCCCTCTGGGTGAGATGATGTGTTCTGTTTTCCGCCTCCTTTAACGAGACTGGGGGAGTTAAACCTGGAAGAGGTGCCTGCCCAACCGGAGTGCCCACTATTAAAAGAAATTTCTAAACTCAGATGGCAAGGCCAAAACTTATCCACTGTAAATGAACTGAACGGAATCCTTTTAAACCTAACACCAGGACAAACCATGACTGACTGATGGAACCATAACTAGCAAGAGGACAGAAGGGAAGGAATATTGAGACAGCAAACACGAGCTGGAATAAGAAAAACAGAACAAAATTGGGAAAAAGGGAAAGGAAGGTGAAGAGAATGGAAAAAAAGGAAAAAGAAAAGAGCCTGGGCAAGAGCATCGATATCGCAAGGTGAACTACTCCATTACTGAATAAAAATTCCTATTCGCCCGTCTTCGTGACCGACCGAATTCTGTCTGCCAACTACAACCCTAAACATTACATTAATCAAACGGATCACCGCGAAGGGTGACAAGCCCACTAACGGTGAACGGAAAGTCTATTGCAGTGGATGATATCGGCGAGTCAAAAACACTAAGTGATCGCTTTAGCAGTGCACATAGAGAGGATGAGAGCCTTCATAGAGAGGTAGGTCATTTACTTCTACCACTAAACGTGGAAGACATGGAGATAGTAGATGATGGGTTCATCTGCATCTAGGGGATGTGTTATTAGATCAGCTGGTCCAAATGAGAACAAAGCATCTCTTGCTGACCTCTAGATAGGCTCGCTTTGCACGCTGCACAGGTTTACGGTGAACCAGGAGCGGAAATAGGCAGCGATAGAGGCCATCCGCAGGGATGGTTCGCGGTTGAGGTTTGAGGATTACAGAACGGTTGGCTTGAAGACCACCCTCTGCAAAGTGTCGGAACCCGCTACTAGGGGACATGTGTGTCCACACCTAGCGCAGCCACCCATACCGGATTTCTGGAACAGACCTCTTTTCCTAAGAATTCCTTGTGCTTTCTAGGTGAAATAACTCGCAGACCAGATTAAGACTTGCAGGTAGATGTATGTTGCCTTGATTTTAGCATCGCCTATGACCCGGTGAATCGTCGCCTCTTGCTACTAAATGTGAGGGCACTGGCGTAGGCGGTGGGTGGATGAAGCGATCAGATGGTTACATGGTTTTGCAGTAGCGAGATTAAATTCGACATCACAAGATGAATTACTTTGTAGAATTTTAAATTTAAGTAATTCTTACGCCCGAGATGAAGTTAATTTGGGCGCATGTGTGGTTATTAGGGCTCGAAACTCGGGCAATTTATACTTTGCTGTTCATAAATGATTTCACTACATATATGCAATCTCCCATTTGATTCCCCGCGAATGACGTGAGGGTGCTTTTGGTCTCATGAAAAGAGTACTCTAGGCAGGGATAATGTTCCAGCACTGAACCGGCAAAAACACGGGATCTGCCAATTAGCGCGGAAAAATGACCTGTTTTCAAAGAATGCACAAGGAATTGCAGTTGCAACCCAACCATGCGCTTTTCAAGAAAAGTGCAAGACCAAAAACAAAAGTACCTTAGAATGCAGGTCACAAGGGATTTCAGATGAGCTGACCGGTGAATTTCGGCTACCAAGAAGGCCATCGGGGAGCGTTTTGGACTGAGGACCGCGTCTTCAGACCACTGATCTCAATTGAATCGAACTGCGAATGGACGCCACTCGCTATATCTTTCGCCCTCATGGTGACAACTTTCTTTTGTTCTCTGTCTTTTATAGAGACTTATTGTACTGGTTAATGAAGAAGTGTATGACCAACCTTTTGAAGAATTTTAGAATTTCGAATGCAGTGGGAGAATCGGTCTCTAGTGAAAACTCAATTAGACTGGACTGAAATTCGTTTTTTCTCCTGCTGGTTTACACAAAGTTTTCTCTAAATCGTTCAGAGCAATTTAACGATACTTTTGTAGCTTTCCAGTTGCCATTATTGCTGATGAAACTATTTTGTTACGGGAGTTAATTTTGCTTTTGGGCTTTCACTGTGCCCCATTGGCCCAATTTTGCTCTCGCCTTGCGCATGACTCTCGCCTGTCGAGAAATATACCAAAACAAACAAACCTCTCAAATAACTTAAGGTCGCTCCCAACCCTCTCCTTTCAATTTATATCATCCGTATTTCCCGTGCATCATCTACGTAAAAACTTAATTTTGCCTTGCCCATGCTTCTCGCAAATTGAGAAATATGCATTATTATTATTATTAAATGTCATTGCTTCCTGTCAGGAGCATTACAGGTGACTTATCCCACCCTTGAGTTGCCCAAGTAAGCCAGTGAGAAACCAAAACTGAAAAACTAATTTCACAAGATTATACTATTTTTGGGACTGTTTGCAATCAGCAGACTACGAGTCATTTCGTGTTTAACTGTACTAAATATGAACATCGCTGGTACAAAACATGGTCGGAGATAAACGGAAGTCCCCATAGGACAAGAGCCCTACTTAATAGACGGAAAATTTGAGCTGAGACAAGAAGCAATGGTAATACGATAGTTGGATGGAAATAGTGAAAATCAGTATGAATGTCATGCAAAATGGATAAGTCAGTCGCATTTGACAACGATAAAAGGCCGATAAAATGCTGAAGAAGTTGGAACGAAATTGTCAAGATTGTCTCAAACTGTCAGGAGAATATTTTAGGATGCTTTGGATACGCAACTCCCAATGCTACTGCCTGTATTTACATGTGGCCAACCGTAAGCTGTACTGGGATTTGCGTCGCATAATAAAAACTATGTAAAAACCTTTCTTAAACACACTTCCCAAGAATGTCCCCTGTGCTGTCATTTCTGTCGTCACAGCAGGTATGTTGTCGCGATCCAATAATCACCATAACCCCAGCTGTTACCCAAGCCGGGCTACTTCCTTCTCTTGCGTTTCAGGTCTGGCACTCAGAGTGGACGCGCTACTACCGCTTCCGTCCTCGTAATAGCGATTTCAAATTTGCTACCCTATCATTCCTGCTAGGAACCTGTCAGCTAGAACTGGCGCTCCAGTTCTGGTCCGCTTAATGAAAACCACGCCGATTATCGCATCGAATATCTCAATTCGCACCTTTGCCATTGGATAAAACCTCGATTAATACTGCCCCCGGAACGGCTTGGGCACCTCATATTCCCCACCGGTAGTGCTGATTGAGATCGAAAGCTGCGACAGCAAAAATGACAGCATGGAGGACTTTATTAGCTAATGTATTTGAGGAATACTCCTACACAAAATTCTCTTATCCGGCGCACTCCTCAGTACAGCTCACCGCTATCAGCATGCAAATACAATTACTATTATTAGAAGTTCCTTATCCGAAGCTTCACAAATTTTCCTCCAGATAGTTTGAGACAATCTTGCCAGTCTTCCTCTCTCTTCAGCATTTTTTCTGCCGTTTATTTTTTGTCAAATACGTGTCTTATCCAATTAGCCTGACGTTCTGCCTGACTTTCACCACTTCCATCCAATTACCGTATTGCCATTGCTCGCCATCTCAGTTCAACGTTTCCGCCCATTACTTAACGCTCGACGTTTCGGGGCTCCGGGCTTATCCGCCGTTGAGCTCTGTCCATCTTTTGCGCCAGCAATGAGCACATGTTTTACACATAAACACGAAGTGACTTGCAGTCCGCTGCTTGCAAACAGTTCCAGGAAACTCTTTTTGGTCTTGAGGAATTAGTTTTCTATTTTTTAGTTTTCACTGGTATACTTGTGCTCTCCTCGTTGCTTTGCAGAATCTCGTTTAACTTTCCAGTAAGCCTCTGCAATAAACCAAGGTTGCTCCCACCCCCTTATCCCTTTCGATTTCTATTATTTGCATTTCCTGTGCATCATCCTCGTAGAAATTTGATCTTGCCTTGCGAATGCCTCTTGCAAATTATTATCTTAGTCAAAAGTACGGGTGGAGAATATGCGGTGCGCGAGCCTTTCTAGGGGCGGTATTAGCCGTGCTTTTACCCAGTCGCAAAGATCCGTCCGAGTTGCGGTATCCAAGGCGAACAGCAGCGTAGGTTCGGTTAAACGGACCAGCACTCGATCGCCAGGTTTAGCAACCCGGTTCCTAGAAGAGGTGATAGGATGGTGAGTTCGGGATCCCCATCATGAGGACAAAACCGGTAACAGTGCATCTAGACCGAGTGCGGGGCTTGAAACACAAAAGAGATAATTAGCTTAGGCTTATTGTAATTATTGAGCCGCAGACCGTAGACCTGCAAAGCAATGTTTCTATTGCGTAAAATTTTGTGACTATAACTGAGCAATGGTAACAGTTCTAGGGATACTTGTGGGTTTGGGACTACCAACAATAGCCTATTCAGCACATCCAAGACAGGATAAAGGAAAAGGTGACATGAAAAGCGAGGGGTGCATATGCTGAAGGTGTTCAAAAGCACGGAAACCAATGAGAACATTGATCCATTAAACAGAAGTTTGACATTTTGGTCAACCCACATTGTAAACGGCTCAGGGATGAGTAGCCTACGCCAATGGTAACGAGGGTACATTCAATGCAGGCGAGAAGAGGGCCAAAGAATGTAGCATTGTAAACGTGCAATAAATTGTGAAGAGCAAGCTGAAGCTGAATTCCAAGAATCCCAGTTGGTGAGCGCAGTGACGATTCGGTCATGAACTAGAATTCTAAGCCATGTTCGTAGGCCTCATCTAGCTCACTGTTAGCTTGTGTCAGGTTAATTAAAGGGGACATCCAGTAGCTTTTCCAGCTACGCATCTAACCGAGCTAAATTTGAGCACGATCGCAGGGAACTATGAAGTTTTCCACAGTTTAGAGCAAGCAACGGGGAAGAGTTTTGCCATGACCGATAGTCGAGCCAGGATTATACCTAACAAGTAGTATCCACTACGGAGTGGACACGACACACTACCAGAAACAGGTATGACATTTGCAGCAAGATGAACATTATTACATGAAAATTAAAGATATATGCAACAGTTAATTTGACTGGACGAGGCCACAGTGGTTCAAGTCCGAGCAGTTTGCATCCTTCCCTGCAGTTTAGGCTAGATGAAGGACAATGGGGGTTTCTAGTGAACGCCCGCGGCACATTCTCGATTGCGATTCGATAAACTTTGCAAGCATGCGTGAAATTAATTAAGCAATATTCGAGATAGAACCTAGCGTGGTACTCGAATGTGACTATCTTGCAACCATGAGTGCGGTATTCCCTCAGGATCATTGTAGCGATTCTTTTAGCCACGGCGGTTTGGTGGTGGACTTGCTCGTGGAAGTCGAAAGTGCAGGAGTAATATAGCCCCAAGTCCTCGACAGTGTGATACAGAAATTGGCATGCTATTTATGGAGAGGGAGCCCGGGAACGCATGACATTTATACGTCACCAGAGAATTCTTGACAACAGAAAACTTCACAAGTTACTTGAGACACCATTTATCAAGAGGCTTTAGGTCCTCATTGATAGGTGCATGCGCGGAGCTAAATGTATCAGCTTTAAAGGAGTAGACTACTTTACCCATCATCAACAAACAGGAATGGTGCGCAACGACGAATAGCTTTAAAGATACTAATAACACAACACGAATAGAAGAGGACTAAAGACGCTACCGTGAATAACCCCACTAGTAATAGCAGAGGGGTGAGAAAAACAAACGCTGGTATTAACTACCTGAAAGCGGCCAGAAGGGTGGGATGATAATCTTAAGAAGAGTGCACTTCTTATCCCATAAGTTCTAATTTTGACCATAAGCCTGGAGTGTGAAACGCAATCAAATGCTTTAGACATGCCTAAACAGATTATGAGCAACGACCGGTGGGAATCAGCACTCTGGGTAGCAAGGTTCCGGAAGTCAAACTGACAGGTTAGGCAAGATGGGCCCCTCAGGAGGCCGTGTTGGGAAGGATTGATAAGATTGTGAGAATTAAGAAAGTTTACCAACTGTTCTCGAACAACTTTCCCCATAAGCCTGGATAGAACTGGAGTGCTGTTAATAAGGCGAAAGTTCCCTGGGTCATGCATAGGACCCTTTTTTGAATAACAATGGGGTCTTCCATTGTGACGAGAAGGTATCGCGCGGCACAAGGAGCGAAGATAGATTAAGATGGAGCAGAGGAAGAGCTCGACCGGCGGTGCGATGGTTGGATGCCATCACAACCCGACCTATGGGATGGCTTGGCACCTTTCATCACTGTCATGATGTCGGCGACGTCGAATGGAATAAGGATAATCAAACCCAAATTAACATGGGCTGGATTTCAGAATGTAACTTACTGTCATCAATGGGATTGGAAAAGAAATGTGTTGAATGCTTCGGCGATAACTACGGAGGTCTTTAGGCGTAAACTGTTGCATGTAAAGTTTGGAATGTCCGAGGAGTTGGGCTGCGAACAAGCTTTGAAAATGTGGGAAGTCTTCCGAACTTGGATAAACGATTAAGGGGCTGACATCTTCGGCATTTTGAGACTTAGTTCAGATTCAACAAGAACGTCTTGATCCAAGCGATTAGATTGCATTAACAGCGGAATGTCTTCTGTTTTATCGAGGATTTTCTGGTTATTCAAAAGTTCCATCTGGAGGTGACAAACCATAGTAGGCATCCTGAATGAACAATCGAAATGGATAGACGACTAATGGTATAAAGACGTTTTGCGTAAAGGTCTTCTTCCGCATTCTGCGGGTCAGCCGACAAAAAAAGCTCGGCCAATCAAGTGCTCGCAAAGCGTCAGGGATCTCATCCCAACGAACGACATATAGGAACAGAGAGTACATATGGGTGAGGGCGGTTTTTTACAGAGAGAGAAGCTACACGTAACATTCTTGCGGTCACTCCCAGAGAAGGGCTTTATTACTAAAACCTTAACATTAAAGGTGCTACGCATAAAACCTAGGTGTAAAATATTATGAAACCTTATGGGCGTGGCCACGCGCTGAGTCCTTTTCTCAGCGTGTTTGAAGAACAAATTCGAGTACTGTAGGTGGAGCGGATAAAGAAGACCGAAATGTTTGGGGGCACTGGATTTGTTTGCAGTTATCTAATGGCTGCACAGTAGACCAGAAAGATAAAGTTGGGCTCAGCCGCGACAAGGGATATCAGAACTATTCCAGTTAGGTGGTCGACGTACGCATTCTATAGGAATTTGGAGCTCGAGTAGTTGCATGTGGAGTCACAGAGTGTCATTAATAGAATCAAGCAGTGGGTGGCGGAGAAAAGATTACAAAATCGGTCCAGAAGTAACACGGTGCGACGGTTTTGAATGAAGGAAGCGGAGAACGCACATACTGGGAGGTGTTCCAAATTACGACAGGAAACGCCGCTGAAGTCAAACCAAATGAGGAAAAGGCAGAGAAAGCGCACATATGAGTAAATGTCTTTACCCCAATGTTCAAGCAACGGAGAAAGTTATTGAGCTAGGGCAGATTAATTCAACTGAAAACAGAAATTCCGCAAAAATTAGGCGGAGAATAGGAACGGAATTGAGATTCAAGAGGATAAAATTGGAAGCCTTGAAGGTCATCTAGTTGAAATGAGAAAGGCTCACAGGTCAGCCAACACCAGAGGACGAAACCTAATAATCATAACGTTCACCAATAAACCTAAAGCTGGATGAAACCTTGAATCAATGAGACTAAGGAGTCTCCTGATGATGGTTGACATGATTCAGATCGCCGGCTTAAAATGGACGCATCATGCATGTACCTTCGAGGGCGACAAAAAACCGTAAAACCCTCAAACTATTAGACCGATAACTATTGAATTCACAAATGCGGGTGAACCGGGTCAGTTACACCTGTATCCGTGTACAACAGTACGATGGGCCGCTGTCGCATTTTCAGGGATGGACCAGCCGGAACTTGGGGGGATTGGAGGCCCCGGAAAAGTTATAACAATCCCTGAGCAGAGCCGACTAACCAGCTGGCCCGGGACACCTTCCTACACAGGGCTGAGCAAACTAAGGGGCTTAAAAATGCAGGGTCGGCGATAGTGACAACAGATGATGTATTTGATAAGGCACAAATAGATGTGCTCGGGCAGAGCTAGATGCAACCATGCATTGATACAGAAGCTGATGGATGGGTCGGAAGACAACGGTAGTTGTGTTTCATCGATGGGAACGAACGGCGATGGGCAAGAGAAACTTACTTTTTTGTGATCAAGGTAAAACGGGACCGTGAGAAAACAGGGACATGGAAATTCGATTTCCCCAGGAACCCGGAACTCTTTGCTTGACGAGAATATAGAGAAAGATGGATTAATTGCTCCGGCATTGCTTTTGCGACCCAGGATGGAGTGAGGTATCGGGTAAACCAAGGGAAAGGAATTAACGAGGTAGTTTTCACATCAATTTATGGATTATAAGGAATAAACAAGAGGAACGCATCTCCATTACTTGGGAGAGAAATGGCGCATTATTCGGGGTCTTCCATATGCGGCCATAAGAAAATGACCACGTTCGGCGGCGTGTGGCAAAGAAGTGTGATGCTAAACGGTGGATAGTTGGAGTGGCGTGCTGGAAGCTGCCCTGCCCTACCAATACGGAAGATCCAGGTGCACAAGGGGCAGAGGCAAACCTTAGCATCACAAACACACTGCGTTCAATTTATTTTAGGCTTCCAAATGGGCGAATTACTGGTGTATGTCTAAAGAATGTCGAGTCCATAGAAGCTGAGGACCAGCAATTAACAGAGGCACTGCAGCCTCTATTTTTGGAAGTCAGCACTGTTCTAATATTTAGGGATTTTAATCATTACTAGATGGAGTTGGATGCGGAAAGCCGCTCACAGTGCGGCTCGGGGTACGTTCATACGACGGCTGGAGGAAAGGTTCCTACCTCAACAAATGGAGGAAAATGCGAGATGTAGGTCCGATCAACCGTCTTCGCTCCTAGTTGTGGTACAAAAACGACGTCCATAAATCAAATTGTCATAAACCACTTGACAAGAGTGATCATGTGGTGAATACTTTCACATCCGAATTAGGAAGGACAATGTCTCTGAGATAACATGCGGGAAGTTCTGCAAGTTAGAGGTGAAAAAATTGAAGGCCGGTGCAGAGATCGAAATAACCTAAAAAGAGCAGGACGAACCTCTTTGAGCCCTAGGAAGAAAGTCTACGATCCTTGGGTAAAAGCAGAAGAATATACGAGAGCGTTATATCCCGGTGAAAAGATTAACTACTAATAAAGACAGAAGCTGGAGGAGACACCTGGAAAACTTAAGGAAGCTAGAAGCAGTAACCTATGTGTGGAAATCCGAGGATAAAAGTTCATTTACACGCAGGAGAAAATTTAAACTAACGTTTTCAAAAAGCAAGTGAAAATGGCCATAAAAGTATTATCAGTACGCACGGTCAAAGAGAGCGAGTGGAAGCATCGTAGGGACGCGCACGTCAGGCGATAGAGTGAAGATGTTTAAAGAGAGTAGTAAAGTCAGCTTCATTATTCAATACATTGGAAGTGTGCAGCGGTCGGTTGGAGTCAGCATGCAGCAACCGACTACCCATTTTCTTCGACAAGGATCTCTCACGTGAAAGTATACCTACTGGAAGAGTTAAACCCAAAAGAATGAGAAGGACCGGACGGGACTCACCCGGCTACCTTAAAGCCGCTGGCTACTTGACTGTTTATGCCTACATGAGCCTTCGCTGGACTTTTGCGAGGCTGGGTGAACTGCCATTGGATTGGAAGTTAGCAGCTGTGGTAGCCGCCCACAACGGAGTTTCGCGCATGCAGGCAGAAAACTATCGACCAGCAGGTCTCATGTGTATTATTTGCAAGCGCCTTAAGGGACTGATGAGGGAACACGTCCACAGGCATCTAATAAAATATCGACTTTGGTGAAGAGCGCAGCACAGATTCACTAAGGGAAGATCTTGCCTGCGAACCTCCTAAGGTTCGTGGCTGATGTTACAGCGTAACTTGAGGAGGGAGGCGTTGCAGAGGTATGCTACTCAGACTTCAGCAGGACTTTGATTTGGTAAGTCACAGAATGCTGATGCGAAAGAATCAGTCTTTCAAAATCGGGGTTTGGCATCAAACTGCTTCTTGACAAACAGATCCATCTCTGCCTGGGCAGGAAAAGGAAGCTCAGAACATACCGTGGCATCACGTGGGGTACCTCTAAATGAGCTATTGGACCGCCAATATCCTTGCCCTACACAAAATCTTTGCAACAAAACTGGAGCTACCATTTACGTCATCTGTGCGAATCACGTAAAGGTTGTGGAAGCAAGCGGTCGTTAGGGACTGGCAGCATAAACAAAATTGCCTAGTTAGGCTAGCCAGTGGGGTAAGACCCCAAACAAAAGCGTAAACAATCTACCAATCAGTTATTCACGACTGACTGTAGTGGACGGCAATTAGGAGCTTTTGATTGGTGCCGGTCAATGGACGTGGGGATAGTAATGACCACAAGCTGGCTCGGCAGTGCGAAGGTGCTACCAGAGGAGCACAGTGGGTGCTCTTTGGCTATCCGCGCTATCCAGTGGAAAACCTTAGGTGCTCGTTTCTCCAAACAAGGCAATAATCAGACCATACTTAGAGAATCGCGTGCAGACGTGGGAACCATAACTTACAATGAGTTGTCTTGAGTATTCAGTGACCAGAAAGCATAATGATTGAAGGACAGTGAAGCAAGTCCTGCACCAGAGGAGTGAATGGTGTAAACGTGTACTCGTTGGAAGGGCGTAGTTGCAGGGGCGATATGATCAAACGTTTGCTTTGTTCAGGGTGTCGATGAGTATAGCCCTTGACGACATGTTAAGTCAAGCTGCTGGGGACAAAGTACAAGGAAATGTTGCAAAGGTGTGGCAGACAGCTCTAGTTTAACTGTGTGCGCAAACGTGCTCTGCAGCAGAGTGGTCCAGATTCGCAACAAATTGTAAGTTCACGAGGCATCATTGCCTATAAGATGCGGCTAGATAAGATGAGTTGGAAAATACTCCCGGTAATAGAAATCTAGTATGTGGGGTTGCAAAGCAGGTCGAGTGATGAGGACATATTTCGGTATGATATTGCGGAATGATTGAAGGCAAAATCGGTGGACGTTCCCGCGCCTCAAGGATGCTTTTACGTATACGGCTCTTTTGCGGCAAACGAAATTGGAACTTGAAGGAATAACTGGCGGTGAAGGATACTGAATCTTGCGCATAAAACCGAAGGAACTCTGTGCATTTCGTTGACCGTTAGGATTACCGTTGTCCCTTACCTTGGAAAAACGCGTCTCACTGCGTGATTTTAGCATCCCTGAGATTGGCTGAGCCTACAAGACAGCCCCGGAGGACAATTTTGGATTTCAAATGCTCGGGCTCTTACACGCAGGTGGGATCGGTTCAGCACTTTACCCAAGCGACTCAATCTGGCCTCGGCCGCGCATCTTTACTCCTTGGCTTGATGATAACCAGAGTAGCAAACTGCGAACAGCCTTTAGTTAGAATAAACAATAAGCGGAAGCGGTCATACAGCAATAGACTCGCGGCCGTCTTTGCAGTGGGTGGTAGCCCCGGATGGATAAAAGTTCATTGCTTGATTGCAGTCCTCGGGCTAAATGGGAAATAGAAGGGAGCAGTAACTGCGTGGAACGTCAGTGAGGTCCATTAAGTGCAACCTGTCAGAAATAACAGGCTCAGTTGAGCCACTCCACAGAATCAAGCGAAATGGGCCACCACTATGCTGAAGGCTTAGAATCGCGAGAATCAGAAAGCAGAAAGAGGGGATTTTATGATATATAAGAAAGTACCTAGTCACCGGGATCACCTGAGGCACATGTTTGAGAGAAAGAGGATATCACGCGTCTAGCGATATTGCCGAACTTTCTAAGAGGGCAGCATCACTGGGGTCCGCCAAAAAGCATTCAAAAGGCAATTGTGTGCAATCTAAGGCAGATTTAAGAAAGAGCGTGGGCTGGGTGAAACATCATGAGAGAATTACATCGAACAGCAGTGGGAAGCAAGTCTACTGTCTACTGAATATTTTTTCAGGCCTTCAGCAGGCGGGATAATAGGATAATCGGGCAGGCGCTGAGCCATAGCACCCTTATGGTAGAGATGTCAGACGAGACGATGACGAGAAAAGAAGCGGTCGCAGCCTGAAACAGACCGAGGGTTGGAAGGCGACAGAGCTTGATGGGATCCACCCAGCGCCACTAAAGCCGCTGTAAAAGATCCTGTTGAAAACGTTCAACTCAGCTCGTTAACTCATCCTTGGATAAAAGTTTGCTTCCTGCGGCCCGGTTGACGTCGATGGTCATACGGATGCGTAAAGGCGGGGAGAGAGGTAGCTATGACAGCTATGTCCCGATGGGCCTAACATCCACTGAGCTAAAAGCCCTTGAAAAGTTCCAGTCAATCACCTGGAGTCAAACAAGCTAATGACGGTAGGACAGTATGGTCCTTGGCAGACATTTTTGTGACTAACTTGACCGTTTTCCTCGGCGAAATAACGGGTAGGGTAGACAGAGGGCAAAAGAGCATAACCCTGCTACCTGGACTTCCTGAAGGCCTTCGATTCTTCAAACCACAGAGTGAAGGCTTTCTGGGTGGATAGCATAGAGTGGAAAAAATAATTGTTTTGGGTCAAGAATCGAAGGACGTCTGCCAGAAGAAGGACTGTCGTATCTTGGAGTCTATTTTAGGTTGGTAAAGATACAACCAACGGGTTAGGAATTCCCGGTTTTAAGATTGCAGATGAAATTAAACTATTCTGAACAGCAAACAGTGAAATTATTCAAAATGATCTGGATGAAGTTTACCGGTGATCGGTAAGACGGGATCTTCCGTTGACTTTGAACAATTGCCTGCAGCTCATGGAAGGAGAAGCTATTCCCGCTCGCCACATAGGTCCACCTGGGCATCAGGTCTTGATGGAACATGCACGGCGTGCAAGCGACCTCGATGCACTAGTGAATGTGTACTTGACACCAAGTCTGCAGTGGCAGAAGGTGACCAGCGATGCATGGCATGCCCTAAGCAAAATTGCGAGGACTTCAGGATCTGGGAATCCCAAAGTTCTTCTTCTGCCTTTCAAGGCGTTTGTCCGACCGCATTTTGAGTATAGTATCCAGGCAAGAAGACGGTATTTGGTGAAAGACAAAAATGCAGGAATGGTTTCAGCGTTTTTTGCTCGCTGGTTTGGACAGATGAGGCACACGGAATTTGGATAGAAGCCAGAAGCATTCGACTTGCATTTCCTGGAAAGACATGCGGAAATATGTGACTTAACACAGGCTTTGGGGCTGTCAATGGTGTAGCCGATATGCGGGCCAACATGGGAACTTACTCCACATAGGGGTGAAACATTAAAGGTTACGGGAAAACGATTGTGAGAGAGCGTTTACCTATAATGTTGAGAAGCAAATTATTTGCCACTGTATTGGCGACTGGTTGGAACAACCTATTAGAGGAAGTTGTCGAAGAGTGCCCAATGCAAGAATACAAAGGAGGGCTAGACAAAGCATTATTTAGAAAAGGCAGTGTGTGGTTTGGAAGGCCGTGGAGGATAGTACGGGGGAATGCATGCCAGCAATCCCTCTCCATTTAAGACAACTGGAATGCGGGCTGAAGTCAAACACATGATTTGCAATTACACTATAGGAACTGAAAAGAGCTTCCACCCTCCTGTGGGTGACACACCATCTGATCCAACGAGCTTTTAGCGCAGGACAAAGGACGATCAGGCATCTCGACGTATAGTCTTGTAATGTAACTGGAACTGAAAATGGTACTGAATGCACGAAGGCTATTGGAAATAAAGAGCACACCAACGTAAGTGACCGGACATTTTCTGCTCTCGAACGACCAATCTTCGCAATTTAAGCTGGAAGTAGGTATCTTTGCACCCAAGCTTAGTTGAATCAGGGCTGCCATACTCCATGGGTAGGCCGATTGGGAGGGGGGTACAATTATGAAGTTCAGTGCGAAGCTCTGGGCAGGAAGCAAAGTGTGGATAACCTACTTGCCTCAAATGCTTAGCGGTAACAGGAATTCGGTGCGACAAGTGCAATAAATGGTTCCATTGTGCATGTGAAGGCGTGAAGAGGAACATTTATGATCCGCACTGTCACTACGACAAGCTAAGCTGGGTACGCCCATTCTGCAAAAAGCTCATACGAAACACCATCCTTGGAACCCTCATATATGCAACGACAAATCTTGCCGAATGTAGATGACAGGGGGACCGTCGAGTTGGGTGAAACTGATCGCAGTGGTTTACTGAAAGCTGTAGAAAGTAAGGATAGACATTCGCTCGTCAAGGCAGAAGAAAATGTGGCATCAGCAGTAAAGGAGGAGCCTACTATCGTATACCATGCTGGCCAGATGCAGGCTGAAGCACTGGGTCCCTCGGAGACTGTGGCGGCAAGACGGGAGTATTATCTCGATTGGGAAAGGGGGCAAGGGAGAGCAATGAACCAGAAGGAGAACAAGGAAAGTAAAAATGGGTCATATGAAGAAGGGCCGCATGCTGACGAACGTGAAAACCCAAGAAATGGCAAAAATCGTCGACCAGGCCACGAGATACTCGGAAATAAGCGGAAGGCTAAGGAATGTAGAACAAGCTCTGCAAAAATCTCGCGACATCGGACTGGGCAGGAATCGCAATTTCATCATCCATGGGATCCCGCAGCCCTTCCTGAGGGAGAGGAGGCAGTGGGAAAGGGTGATAAGGTATTACGTAGTAAATCTGCTTCGGACGGTGGAAATGCCGGAGCATTTTGTCATCAAAAGAGGCTTCGCCTAGGAAGATGGCTGGGAGTCAGTGACTCTGGATGCCGGAAGCCACGGCCAACGCCGGTGGACGTCGCTAATCCACGGCTTAGAGACAGGTTTTTGGCATCGGCTGACAAAATCAAGACGATCACCACGAGGGTGATTACGGTGAAGCTGGATGATGCTGCAATAGGCAGGGGGTATCTCCATGATTCAATAGCTTGCGGCTGCAAGTACCCAACCTCAGAATCCAAAAGTTGGATGACAGAGGGCAATTGATGATCACTACATACAAGAGGGCTGAAGGCGAACGCAGTGGACGGGCGTAAATTGGGCCACTAAGTCTGGATTTGCCACCCGTGACTGCCATACGCCGAAAAAATCAAAATAAGGAGGCTGTGAGAGTGAAGGCAAGGGTGGGGTTCTCAACTATCAAGCGAAAAAAAGGGCGAGGGCCTCGGGGGAAAGTCTCGAGCATGCGACACCCCGTCCCTTCAGTGGCCAGAAGAACGACGGGGGGAATTATAACAGTGACCTAAAAAGTGCTGATAGTGTGAGTAATAAGCGGCCAGGGCTAAAATTCATGACTTTGGATGTAGTTGGGGTGGCTGTCACTGAGACCTGACTGCAGCCAAGGGGAGTGACAATGATTTGGTGGCGCGGGACTATCTATTCTTTCGAATGGATAGAACGAATTAGAGAGTAGGAAGCGGGAGGCTGATGCTAGTTGCGGGAATTTACGATGCACAGGAGGGCCTTGAGCTGCGAAATTGGGATGCCTCAACACGTTACCCAAAAGACACGGTGGAGTTCCAGGCAAGTATCTTCATCCCTTGACTTCGTGCTAACGGGAACGCCGAACGATCTGGAGAGCCCTGAGTTGGAAAAGGCAATAAGTAAGAGCAGCCACGCCATAATCCACATGCGACTGAGCCTGCGGGGACTGGTAGCCCCCGGTAAACATAGTAGGAACTTTTCAGGAAGGGATAAACCTAGACTGCTGGAATTTGGTCTCCAAACTCGTTGGAAAATTGACAGAGGCAGAAACTAAGTGGATCGTCACTGGGAGGAAAATAAGGGCAATCGGTTAGTAAGAACAGACATACATGCACCTCTCCACAGTGCCATGCAAAAGGGCTACCACCAAGGTGAAGGAGTAGGACCACGAGAGTCAGGGAGCGGAAACAAGGCTTTCATGGGGTATAACGACATACTCGGTTAACGGGGTTGCCTGAGGTACGAAGCAGACAGAAAAAAATGTCACGCATCCAGGGACAGCGCCAAACCGCCTTCGAGGAGTGATCGCCGGGCCTCTAAAAGCAACCCCAAAGATTTTTGCAACTACGTGCAGTCCAAGGCTGCTTTGCGAAAGGCCGTAGGTAGAGTGAAAAACCACCAGGTTATTAGAGTTACCGGCAGTCAGGAGAAAGCCTATTGCCTACTGTAATTTTCTCAGGTGTTATACAGGCGAGATTAAGGGACACAGGGACACACACTAAGTCCCGTCATTCTTTTGGTGGAGATGCCGGACGGAGCGATCACGGAGGAAGAAGTGTGGGACAGCGTAAAAATGGACGCGTTGAAATCGGGGCCTGACGGGATCCACCCAGCGATAGTAAAGCCGCTGGTGGAGGCCCTGGTGAAACCTTGCTCAGCTCTTTAATGCGTCGCTGGACGAAGGGTGGCGCCCCGCGGACTGGTTGACGTCGACCGTCAAACCGGTGCATAAAGGCGTTTACAGAGACAACTGTAGTAGCTATGGCCCGGTGAGCTAGGCATCCATCATGCTGGAAACGCTTGAAAGAGTGGCAGGATAGTCAGTCACCTAGGGGCTAACAAGCAAATGGCGATGGAGAGGCACGGATATTGGCGCAAACGTTCCGGTCTGGTCAACCTCATAAGCTTCCTGGACGAAGCAGCAGGTAAAACTGACAGGGGCGAAAGAGTGGAAGCCCGCTATCTGGAATTTCAGAAGGCTTTTGATTCCATGAACCACGTGCATCTTGATTAGAAAGTGAAGACTTTCGGAAGTGATGCTAAAGTAGATCTTTCACGGTGAGAGTCGAGGGGTGTCTGTCAGGCGCAGGATTGCTGCACAACGGGATGCCTCACGGAATCGTCTTGGGGCTATTGCGCTTCCCTATGCATGTAAATGACATGGCTAATTGATTGGGAAGTCCGTGTCTCATGTTTGCCGACGACATCAGACTACTAGGGACAGCAAACAGAGGGGCTATCCAGAGGGATCTGGGTAAAGTTTACCGGTGATCGGTGAGCTGGGGTCTTCCGTTGAACAAGAGCAAATGCCGGCGGCTCACGGAAGAATCTAATTCTCTCGCTACACCGGTTCCCACGAAACAAAACGGCATGGAAGGTTCCTTGGGATAGTCGTGAGTGCGAGTTTTAAACCTAGTCTGTAGTGTCAGAAATCGGTCAAGGACGCGTGGTGTGCTTTGTACCGATTTAAGAGGACCCTAGGATCTAGGAACCCTAACGTTCTTCTGGCATTGTTCGGCGCATTTATCAGGCCGCACTTGCAATACTGTGTCCGGGCATGGAAACCACATTTGGTAACTGGTAGTAAAGTGTTGAAACAGGTTCAGCATGTTCTTGCACGGTGGTTTGGACATTTGAGGCACATGGAATATGAGCAGAGGCAGAGGGCGCTTGGCTTGTCGTCCTGGAGGGACGTGGGGAAAGAAGCGACTTATTCCAAGCATTCAAGATCATTGAGGGTCTTTCTGAGATACGGAGTCACCGGAGAGCCCTACTAGAGGTAAGGGCGAAAGACACACTAAGAGGGAACAGGAAAACAATTGTGCGGAGCACGTAACCACCGGGTTTAAAAGCAAATCGCTCGCCATATGAGTGATGAATGGCTGGGACAAGCCACCAGAGGAAGTGGTATAGGTGGGAACAGTCTGCGAATTCAAAGGGAGACCAGACAATATATGGCTATCGGTGTTTGGGCAGGCCAGTGTGTCAATTGTGAGGCTGAGGAGATGGTCGTGAGGAAAGCATCCCATTAATTCCCCCCATTTAGGAATTGAAGAGAGTTTCCACCATCCTGCTGTCGAAGCATCGTCTGATGCAACGAGTTCTCGGTGCAAGAACCAAGACGATCAGGCGATTCGCCACATGGTCCTGCAATCTAACAGAAACTGAAGTGCGCTGACCATGTCAGGTGGACTGACCTTGAGCCACTGTCGGTACTTTTCGCGCCATGGACTCGGCCGTCATCGAAGATGTCGCCAATACCTTCGCCAAACTTCGAATGTATCCATATTTTGATATATGCCACTATATCCTGATGAGTATTGCTGTGAAGGAGGATACGCCACAATCAGGTTTGTTCTGGTGGAGTGATGCTCACCTACAGGATCACCACAATTTTCCCGGCGGCATCCTTTTTCTTGCTGGCTGGCGACGATGCTTATGTGCTTTGGTGGAGCTATTCTCTCCAACTTTATATGTGGATCTCCCCTATTTGTTTGTTTCGATGATACCCGTGCAGTGGTGACAGCTACTGTCGTGTGGTGAGCGTTTCTTTTTTCTTCATTGTCTCAGGTATCTGATCAACTACTTTCCTTTGGACATACTGTATAGGATGAGCAAATTTCTCCCGGTCAGGGTCCTGATATGCTCCCTGAAAGAAATTCAAAGGGCTCGTAAAATTTCGGTGGGTGTCCACCACGGACTGCATGAGTTTCCGGAGTCTGCGGTGATGTGCATCCTCCTCGGGCTTCTCAAAGGTATGCAATTTAAAACGATTTTTTGAATTGAATTTAGGGTGTGGTGCTAATAATATCCAACCCGCTGCCAAATTAGTAATGGGGACCTGGCAACCGAATGAAAACCCTCTTCTAATGGTACCGTTGTAAGTGATCGGAGAGAAATCCCTCCACTTTCTGCGTCCGGCTTGTGCTCGGTTGTCGGTTGATTTAAACAGCTGTCTGGTCACAGATTGGATTGGTTTTCGATCACATGCACAGGTGATAAATAGCACCTCATTTCGGGATGAAAAAGGCTGTGTGCCGGTCGGATGATCCGGATAGTTCAGGGAATGCGGGTTGATATTGGGCCGCTCACTGGGCAATGATCGTGGTATTACAAAAGTTGGATTGAATAGAGACTAGTTTTGGCTTGCTTTGCTCAACTGGAATGTACCGTTATCATGTCACGTATACGCGATGTATAGGTCAATATAGTTCTTCCCAAAGTTTTTCGTAAATAGTCCGAAAAATACAAACTGCAGGGTGTGGACGGATGAAATTGTGGTGAAATTACATGCGCGCAAGTGATGCTGCGTCGGGTTTGAGCAGGGACCTAGTCAGCCGATTGCTGACTAGGCCGACGCACAGGCAACGTCGCAGGTGATGGGCAGAAATAGACACCTATGGGTACAACAGACCGTGATCAGGCACGACCGCTCAAATTCGAGAAATAAAGTACTTTCTTCCCCTTTTTATATTTTCCGAACTCTCCATTATGAGAAACTGCGCAGATCCTGTACCGTAAAAACTTTGGTGGCAATGAAGACATTATTAGAACAAAAACTAAACGCCCGTATAGCATTCACCTCCCCGGATTCCTCATCTTTGATTGTTTGTTGTCGTACACGGTCCCTCTCTGGTCCGTTTTACTACTCAGTCACTTAGTCCAGAGGGTACTTCTCTAGCCTTCGCGCAGTCAAGCGCCATCTACATAACAGGAGCGTTGTTCCAGACAACCCGATAACCCGTTGGTCGGTTCATGTGCCTCTTTTGATGAACATTTCCGGGTCAGTAGAACAACCTTATTTTGTTGGTGGGCTACATTCGTCATGTCACTGTGTTTCCGGTGAACTGGTATTTTTAGAGAACGCTTGCCAGACGAAGACCTCCCTCGCAGTCGGCGCTGCCACCGTTTCTCCGCGGTCGCCTTTGCCACAAGCAGTCTGCATCGTTGCGTGGTGACGAACTGCATGCTTTCATAACCAGAAAAGCTATGCAATATGTATATATATATATATATATATATATATATATATATATATCGTACAGATGTCATCGAAATCATGGCAAAGGACGACAACACGGAACGAGGCAAAGGGGAGAAGAGTAAATAGTGTCCAGGGTTCGCCACCCATCCTAGCTCTTCCATTCTCCATCGCCACGTCATCGGCTTCCATCAAACTTGCATGTGTGGTGAACTCTGGGCATTATTTGTGTTTCTTTCCTCTTCCTCGCGCATTGTTTTCGTTCCTCGTCATGACTCTGGTTGTGCATGATCTGTGCACAGATGGGTGCACAATAAATAAATTCATAACTAAGTAATTGATCCTGTCAGTTTCTCCAAATCAGATGTTGACACTTCGCCTTCGACCTTGAAGTTGTACGGAGATGACCCATCTGGTCCAGCAGCCTTGTGCGTTTTTAGAAAGCTTTCCCGATAACCCATTTCTGACGGTGGACTGGTTCACCTGCAGACATAGGTGTGAGGTCCACCGTGGTTGTAAGCCGACAAAACTCCTTAACGTGCCGTGCTTAACGCTCCAGCCCTTGACCCTGAGACCGAATCACTGATCCATCAGACTTCTTAGTTACCTCACAGTTGGCTCTCGTGGAGCAGTACTCCTAGTCAGTCCCTGAAGGTTTTAACTTGACGACAGCTCCACCTTTCCATTTTCGTGCATCTCCCCATCCACCACTGCTCTCGGTCATTTCCTAGGTTGCTTGTCAGTTGACGTTTCGAGGATCTAGATGTCTCGTATGCGACATCCAAAGGAGTAAATCTACAAGCATCCCACGTAACAAATGTAGTGGAGAATATCCACCGTTTTTGAAGTTTAAATGGTCCAGAATCCTGTGTATCAGTTATCGCCTGGTGCAGGGCTTCTTTGGTCTGCTCCCAATGTTCGATCGGACCCTGGACATTTCCTTATGACGGTAACTGCGTTGAGAGCTCCGATTGGAACTGAAGTCGGCAAATATCATCTAGCATCAGTTGAGCATTATCATCCGCCGTTTATCTAGTGCTCGCCAATGGTGCATGCGTGAGAATCAAGCAGGATTCCTACCCGATCGGGATTGTATTGACAAAATGTCTACTCTAGGACGATGCTTACAACATAGACACATGTTCCATAGGCCTACGATCTCTGTCTTTTGTGATCTGAAAACCGTGTTCGGCGCAGTCGATCGTGCATTTCTCGTCGAAGGGTGTGCCGAAGAAATTCGTCCCACGTTTCCAATAATTCTATGCGAACACCCGAAACCGAATTCAAGTTTTCGGCCATCTCCCACATGAGCGAACTTTCCAGAACGGCTGCTCGTCAGAGGTACTCCTTTCATCTTTTCTTCACAACGCCGTGATATTTATTGTCGCCTCATCTTATGCGAATAATGACTGATATTTATTCAAGCAAGAGACCGTTTGGCTTAGGATTTGCGGAGGATGTCTAAAGGAGAACCCAAGTCAGTTACAGGTTTTTTCCCGGTCGTCTGAACGATTGTTTTCCACCTTCGAAATGTAAAATGCCGTGACAGGATTGGATTGACTCAAAGTCCAACCTTCTTTCGGGGTAAGAATTGGGTGAAGCGGTCAAGTGGATTGAGCCCGTCATCAAGTAGTTCAGAAGTTCGAGTCGCAGATCCACCGATCACTTCGGTGGTAGACGACAGCTCGCTGTTGCCCGGCTTGTTGCCACACGTGACCCTATGATGCATTCGGTAGTTCTACGCCACTGCCAGTTTCAGGGCCGCAGTCGCTGGTTCCCCCTCTCCCATGTATCGGGCCGTGGCTATGAAGCATGCCCCCTTCACTACACCCATGCTTCGTGCATGTCAAGAGGATTTATTTGTTTGTGTACCTGCACCTCGTCATATGGTCATATACTGATCGGGCTGTCCACGTATACAGAAGATTCGAGTGGCACTTGCTAACTGAAGACATCTGTGGCGTCGGCGTGACATCTGGTTGTCTATCAAGAGTGGGATTTACACAACATCAGTAAGGTCGGTCCTGTTGTTCGGCTCAGAAGAGTGACCGCTGACGAAAGTTGTGCGAAGACTTTCGATGTCTAAACAGTTCCTTATGTGGTTCAAGTAAAATATGATAGGAAAATTCTTTCGTAACTTAGGAATTATGCGTAAGGTGTGGAATCCTGGGGTTCGGTTTTTACAACAGATACTGAATGTGAATAGACAGTGGTGGTTGGGTCATTCTTTGCGCATGCCACAAAATGATTGCATTGTACATCGTCCTTTGGTTGGGAGAATGGTCAAGGTGACCAGAGGACGATATGGGTGTCATACTTGGTTCAGAATCGATTTACAGATCGGAGGTAAATGCCAAGACTTTAAACATTAAATCATCATCATCATCATTGTTCTGTGTTAAAAAGCGAAGCAACCCTAACTGACCGCCGCGTTTTCCCCAAGGATACATATATCCATAAAAAGAGCCAATATCCAAGGGAAACAGGGAGTGACCCGACAGAGGTGGGAGAAGGTAAGCCGCTGCTGTAGCCAACACACGGTACACAGTCTAATTGTACAAACGCACACTTTCAATCATTCTGATTCGATAGAAAATGACAACACGATCGCTACTGTTCACGGTTCACTGCCATGTCCTTCGGTCTCTCCAGCCACCTAATTGACGAGTCTTTCGGACCCCAATTACGAAGACGTGAAACACCTACTTTACCTAAGTTTGCTGCACATTTTCTCATCCCGCGTTGCCACGTCATCTGTTGACCTCCACATGGCTTCTTCCATTCCTTGAGAGGAACACAAAATAAGGCACGGTAAGGTAGACGAGTGTTTGTCATACGCAACAAGTGACCCAACCAGCGTAGTGTACTAAGATTCATATGCTGAAATAGGGTATTCCAAGGGCCGGCACCTGGCACTAGATTCCTGACCTCTACATTACTCACCCGATCACTCCATCCAATCCTAGCCATAATACGTAGACATCGATGGCCGAAAACCTCCAA
>LUCM01011175.1:137123-147509 GCA_008360955.1 Fasciolopsis buskii | reverse complement strand
GAACACAAAATAAGGCACGGTAAGGTAGACGAGTGTTTGTCATACGCAACAAGTGACCCAACCAGCGTAGTGTACTAAGATTCATATGCTGAAATAGGGTATTCCAAGGGCCGGCACCTGGCACTAGATTCCTGACCTCTACATTACTCACCCGATCACTCCATCCAATCCTAGCCATAATACGTAGACATCGATGGCCGAAAACCTCCAATCGACGATCATCGCCCACACGCATACTTCACGTCTCGCAACCGTACAACAGAACTGAACGCACTGCGGCACAGTACACACGACCTTTCAAATTCAGTGAAATATCAGGCCGACACCACAAGTGCGTCAGCCCAGCGTAAGCTGCCCGAGCCTTGGATATACGCATACTTACCTCCAATCCCGAGCTACTATCTCTATCACAACGGGACTGCATCTTGACGTGGTGTGTCGGCTTGCGTGCCTCCATGATCCAACGAGCTATGCAGGATGGCTTATCTCATGCCGAAGATCCAATCATGCCTCGAAGGTCAATGGGTAGGGGCCTGACGAAGTAGTCTCCTGGTTGATATGGGTTAGTAGCTCAGTCGGAAAAACGACTGGAAGAATAATTGATCCAAGTAGATGGGTTCCCACTCAGCTATTCCCCGCTGCCTTGCGGTCAGGATTTGTCAGAACGAAAGGCTTCGGTTGAGAACCCTAATCGTTCTGCTTAGTGGCTGGACTCCCTAGCAGTTCTCGTCCATTAATCCCCATCAGTTACACGTCTACAAATAACCCCATACTGCATTGGTCGTCGCGCAGGATAATCATGACCGCGTTATCCATTGCATCGAGCTGGGTGGATAGGGATTAGTATGCTACTGCTCAGAGTGCCTTCTCTCACTCAACCAATCTCTTCTTTCTTCAACTGAATTTCTTTGTCCCTCCTCCCTAACCATAATGTCCCCATTGACAACACGCCCGATACTCGCAACGGTTTATCGCCAAATAATTTAGTAAGTGGCTTAGCAACCTCCTAGCTCACATTTCTTCAAGCCTCGTCAGCCTCTGAATCTCAGCTCCTTCAATATGTGCACTCTAATGCAGGTTGGCCAATAGGCGTGTTCGGCTCTGACAAGTGGACTCACTTTCGATTGATGTCTGCTGCGTGAGTGAAACACGAATTCAGGATTCGAGTAGGGTAATTCAACTAACTGTGCCAAACGTCTTGTCAAGATATTCCTTGTACATTTCAGTAGACGAAGCAGTTCGAAATGTACAGCTGTTGTCGGTGAAGTAGTTGTCACGTCTCTCGTGGTTGGGGTCAGAAAGACTCGTCGGCTAGAGATATCGAAGTATATGACAGTGAACTGGGAACGGTAGAGATCTTGTCATATTCTATCGGATCCGAATGATTGAAGACGTGTATGCACAATTAGACTTTATTCCATGTTTTCGCTTTTACGGCATTGCTTTCCTTTCCTGCCCTATCTTGGTTAACCTCCATTCTATTTGCACGTGTAACTCTTGGGAACGACGGTGCTCTACAGTTTTTTCTTGATGTTTGATGTGGAACAATGATGATGAATTGTCCCCCGTCCTGTTCCACTCTTCTGGAAAGGTCTTTTGCTTACGGATCACATGAACTCATCCGGCAATTGGCTCGTCCTGAACAAGCCCGGCATCATCTAGGTCATGCTTTGTCCTGCAGCAGTTATAAATATATCTTGAAATAAAATCGTCTGCTCTGAACTAGGAGACGGAGGAGGCAGCTGCCTACAGCGCACTTGTTCTTGCACAAAATCGGTGGAGTTTGATTCATTCCGCACCATTCGGTACGCGGGTTTTTGCTTTGTCGGGAATCCTAGTTACTTGGTTGTTCGCCTCGTATTTTGTCGTGCAATCTGTTGCTGATGCATAAACGCTAAAATAAACGATAATTTTATGTGAAGCTTGTGACCTTTTTGTGGTGAGCAAAACACTAGTCAGCTGTAGTGCGACGGGGCACTGTCACATTGCCGAAAAAGAGGTGACTATCTTAATGGAACTTTCGTCGGAGACTGGATTGAGAAAATGACGTCAAATAATACCACCATCCCATTCTCCGGATTTATCTGCGTTGAATTTCTTTCTCTGGAGCCTTTTCGAAGTACAAATCTTTGCAGAATCCAAAAACATCGGTCAGTGTGATATATATATATATATATATATATATATATATATATATATATATATATATATATATAATATTCTGGTGGCATTCTGCCGTCGTTCCTAGGGCTGGCTCGGCTCAAATGACAAAAAACTATCGGCGAATCCGTACTTGATACGCTGCCCAACTCATTTAGGCTGACTGTCAATAGGTGGTCATCCCCATGGGCCGCACCGGGCATTCGCCCTCGAACTTTAGCAGGAACACCGCCACGATAAGACTGTGTTGGGCTTCCTTAGGAGAATGCCACTTGAACCTTCCAACGATTAGCTGCCTAGAAGAACGGTGTGAACCGAGGTAGATGGTCTCCGGAGAAAAATAATGTGTCTCAGCCAGCTTGGCCTATTGAAATTCAGTGCTTCGTATTTCTGTAGTATCGTGGGATAACTTCATTTACGTAAAATACTAGGTCACAGAAGTCAGCAGTGCCCTTTTGTCTTGTCATCGCAATGGAATAATTAAACCTTCAAATCTAAACAAATTTCGTGGTCACGGCGATCTTGCCATTTGAGTTTGTTGCGGGCAATGATTGGCAGCGAAGTCTCTTTGTTTTGATAATTGTCATGGTTCTGGTGGTTGCCCTTTTCCACCCGCTTGTATTAGTGTTGAACTTTTCCCGCATTGTCAAGTATCGGACACTTAATATGCAAACAACACTTTTGATTCTGATGTCACTTTTCCGGAAACATGCGGCTAAGGACTCAATCGGTCCAATATCAGTCGTCATAAAGTCCGCAGAAGCAAACAAGCAGCGGGTGAGCTTTGGGAGTTTCGTTGGCAGTTTTCGACAGATATAGAATTGATCCAATCGTGAAAAGTTTTCGACTTCGACGGGATTCGAACCCGCATATAGACGTTAACCACGCACCCAACGCATGTGCTCTGCCAGTTGAGCTACAAGGCCACGCCAAATGACATTCGGACGTTTCACTTAAGGATCAACGGATACCCGTCCAACTTGCGGAATCACGTCGTCCGCCGCTTCCTAACCAATTGCGCTTGTGAATTCTATTTGGTGGATGCTGGTTAATTCATCGCGAAATCCCGCTTTGGCAGTCAAATTACCGAAAGTTCGCCTGGTGGATCCTATGTGCTTGCGCAGTTTGGACGGGTAACCATTGATTTCTAAATGGAATATCCAAATACCGCTCGTCGTGGTCTTGTAGTTCAGCTGATAGAGCACGCTCGTGGTGTAAATCCGTAGTAGGTGTCCTTGTGTGGTTTCGAATCCCGCCGAAGTCGGATACTTTTCACTGTTGGATCAAGTCCGCAAGTAAGTGGGGGTTTTCACCGACGTAGCTCACCCAAAATTCGCCAGTCGTTTATAGACAAGAGGCCTTTGGCTTTTATCAGCGTACTATACGAATTTGGTCTGCTCAGTCAAAACCTTTTATTTCATTTGTGATATGAGAGCGACCGAGGTTCGGCCTGGGTTGTGATGCTAACCCCCACTCTAGCAATCACTATGGTTCTTTGGCATTTTCTTGTAAACCCATCATTTCCCGTGTTAAACGTCAGTACATCTTATGCTTGACATCATATGCGTGGTTTCCACAGGAGCCGGTTATTACGAGATGAAATTGATCCAGCGTCTCGTACGTGGGGTTTGGCTACCCGCAGCTACCGAGTTTCTCCATCCGACTTTGTAAGCGCATTTGGTTGCTATTATTCGCGCTGCATGCAAACTAGTCCAACTGGGAGTGACCAGATCTGCTTATATAAAAGCATGTTCATATAATATGCATCCTGTATGAATCGACTATCAGCATGACAACCGTTCACTTCACAGGCGATTCCTGATCTGTGATTTGTTTTTCATTTTTCTTGTTTTAGCACAACAAAGATATCGTTGATGGCAGCTGCTGCGTACTATGCGCATCATTTGGGCTTCATTCCACTTCCGGAAAATCAATTGTTTTTGGCAGTCGCCTCGATTTTCGTCTATCTCAGGTAAATGCTGCTAAGCATTTTAAACAGACTGTTCAGTCGGTTATCCTCGCTCTATATCGATTTCAAGGTGACTCTTTTTGTCAGTTTCCTATGATTACTACTCCTAACTTTGAAAATTGATACTGGTAGTACCCCAGGCTGGTGATTTCTTGAAGGCCATAGTCGCTACCGTTGGCATTTGGATCGCAAGTGTTTCTTCACCAGCCGAAGCCACGCTCCCATCTGCGCACTAGCAATGTCCAGTCGGCTGCTGATAAAGCTTTTGTTACCTAAACGTCAAGCTCAGTAATGAGGATCTTCTGATAGCTCAACTTTTCAAATCCGAATGCGTACCCAAGTCAAACTGAAGCAGTGTAGGTCAGACTGTTTTCAGAACTCGTCGTCAAGTTTTCAATGCAGTTATTCCTTATCAAAGTGCTAAAGCGACCCATATCGTTTTCGGGGAAGTGGAATTGCATGCAGATATGTTTAAAGAGATTCGCTTTAAGCCATTATAGTTACAAAAATGCCTTGTAAATCGGCTAATGGGAAAGCCTACTTGTGATATTATTTAAAACGGCCAGGCAATGAGTCGATTCCAACACACCTATGCGCGCCAGCCACATTGGCTATGCTAAGCTGGAAGCAATATGGTGAATATCCCCACAACTATCCACTTCCTGAAATCGGGTAAGTCGTATCTATGCAAATCGGTGTACCGCTGATACGCTAGCGGAATCGCGGCAAAGAACGAAAACAATGAACGAGAAAGAGGAAAGAAGAAAGAACAATGTGCAGAGTTCCCCACGCTTGCTTGCTCTTTCATTGTTTTCTCACATCCTCGGCTACCCATTGAGATCCATGATTTCTCTGTGCTTGATACTACCGGTTGTCCAAATCACAGTGGTAATCTCGTCGGAACAGATGACACTATTGTGTTTCTCAAGTGTACCGAGACGAATCCTAACTGAATCAGACGCACGAAGTCAGCGATTATCACAGTGATCGGTGCACATATTCTCAAGTCTGAGCTTCATGCCCAAAGGAGGCTTGTTCAGAATGTTGAATCACTGGTCAACGTTTGCACTCATCACTGCTGCCTATGAGATCGTTGTCATTTCAAATCGGTGGCTATTAAACAGTAATGTTCACTTTTGTTATCACGTCATTGGTTTTTGATCGACCAATTAGCACAATGTTCTGCTGTATTTTCCCTAACTGTGATTTGAAAGCCAGGTGCTGTGGTCCAATAGTCATTCACCTCCGATTATCGAGATTTCAGTCCATTAGCCTTTTTTATTATTACAGTTCAGAGATCGGCCACTTCCTCGAGTTTCCACCAGCGCCGGTCACCAAAAGGTTCGGTTTCCCTGCTTTTGCCAATGCAATATCTGGAAAAGAAGCACGGCGTTATGACCCTGTGTAATGTTGGGCCTCATTCACCGCTTCACCGTGCCGTCTGTGAATAAATCGACCTTCGATGTTCCACCTCGTGGCTTTGCTTTACCCGCATACTTTTTTGACCTGCTGACTCTAATTTTGTTCCTGACTCGCATCCACATATGTTGATATTTCGTTAAAAAGTATTTTCTCAAAATCCCGTTGCATTTGATGTCCACAAAAGAGGCCAAAAGTATGGGGAAAAGATGTTCATGTCACATGATACATAATTCATATATCTGTTCTTACTTTTTATCTAACGTTTTTATTTCTTTAGTCATATTCTGAAGTGGTTTCTAGGGTTACCTTCGTGGATATGAATTTACCAACTGTCCATGTCGGTACTGTGCACAGCCTATGTAAATGCAACTTCCTGAGTGTTTGGATTTACGGTCCACTTCCAGTTGATCATCACAAGTTCCTGCCGGTCCTATGGATGCGTTCGTATTTAACTGATAGAATTGTACAAACAATAAGCCTACACACTTCTGTCAAGCTAACTGACAAAATGACGTGGGTGAGCAATTTAAGAACAAGTGCTTTCGGTTTATGGGAGGGGAAAAGCGCTTATGGTATTGTAAAGGACCGAGTAATGCGTCAATTGAATTGCAAATAAATGGACTAAAAAAATAGCACGAGTTGAGCTCGAAATCACGTCTTCATACAGCTTGATGAAGGCCAATGTTAGCATATGTAACCACGTTAATAAATTTTCGCGCCCAATCCTCACAGTTCCTGTCACATCTAGTCTCCAGCCATGAAGTGGTCCCAGCTACGCTTTATTGTCTGTGAATTGCGACGTAGATGCGTAGGTTCATTTAAGGCTCCAGTTCATCGTAATCTTTGGCTCATTAAGGAGTAGTAAAAAAACAGTTGGCTTGTCGTCGTTCATTATTTTTTCCTGTTATCCATTTTCTGTAAAGTTCCATTTATATATTACTGCTTTGACACCATGTTTGTTTTCAGGCCGGTGTCATATAACTATTTGATTTTTTGTCAAAAGATTACATATGATATGTCGACTAAAAAATAAAATGGTGATTGTTCATTCGTGTCTCAGGTCTTTCAGTCAATTTGCTGCACAGCGACTTCGCTATATAAAAGTGAAGTTTATAATCTTGGTGAATTTGCATCACGTGGTGATTTTCGTTTTGCACTTAAACAGAGTGACTATGATTCTGCTCGGATTAAAAGACCCGTTTTCACCATTTGAAAACATCACATGTACCGTCGTGTTTGGTGGCACCGTAGACGCCTTGCGCAGTGCCCTCGAACGAAGCCGCAGCCGTTCTGCTGAGATCAGTGGAACTTCTACGACCTCAACAACTCCGCTCCCTATGGGGACTGCTGTGTTATCAGGTCCTTCTACTGCTCACGTGACGACAGTCGGAGGCCCCGGTAGTGGACCCAGTGTAGTATCCAGCACCGGTATTCCTTCATCTCCCGGAGTCAATGGACAAGTTGGAGGAAAAGATGTTGCAGGGACTCGTCAAACATCGGATAAAAAGCGAGATTAGAGAATAATGCCCTTCATAGCGAAATGCCCTGATGCAAACATTATGGTTTGTTCAGCTGTGTCCGATTCTGCTTACTTTCACACACGTGCACACTCACTACACTGTAAAACCTTCCTCAGTGCTTACTATCAGGAGTGCGTCAGATCCTTCGCCACAATTCGACATTACTACCCCTCTCCTTCCCGAACCAAGCTTTTATCTGCTTGTACCGTGCTCATCTTATTCGACTCTCTTGAATACTTCAAATCTGGTTAAACTTAAGCAAATACAAGATGGTCGTACATACTCTTGATAGGATATTTCCCCGTCCATTGTTCCAAGCCCTTGGTAGGCATGCACGTAACATAGGCCTTTAATGAATCATATTTATTATTTTTTCTTTTCTACTGGGTATGCTTTATGCGACAGTTGTTAGTCTTTCTCCGTGAACTGACTCTTGGAAATGAGGATGGTAACAGCACGGAATATGACGGCCTAATTGTTAAAATTTTGTCCATACTTACTCAAAATAATTGGCATTGTAAACACATTTACTTCCTTCTTTACAATGCGAAAATTTGCATTGTACGGTATTTCCGGGAGAATTTCACGACGAGCCAAATGTCGTCAAACAGAGAACTAGTTAGTGATGGGAAAGTTCGGATCCAAGACGTCGAATTCCACTCTCCACGATGATGGGCGTTCGATTACCAAATTATGCCAAAACAGTATGCCAGTAAGATTCAAAATCCGTCCGTTCAGTTTACCTTCTTTTTACAGCACTTAATCGTACGCTAACGTGCTCTGGTTTTGGTTTTCACCCGGTAGCACCGAAAGATTATCGACCGTGGTCAGTGGACTAAGTGTCTGTCACCCCAAAAAGGTCAGATATCGAAATCCCAGACCCGCCGATCAATTTGTTGGTGGACGTCAGTTTGCAATCTGGCTCGTTGCCACACCTGATCTTATGCGGTTTTATGGCACTCCAATTTTCAGGATCATGGCTGTCGATCTCATTTCCGCTGAGCCCAAGCTTCCGGCATATTTTCAAGAAACTCGGGAACTTCAAATTTGCGTGAACCGAGTTGAACACATTCAACAGTTGTTTAGTTTTAGTCGAGGGGTTGAGTACACAGATGTCATCCACATAACGCTTGTATAAGTAGGTCGATTGTATTGACGACTCGAGTGGTCCACGTTCCAGCTTTGCTGACATTTTCATGGCAAAGCTGGAATGTGGACCACTCTAGTCGTCAATACAATCGCTCTACTTATACAAGCGTTATGTGGATGACATCTTCTTCTGTGTACTCAACCCCTCGACTAAAACTAAAGAACTGTTGAATGTGTTCAACTCGGCTCACGCAAATTTGAAATTCACAACAGAGATGGAGCTAAACAGTGAAATAGCTTCCTTAGATGTACGACTAAGTCGTCGAGAAGACGGCTCAATTCGGCGATCAGTACACAGGAAAGCCACATGGAATGGGCAATACATAAACTCGAGAACGTTGAATGATAGGATGCCATTGAATTTGATATTTAGCCGATTAAAGTATTGGGGTATCTCGTGGACTCCTAACCTAATAATCTAAATCAATAAGTACGCGGAGGCAGTTCGTCCTATGGACGACCACCTGATGAGACCTGACTGTCCAAATAGCAAAACTTGTCTACTTCATCCACCCACTCTTCTGTAAAAAAAATGTTCGGCTTGGAGTCAGCCCATCCTTGGAAAAACATTTTAGACTTTGAAAGATGAAAACAAATCTTGACTGTGGTTCAGAGGATTAAGGAGTACTTACAGCTTATATGGGTCTTCATTCAAAAGCATGACATCGCCTGCGTAGTCCGAGTGAATTAGTTTGGTCTGATCAAATGTCAGTTTTACTGTTCTCGCATGAGAATTGGACTGTCTCCGATACAAATTTGAAGGGAGGCAACTGTCGCAAACTCCACTTCCTGTAATGAACTCCAGATAAAGACTACTGCAACTATCTTCATATGGCGATTGGAAAAGGGAAGTGAGGTTTTCTGGAAAGCGATTCAGTGGGGTGCGCTTCAGAATCGAACATTCCTCCGAATCAACTGTTACATTCAGACCAAGAAGTATTGACATCGTGGGTCTATGGGAGTTGCGCTTATAACCTAATCTGTCATAAACAGAGGATGTTGTCATTGCAACCCCGACCGGGTCGGATACCGAATTCATTACCATGGATGCATTTTTCTTCAGTAATAGGCAATCGAAGGAGAATGATGCCCGCTAACAGTTTGGGTGCAATATTTACCAAAATAATTTCCTCGTGATTTTCACAGGAGGATCCATCGTCTTCCCCGTAGTTCGGTATACCCACCGATTCACGTCAGCTCTTAGGTGTGAATCAGTCGGAATAGTCTATCGGTACTTCGGACTTGAAAATGATAATATCTAGCTTGCCACGCCTTTCATTTTAAGTTTATTCGACTGACCGGCTCCAGTAGGTTTAATAAGCACAGATCGCGGTAGGTAGTCCGTTGAGACTGACGTTAGAACCTAAATTTCGCTGGTTCACTGCCTCCTACCGTCAATCACTCTTCTATTTGGCAGCCTTTCAGTATTCACAGCCGTTGATGCTACTTTATTTTGCGTTTCATTGATTGCGGCCCAATGGAAACTGAGCAGCAACTGGTGCGCGGCGTACTGGGGAGGTGGTCCGATGTTGATGATTCTGAGACGTTTCGTGGCAGTGAATCCTATAAGAAGTCGAAAGTTCAGGTTTCGTGGTGAGTTTGATGACAGGGTATTGCATCCTACCACTGGCGTGAACGGCATATCTGGATTCCGAACCTATGGCACTTCTGAGGCGACAGACGCTTGACCCATTGAATCGCTATCGTCTTGTTTGTCATTATATCAAAGAAGAACAGTATAGGTTATCATTGGATCTCTAATGGTGGGAGCTAACACAACTCAGTGCTTTCGATTCGTGCCATCGGACAAACACCAGACTCAAGTATCACGAATGCCGGGCTAACTGGAACACGAGGCCACCCGAAAGGTGCTCGGACATACTACAGAAGGACCAAATGCTTTGCCTGTCCAGCTTAAATCCCTTACAGACCCGGGTCATCGATGTGAACCGCATTCCCCCAACCTATAATTTCAACCACCATCTGTCTCACGCACGCACATATAACAGTGGACTTATTTCGATTACTAGGACTGTAACCTATCATCCTCTTTCTATTTGCAGCACATCATATATAATGTTATGTATTGGCATAATTACGAATAACTGCAAATGAGCTTGTTCGTCACAGTGTTATTTCTGAAATCTATCTATTGTGCGGTTCCAC
>LUCM01011175.1:0-136250 GCA_008360955.1 Fasciolopsis buskii | reverse complement strand
TCAGTGTGCTCTGTTGGGATTATTCGGATTGCTAAAGACAAGCACCTCAGGGGGGGGGAACCCCCCAAGGGGATGTTGTAGCTTTGCGTGGGTATGTTTACAGGTAGTCATATTAAGTTCCGTACGAAGTGCATGTGACGTATGCCCGGATCAGTGTTTATTGGACTGATGGCATTTACGAATCAGAATATCTAAGCGAGTACATAGACGACTCTGTTCGCCGACGTCTTTATGACAAAACTAGAAAATACACTATGACGGCCATTGATCGGACAGTTCACACTCTGCAAACGTTGCGTAGACGATATTATTTACGTGGTAGATGCGAATGTCGGTATTGCATACACGCTGTGCAAATTCAACAATGCCCATCGGAATGTCCAGTTCACTCTTGAAAAGGAGGAAAATGGCAAGATAGCATACTTGGGTGTTCGCCTAAGTCGTCGGTGGATGGCTCCGCACGGCCATCCGTACATAGGAAAGCTACTTCGAACGGACAGTATATTCATTTCGGCAGTTTTGTGCCGCTTAAAGTAAAACGAAACCTTATACATTGCCTAGTCAATAGGGCACGGAAAATCTGTGCTGGAGATTCTATAGAGGAGGAGCTTCTTTTCCTACGGAATGTGTTTCGGCAGAACGACTATCCCGAACGTTTCATTGAGAAAACTAAGGGACAGTTGGAAGAAAGAAGGCAACAGCGGAAAAGAAATCCCTGTACATAAGTTTGACCCTTAAGGGTTGCCCTCCAGCGGACGTCATCTATCACAGATCGTCCGGAGCTGTCGATAAGATGTTCCACGCAGCAAAACTGTAAATAATGTTTACATCGAAGTCACTCGTGCAATCACGCCTAAAAGATAGTGTGCCGGATCCTATGGCCTCATTCTGTGTATACTCATTCACCTGTTCCTTATAGGGCAGCCTATCCGAACGGGTTCGTGAACACCACCCGGCTTGGTTAAACACAGGAATGATTAAAACTATCACCAGTGCTGTGTTCACACTTGGCTGGTTCCAATCACGTAGTGGATGTTGCTGGAGCGTCCAGAATAATCTACAAAGTCCGGCGTAGGTTATCAAAACTGGTAAAGTCCCGAGTCATGTCTACAGCTGAGGCTGTATGAATTCGTCTCTACGATCCCCCGTTGTGCCCAAAAGCAGTTGGTGCAAACACTGAAGCTCCCCTGACCCACTCGGTACCCCCGAAAACCTATCGAATCCCTTACAGACCCGGGTCATCGATGTGAACCGCATTCCCCCAACCTATAATTTCAACCACCATCTGTCTCACGCACGCACATATAACAGTGGACTTATTTCGATTACTAGGACTGTAACCTATCATCCTCTTTCTATTTGCAGCACATCATATATAATGTTATGTATTGGCATAATTACGAATAACTGCAAATGAGCTTGTTCGTCACACCGTGTTATTTCTCAGTGTGCTCTGTGGGATTATTCGGAATGCTAAAACAAGCCAAAGACCCAGATGTACTTTGCGAATTTTACAGGTACATTAAGTTCCGTACGAAGTTGGCTGTGACGTATGCCCGGATTCAGTTTATTGACGATGGCATTACGAATCAGAAATATCCTAAGCAGTACTAGACCATTATGAGAAGGAACCGATTCGCAGTCGCTCGCGTCTCTTTCCGCCGTCCGGCTCTCAATGAGCGAAGTACCTTATTCAGCCGAATAAGTGAATTGGAACGGAACCTTCTTAAATCTTCACAAGTGCTCGGCAGATTGACGAAGGAAGAGAAACGGACATTCATAACACGTCGACTCGATTGTTGTAAAGCAAACTCAACGGAAGCTCTTCACTGAGAAAATTTATCAACTCGGCCCAAGTAGCTGGTGAGTTTCCTTCTGATCCAATAAAATATGTCCACAATTACTCGTCGCCTAACTTGGATAAAACGTTGCTTGAGGTTCTATCGCTAGGATCAAAATTTCGTTGCCCTGGTAATAAGAGTAAACAGGTGGACATGGAAGTCGAATTTGAGAGCCTTTTCGCCCAAGTCACAGATCTGGTTCGATCACCACATGGGTTAGAGAAACTAAAGACTACTCTGGTTAAAGCCTGCTACCGTTATAGAGACACCAAACCGTCAAACAATAGTGACTAGAGAACACCTAAAGCGCCCTAAAGAATTGCAAAGTAACAAAGAGTTTATTTTGTCAAGACCAGACAAAGGTACAGGAATCGTAATCCTCAACAAGGACTATATAGAGCAGATGAAGTCTTTAGGCGACTTATCGAAGTTCACGTTTAACACAATCGAAAAAGATAAAACGACGCAGATAGAAAAATTGATCTCCAATAAATTACGGTTATTGAAACAGAAGGGAATCATAAACGCAACTACGTTTGAACGGATACGACTAACCGGGACGATTATTCCGAGACTATGCGGGCTGCCAAGGGTACACAAGGAAGGAGTGCCCTTGAGACCTATCCTAGACATGAGCAACTCGCCTTATCACATGGCAGCGAAGTGGTTAACTGGGTTGTTGGAGCCGGCGTGGTTTGCAGTCTCCAAATACAGCTTACGGGACACCTTCGATTTCGTGGAAATCATCGGAAAGTTGGATCTTTCGGGAAAGCGAATGTTCTCACTTGATGTTACCTCACTGTTCACAAACGTACCGATCAGTGAAACTATTGTTTACCTATGCGAATCCATTCTTGAGAACAATATCGACGTAGGTGTTTCAGGGGATGAACTGAGACAACTCCTTTTCATGTGCACAAAAATGTCCAATTCAACTGTAATGGANCGCCCGAAAACCTATCGAATCCCTTACAGACCCGGGTCATCGATGTGAACCGCATTCCCCCAACCTATAATTTCAACCACCATCTGTCTCACGCACGCACATATAACAGTGGACTTATTTCGATTACTAGGACTGTAACCTATCATCCTCTTTCTATTTGCAGCACATCATATATAATGTTATGTATTGGCATAATTACGAATAACTGCAAATGAGCTTGTTCGTCACAGTGTTATTTCTGAAATCTATCTATTGTGCGGTTCCACGAAACGGCTAAACTTTAATTTTCATTCGCACCACCATCCAAACTTATCTGAACACTTTGCTTCTACTAACACGCTCAGCCTAATATTTTTAAAGCATTCTTATGGAAATATACCTGTCCTTGTACGTTTTATTCGTCGATGTCTGGTATTTTGTTCACGTAAGGAGACTGAGCTGTTAAATAGTGTGATGTTATTTTCGAAATATCAGCATTTACCATTCTAAACTCAACAATACGTCCGACTGTCGTTAATTGAATTTGTTTATGTCAGTGGTAGCAAATTAATGGGAAAAGATTTTCGACGAAAGTATGAATTGTAACGGAAAATTTAACCCGAAGTTCTTTCCTGCCTAGTTAAACTCCACTCCGCACTGGACTATTCGTATAGTTGTCAGTAAGACAGGTAAAGAGAATTTACCCGGCTCAAAAGCCAAAATCTGCTTTCCGGTATAGGGGCGTAATTCACTCCAGTAAAATTTGGTGTGAAACGAAGAACATACGAGTAAATGTTGGCATATAGAAGATCGCTTGAACGTTATGAAGGCAGTGGTCTGGATTTCTTTCCGATAGTTTTATTCCCAGAAGTAACTGTAGTATTTCTCGCGGTTATTTAGCCATCTTAGCCTCCAATGATTCGTGAGCAATGCTCGTTTGAGATGTGAGGACATGTAGTAACGGATTAGCTTGTTTCCAGTGTTTCACAAATAACCATGCACGGCGCGTTGTATGGGTATTAGAATCGCGATAATAAAAAAGACACGGAACGATTGTGGTGGTTACACTCATGAGGCCTGAATTGATAGCCTTGGCAAAAAACTGCACTGTAGCAAAATGAACGGCTTCCGAGCTGTACTTTTATCGGGTCAACGACTTAGTATTTTCAAAATGCGGTGTACGACTTGTCGGTGCGACGTTTCGTCATTTTGATCTCTCAAGGCTTATCAACTATTGAATCACGCCAACCGCCCAGAATGAGGACTGCATTGATTCGTTTGGTGGTTGGATTCCATTAGCCGTTACTGTTTCTTATTGGTGAGTTACGCCCTCCTAACATGGGTGTGTTAGGGACATCGCGATCGTGCACCATTGGACTTGTTCTTTATGAAGGATTCGATAAACACGAAAACCCTGATTGCACCATGATGGGTGACAATGATGATTGTTATTTAGTTAAACCGTCTTCATTAATAACAATATACCAATCCATACCAAGTTAATGCAACCAACCGAGATATTCTATTCGGTATCTACCACTATGTAACCTTTTCTTCAATCCCTTCAGCCAATTGAAGTTCATCACCAAGAATCGTCTGGTGGAATGCTGAGGTGATTTATGAACTGTACCTGAAAGGATTATATCTATAAACCACAAATATCAGTTGATTGAAGTTGTTTGCCACACGGAGTTCCGGAGCATTTTCTTAAATCCCAGAATCTTCTGTTCTTGCGAATCCGGATTTATAGAAGTGCACTTTGAACCTAAAACTTCATAACTTTTGATACTTTGAAACCTTACCTTGCTATGCCACTTAGAGACTGATTGCGAATAGTTCCGGGAACAATGAGCCATGTCTAAACCTCATGAGTGAAGGCCTAAAAATCTCGCGTTACAGCTAAATAACCACAGGAAACACTGTAGTTAACACTATCAGTGACGAACTCCGTCCGAATGTCTTTGACGATCGAAAAAATTCGGAAACGAGTTTATCAGTAATTCTGTGGCAGCAAGTTAGTATTTATCACACTGCGCGCCTACCCGACAGACTCGTCCAAGAAGTTAATACGGACGCTATCCGTCCAATTTAACTAAATCTAAGTTAATTTACTGAATCAGGCTAGAGGTTCAAGTCAGAACATTTCAAACCTCCGGAAAACAAGGGTGCATCACATGGGATGACAGGATGTATTGCAATCGATTAGCGGAAAATCGGTGTTATTGTTAACGTAGTATAACTCTTACGTTCCTATTGAAGCGAACAGAATAATGGAGCACCACAATGACAAAGAATAAGAATGCACAGGAAACACGATATGACTACGAGAGGTTTGAAAATGATTCACTCCTTCTTTCTAGACCGAGAGAATCTGCGCATGTACAGTTTACTATGTGGGTAATTTTGCATGTTTCCTGAAAGTTTTAGGAGATCGCCAGTGCTGACGATGAGAAATTTTGTCTCCACATGATCAAATGATATTCAGTGTGACGGCTAAACATCTCGGATCGAGAGCTCCTTTCTGGAAACGATAAAGACTATCGTTCTATTAATAAAATAAATAAAATATAAAAGGTGAAAAATGTGCGCATCGGCATACTAGATAATCTGATCTTCGTGAAGAATAATTAACAAATAAAGCAGGAACAGTGTTTTGAATTCTTCTACTATGGAATGCTTTGCCGCGGATTACACAAGAAATAGTTTGGACCACAAGGAAATCCCGTGGGAAACACAGTTGGCTGATCTATATTTGGTCATTTTGTTAACCGTCAAAGACCAGGTAAATCTGTATCAGAGAACAAATTGCTGTTATTTTTTGACGGCAAACCGGTCTTCCGGAAGATCAGCAGAATCCGATTACTCACGATATCGATTTTTTATTCTTATTATTTTCCAACCTAATTATTCGGGGCAGTTGGAAGAGTAAGCAGTTAGTTAGCTGATCTCTCTCGGAGATTGGGATATCACTTGTTGTCTGCACTACGTAGCACGTTCCAGCGCGAGCAAGACCGAATCCATCAGGTTAGCACGCACACGTTGCATTTATGTTTTCCACTGAACGCGAGAGAAAATTGTATTGTATAGACTTTTGCGTACACTAAATAATGTCACGTTTCAGTCAGATGTGCTACTAGAGAGGCCAGGGCATCCGACCTTCTCGAGTTGTGGTGGCCAAACGGATGGGGTGGTGGTGTTCGGGCGTGAAGGTCTCGGGTTCGAGTTCTCCTACCGCCGGTCAATTTCCCCGCTTGGCGTCCCCCTTTTGTCCGCGGCCCCCATCCTGAGAAATAAGGTACATTGTTGTTTCATTAATACAGTAAGTGAAAGTTAAAAATGGTCAACAGTAGGGGTCTTATGCAGTAGTGTTTTGCATGTTTTCAAAGTGTTTTACCTGCATCACACGGGACTTGTTTCTCCACCTGTCACTAGTACGACAAAGCCAAATTTTCGATCGCCAGAAATATTTTGACGGAGGTTATCACTGGCATTGTTAACTAGTTACCGTCTGTGATGAAATTGTCGGAAAGCAATCTGGACCACTACGTTCATAACGTTCATAACTGAATGCCAATATTTACTCCTCCGAATTCTTCGTTTCACATCAAATTTTACTGGGGTGAATTATGTCATCATCCCGGAAACTAGTTTTTGTTTATTAAGCCGGGCACTTATAGGCTCCGTGAATTCTTTTTACTTGTCTTACTGATAACTATACGAATAGTCCAGTGCGGATTGGAGTTTAACTAGGCAAAAAGAACACCGGATTATTTTTTCTATGCAATTCATACTTTTTCTCGTAATCTGTTACGATTTTATGGGACGCGCGTTATAGGCCATCACTAGCGGCAGATCTCGTTACGCCACTGTGTTCGCTGGTGTTTATTAAATGAGGCGCCCTCTTTCTGTCGATTTACTGGATTTGTTCACTGCGTCCTGCGGTTGTATGTCTCCCATCGATGTTGAACTGAGCACAGCTGAAAGGTAGTTAACCTGCATCTGGGATCATCAGTGCTTCATGTGTCAAGTTTATTTATAGGAATGTTTTCATTGAGATAATTTTTTGGATTCTTCAGAAACTGTCACCAAACAGCTTTTGGGAATGATGGCGAAACCGTTCGAAGTACAAAATATCGCACGATTCTTCTTCAGCCGGACAGAATTACATCATGCTGATTCTTTTTTAAACAAGCAGAAATAATAAAGGAAGGACTGAGGAACTATAGAAGTAAACACGCAAACACATCTCCAACACAACTGTACAAACAAGGGTGAAGAGATTAAGGAAATGGGTTTTGTAAGCACAATGTAACTGTTTTTTTTCGAGAATTCACAACCTTAGCAAAGGTTAGGTGTTTAGGGCTAGAGGGTGCGGATTTGACAGTGTCTTACGCCTGGACAAAGGATCAAATGAGCGTCATTTTTATGCTGATTAATACACTTTAGAATAGCGCATCTCATCTGATGATCGTCAGCTCCATTAGTTCCCTAATGCAAAACACTCATCAAACATGTTCCTCATTTGACGCGAACCAGCGTGAATCTCGATGCCATTGATAGGCCCATGTGATGACCAGAATCGCAAGCATAAGAACCCATGCGCTCGGTTTTCGTCGTTTTGATACGTTGTAGTCCGGACAATAGGGGCATGCGAAGCTGCCGCAAACGTTGCATATGCTGTTCGTATAGAGTGAGACCACATTGTACATTGAGTTATTGTAGCGACCTAAGAGAAGAACGCGGGGTTGTAATGAAAAGCACGCTTTGAGAGAGTCCCCATCAACATGATTTCATAATGTATCTTGAATAAATGATTAATGAGTAGGTAGGTGCCTCCAGTGAAAACATTTACCCTATATGGAGAAATGATGCATTTTTCAAACAGGGCGCTAGCCTGTTGGCAGTTGGACCGATAAGTTTGGTTTTACGCTGTCCTTTCAATTCACTTTTGGATAAAGTGATTATGCTTTATTTAAGATGCAATAGATACGGTAACCTGTGCAATTCGAAATGAGATAACTGAAAAGTCCGCTGGTTGTTTTAACAGATCCAGAACGTTGTCATCATGGCCAAAAATGAAAGATTCCCTTCAAGGGTAACGGAGTCTAATCTACTGAACCTTGCGGTCGGTCGTGGACCGGTGCATGCGCAGTAATGTCGTTGGTCGCCAGTTAGGATCCAAAGCAGAAAAGCTTCCAAGGCGATTACCAAGGTGCACCCTCGTGGGTGGGTAGGAAGTTAGCTCACTTCAATTTAGTTCAGTACTTACAACCAGTAACGACTCAGCAACGTGCTCTAGTTTTGGGCAGCATCACACCTCCATGGTTGTCAAACACCGAAATCATTCTCATGTCTTCCCATAACCACAACGTTTCTGAGCCGTGGAGCGGAACCGAACTTTGGTCGATAAGCGGATGTCATGCAGATGCCTCAAGTTAGTGAATACCAGTCGAAACTTCTGCATGCCTGAAGACAGTTCTTCCGATATGCTACAATCAGTTGGTTGCAGTTCTCTGAATAATTATTTCAAATTTCTGCTCTATTTTTCCAGTTATCTAATTTGGGAAGGTCTTCTGTGCAATAGGCTGACTAACGCTTGTCCCACGGCATTTATAGTCCCAGAGTTTCGTATGAATCACTTGCAGAGACACCAGCTGAAAAAGCTTTTCATGGATCTGTCATCGTGCCATGACATCACAGTCTGTTAACCTATTGATCCAGTAAACTTATATAAACTAAGCGGAGTCAAAGAAAGAAGATTAGACTTTTAACCACAGACAACACTTTGCATCACACCCCTTTGGTTACAATTACGATTGAAACAACAACACACCAGTGTTGTCCACTTTAGACTCGGTGTTTTGGGATCAAAATATCAAGCTACCGCACAAAACGTATCTTCCGAATAAATTGTCTGTAGTATGGCCGCAGATAGACCCTTGATCGATGCCTTTCTCCGGAGCAGTTAGTATTTTCCTAGTGGATCGATGTGGACAAGCTATGGTGGAACTGGATGTTGTGAAAGCGTAACAAATGAACTAGGCAAGCTGTGATTAAATGACCTAGTCAGCATTGTGGTTGCATTTAGAATTTCCTCAACTGCATGGATGCATTTTACTAATTACCTCTCTATTCGTTCTTTTACTATTCTCCAGAACAGACGTGACCTTATGAAATATCATTCAGGATTACGACATCTCAGTGTGAGATTAGTAATTCTAGAAAATTAACTGGATCTTGTTGAATAGGGCAATGTTTGCATGGTTCTCAGAGAGGCTTTCAGATTCCGTGGCCGGGGGCAGGGTTCAACTTACCAGGCTCATAGTATTCGTATGCGGAGCAGATCTGTTGTTGTGTGATATTCGCCACAGGATAGTATCGTTCTGCTCGGAACTGAATGCACGTGAAGTTGGTTGTGATCTTGGGGAAGTCGAGAGAGACATGTAGAACTAAAGGTCAGAGAGAAAGCAAAGGTTCTAAAACGTCCTCAGTGTATTGAATCCTACGTTTTATGATTTCTGCAGCTATGTAATCCAAACCTGACAACCCTATCCGAATTAGTCACTCATCAGCCAGTGATGTGATTGTTTTCTGAACTCTAGGAAATCAATGATATTCATCTGTCACTGAATTGCAATCCAAAGATGTGGTAGCCAAATGTTAATGAGGAATTAATTTACCGCCAAAAGTTGTGAAGTCTCGCAAGATACAGTATCACAAAAGATTGTGTGGTACTTCTCCTGTAAATACCAGTTTTTATTAGCAATAGGTTACGTCTTCGAGGAATTGATATCTTATATGACTCAACATAACTTTCAAGTGTTTGACGTGCTATAACACAACCTGCCCAACAGAATGTTCCTGTAGTGTCCCGCTGAATCCGGAGAGAGGCAAGACTGATCTAGAGATGATCACAAAATTTTCTAAAGGGTGCAGAACACCAGCAAATCTATGTAGTTAGTATGAAAATGCAGGACAAGAAATTTTTACTGGGAGTGGTTTCATTTAGTTAATCGTTCAGTTCCAATCATTGACCTTGGACTACTATTCTCTGGATATCGCTTCTGCCTCGCAATACTGAATAACGGTGAAATCACTGTAGTTTATAACCGCACCAGGTGAAAAAACCAGCACGTAAATCTGTTACCTTGCAAACCATTTCATAACTAAAATGGAGTAGAGGCTGCATAGATTAGTTTTTAATCTAAAACTGTAAAAGGTTGTTGTAGACCCAGTAAAATTCCAACAATATGCAACTATTCAGTCTACTTAAAAGAACAACATTCGAATGAATCGCGTGGACCCTAAACCGATGATTTAACTCTATTTGATCCGAACCGAGCACTGGTTAAGGATGTCATTTGACCATCATATAATGGAGTAACCAATTTCAAATCGTGAAAAATAAGGCATGCTTGAAAATCAGAGCTTATTTTTCTTCAACAAGCTAGGTGTCCCAGAAAACTCCCATTCTTACATCATAGCAAGAGTTCCGTGAAGCAGCGCATCAGAGTGTTCACAAATAATTTCGAAAGCGCATGCGTGAAGATAGCGTGAATTTGCACGAAATAATTCACCATGTGATATCATCGCTCAACTCACCACAAAGAAACCATGGAAGCACTAACTGTACAGCTGTTTCATCCTTGTTAGGAATCATCAGCAGTGCATATCCACCGCGCCCGAACTGGGACGCGAACCCGAACAAGGACGAACGATTCTGAGTCGAACGCCTTAGCCATTACGCTACCGGGCAGGCTCTGAACGGTTTGTTGAACTTCACCACATGAGCATGTTGCACCTATCCGTCACTGGTTTGCACGGTTACTGTCCGTTACCTCACAGCGATCGACCCCTACTGATAGATGACTTCTCTGCAGGTAGCCTAAGTACGACGAAGGCTTTGGGTATGACCTACAGAGCTTGATTACTCGATACATTTTAGTAGTAGGAGATTGAATGTTTACATGAAATAATTCACCATGTGATATCATCGCTCAACTCACCACAAAGAAACCATGGAAGCACTAACTGTACAGCTGTTTCATCCTTGTTAGGAATNAGACGCGAACCCGAACTGGGACGCGAACCCGAACAAGGACGAACGATTCTGAGTCGAACGCCTTAGCCATTACGCTACCGGGCAGGCTCTGAACGGTTTGTTCAACTTCACCACATGATAATATTGCACATATCCGTCACTGATTTGCACGGTTTCTTTCCCCTATCTCACTGGGTTCGCCCACTTCTCATGTATGTTTGCGTATTTTCTGACTTCAGTATAATGTGCCCTTTTTCATCTCTTATTTTCTTTCCCTTCATAATGAATTTCTCTCTGGATCTCTGTTTGTTCTTCCATTCCTACCTACGTTTTTACTACTAAGCTGAAATCATTTTTTTACCGGTTCATCTCTCCTCTTTTCCTCTCAACCAGATGCCGTGTCTAATCTTCGGTTTCAGTACATATAACATCTATCTGTTTCCTTGAAATAACCCGGAATTTTTTTAAATTCTGTAACACGTAATATATGCAAACTTAAATGGAACATGAGAATTACACTTTCGTCTGAACAGAACAGAAGGGAGATAAATAAAACTAAATTAAATGAAACCATCTTTATCTCGCTTCCCATGTATTTTTCATGGTGATCTCAATCAGCGCGCTTTCAGAGTATCATCTTTTTCGGATAATTTCCTTGGATTATTGCTAGCGTTATTCGAAGTATTTCTTGTGCTGACTTTGTAATATACGTTCAAATGACTGTTCTTTTTCGCTTTCACAATAGGACTTTTTTCTTAGGGTATCCCAAGAGTAAAAGTCAATAGAGACCAATAGAGTACCGACGCTTCTCACCGAAATCATAAACCGAAGATTGAATGGCGCGGCTTGCTTTAACCCCATCGGTTTTGTGCGGGACCAGATGCGGACATTAGCCACAGTTTTGCTAATGCCAAATAATGCTTTGTTTACAAATGACACTGCTAGTAAAAGCCATCTCAATTATGAATGGGAGATTGTAGATGGTACTTAATCATCGCATTAAAACCTTAGAGGGATTTATAATGGGGACTGGACAGGGCTTATTACAAAAGGAAATTTTTCTAATGAGTTTCGAGTGTATCTGCATATATGTTAGTAGGATGTGGATGGATGAACACAACTCCGAAATCACGTAACCGGGTTGTGGCCGCTCGTCATATGCACGCACTCCGTGTTCTTACCTCCAAACATTCTTACGCTTGGGCAAACCAAATGCGTATGTGCCACCAGGATCCCACTTGTATCGTGTACATTGCACACGAATGCTGTTTGACGAATAGTCCATAAAAATTTCATTTTTCATTTTCTGACAATCCTCTATCATTTGGATTACACACCTGATAACCAGCATTAACCGCAAAACCAATTTTGGGTAAACTTCGGTTATTCATCCAGGTACTAATTGTATTTATTATTTATTCTACCTAAAGTTGTATTCAGCGAACTAATACGGAATTATCAAAAAACTACATATGTATATACATATCATGGTTTGTTCTTTATGTGTGAACCATTCACACTACAGGTCATCCGCGGCCAAAATCATCTGAAATGAAGAAGAATTTGACGTGATTCTTGACATCTGAAGTTCGGCCCAACATTAGAGTTAACTGACGCAAGAAACAGAGTGAATGCCTTGTGTACAATCTGGTGTGCATTTGCTGTCCTGCTGCGAATATATTCAAGAACACGCAAGCAAAACTTATTCCGGTCGAAAGGAAGCTGAAATACTGATTCCTATTAATATCTTGAAGAAAATGGGTTGAAGGCATTGCGTGACACAGCCTTATTGAGTTAAATAGTTCGCCATAGACGCTGGGTAATGAAAATTCCCCCCATCCCACACACTTTATTTTTTCCAAGGTCCTTTTGTCCTTTTCGGTTATGATTTCCACTTAATTAAGTCGACAATAAACGGCAGTTGGATGCTCAGTTATGTCCAATAAACCGACTGGTCCAGTTGATAAACAGTTCAATTCTAATGAAACAGGAAAATCTAACCTCTCTTTGAAAAACTACATCTTTTGGGAAATGAGTACATCTAAGCACACCTTAGTCATGCCATTATCGACTGGATACTCCACCACTATGAAACCGCTACTGAACATCTGTTGTAATTAATGGCTAAAATGGCACCGTTTTAGAGCAGCAGCAGGATTATGTTAAGATCGTTTACTCGTAGTTATATCAAAACAATCCGGAATTGTGTAAAAACGTTTCCTTTTAGTAAACTAAGTTAAGCTTATTTTCGCTGGCAAATTTGACAGCGATGCACAGGCAGTCCAATGTACCCTACGTTATGGACGAATGGGTGTGACTAAGAAAGATGGATCACATTTTAGATCCAAAATATAGTGCCTTCATAAAGTTAGTTGAGTGGCCATTCCGAACACGTGATGATGATTCCGAAATACTGAGCAACGGTGCTGATTTGACAGTGGTCTTTCGACAACGATTTCCTATTTCTTCCCATTAGCTTTTGCCTACTGGAGATTAAACAGTAGCAAAAATAAAAATGATGTCCCATTAAATTAAAGGCGGACTTGGCAGCAGATTGCTGTAAAAAGTTTGGTTTTCCCTTACAGCTCATAGGGACTCGTTCTGACAGTTTAAGATGCGTCCCAAAATAAGTTTGACACTATTAATCCAAATGCCTGGTCATTCCAGGTACTTTTCAACCTCTCTTGTTGGGTGTAACCTCGAATCCAATGTCCTCATGTAGGTCACTGGACGAAATTTATGGACTCGTTTCATCTACATTCCTGTGATCTTCGTTGTAATCCCCGCAGTTGAATTTTGTTCATCTCCTTGTCTAATCTGAATGCCCCATTTGCCTTGGAAGGCATGCGTAGTTATGGTAGCCTGGGCCACTGACGGAAAACCCAAATATGGGCTCCGATACATGGTTTTTTATACCGAACAAAGCTCTTTAACATTAGGAAAGCAATGGGAAGCAAAGAAAGTACCGACACAAATACGGTTACACACAAGCGCAAATGTCATGTGATAGGACCAGAAATGGCTTATTCAAATCAACACGTTTTCTCTGTTCACTGTGATTCTTCACTCAAATTATGCTATTCATCTATCCCTTCAGCACCTCATTAGCCGTTCTGTTGCTAGGACGGCTTGTTAGCTCCTTCCCCCAGGCCTGCTGAATCCTTGGTCCAAGTATTCTGTCCTAATTCGTCCAACAACCATAGCATTCTTTTTTTACCAAGTTCTGCATTTGACTGCCCCCCCCCCGCCATTCTGCCTGAAGCAATGGCCTGGGATGTCTAAATGCATTGGTCCTATTGCCCCGCAGAGGAAACAATTTCATTTTACCTTGTGACTGACTGAGTTTGGGTACTTGATCTGATTGACAGGTCTCTAATGATCATATTACCACATGTGCATGTTCGCCATCAGAGAGCTAGTTTCTATTTCACGTGTTTATACATGTACATTGGCGAGTTTGGGTACACAACAATCCCTTCTGTAAGTATGACGAAAATTGCTGAGAGGTCTACCGTCTTACAATGCGATTGTGTACGTTTTGCTCGACTGGTTTCTTGATCAGACAAGACAACAAACATAAAAGCCTGACGCTACTGTTTACGCAGTTACAACGGCAGCAACAACGGCACCAGCAACAACAACCAGCGCACTGTCTAAGAGTGCTGGGGTCTACTGAGGACTGATTCAACCGGGCCCGATTGTCGGGCCCACAGAAAGTGAGAGTCGTAACGCACGCAAATTGCACTCACGGCGGGCGGTCTTTAAGGGTCTGGTGGGGTGAACGAATTTTCCGAGGCATTCTTTTCTTTCGAGGGAGCACGAACGTAACCGCTGTCGACCACCATAACAAATTCTCTACCACCTCGATATTAAGGATGAGAGGGCTATCGGTAAAAGAAACTGTTGTGGTGGTTTTGGTTTAACTAACACGTTCAAATGAGGGAGAGAGAGGGGTAAAGTAAGAACAGAGGCCAAGACCAAGCCTTTGAAAACAGGTACATGGGAAAAGCATCTGGGACACATAATAAGGCATGTAAATGAGTCTCCTTGAAGACAATGTTATGAAAATGTTTACCTGAATATCATAAGCAAGCAAGAACAAGAAAACAAAAAAGACAGGCGCAACAAAAATAACGAAAGCTGAAAAGAACAAAATTCCGAGGCTAGTGGTACACAAGAGAAGTAGGTAGTTCTGACTTGGTATTTCGAACAAGAGGAACTGCAGGTAGATTTTTTTCAGCCGTTAATGGAACCACTGGCTGCCCGTTGCCAATCGTTCATTTATCAATTAAAATAGGTACTTCCTGTCGATGCCATTTCCTAGGGAACAGCAATTTTTCCTACTTCACCTCTGTTAAACTTGTCACAATGTTGACGAGTGTGGTTGTTTCCGACTGTAAAATTTATTGGCAAAAATCTAAGCTACATCACACGTGGCATCATTTTGAAGTTATTCGGAAAATGCAGTTCATTGGAAAAGGTTCGAAGAAATTCATATTCAAATTAGGTGTGGTGTTGAAATACTTCCCTGATACCATGGGTCAACCGGTTAGAACCTTCCACCACCCGTGTTTCCATTTCGGATCTCTACACACAGTACAGGAACAGAGGAGACGAAGTAGTCAGCAGGCTCAATAACAGATTTTATGATGTTTACATAAAGCAGACCACACTGGAGGTCAGTTCAATGTTATGCGACGTTGTGGCCAGAAGACTTGGTACCATCGGAACTGTTGCGAAAAAATAAAACAGCACGAAGTGACTGAAAAAGAACTGTTTCCATAGCATTCACCACAAATGTCAGCTGATCCAGAATTCTCCATCAATTGTCTGTCCTAGTCCACGGTCCCTTTGGGTCTTGTAGTATCCGACTGTCCAAGCCGAAGTAGGGAGTTGACTTAGCCGATCTGATCCTGATATACGAGGCAATAGAACGAACTTTTGTAAGTCGATGACCGTTAGGTTTCAAGTCATGGGGTTCGACTCCTTGGGGGATTTAAACAAAGTCGATGACCTAGAAAGTCATTTTTAATTCCCTGTTAGCTGTCATACAGTACAAATCAACCACTTAGGTTGTTTAGCTAAGAACAACAAGCTGAATTTGTGAGGTAAACTGTTTGGCCGAAAATCTGTTGTATCTCAGCGTAAATGATATCCATTGTTATTGGCTTATGCAACGCAATACAAAGCAGTTTGATTTCCACTGCGGTAGACTTTTCTGGTGATCACCACTTTCCATGAACGAAGTAATGTGCTCGTGCACATTCTCTCACCATTGCTTGCGTGGATCTCATGCACGGGACGCCGTAGAACAACTGATGACAGATTTTTCCGGGGAAAACCCCAATCTGCTTTGAAATGGTTTGTCCTATGGGCTAAGATACTAATGGTACTGAGAGAACCGGCAACCACAGTAATCAGAAAGGTGAGGAGCCATAAAATGTCCCAAAAGCAGGAGGACGGTGAACTGCTGAGTATAGAACGTTTATATTGTACATTTTTAATTATTTGCCACTGGAGATGACTAATCTCCTGTGTCAACTGTATTTCGAACATTCTGTGTGAAATTTTCGGAATTTCCACAATCAATTATGATCCTTTTTCTTCTCAGTCGCAATCACCGCTTTCATGTGGATCTCCTATTTTAATGAAGAATTCATCTAAAATATTTTTATCTTATGGTTGCTTTATGCGAAACCTCTTCCCTTCTGAATGTTTCCTCCTTTACCCTTTTCGTATGTATGAAAAATGATATTACTCTTACGGTTCCTACGGTGATAGTGAATCTCCGTTTCGGTATTTATTTAATACAAAATTGAAATTTCAAGGAAATCGCTTTCATAATTGACAAGATTCCAGCTTATTCACTACTGCGAATGAATTTATTCTCTTTCTTCCGTGAGGCGCTACTATCAGTTGGAAAGTTTATTTGATAGCAGCAATTTTTTTCGCCTTTTCTTGACCGAAGCATTTCTCCCGGCCTAGTTTGAACTAATGTGAATGTACAGACCATAAAATTACCGAAATGAACACCGTAGTCGACTACACCTACAATCTTAATAAAGAGTTGAGATAAAACATTCACAAAAAGGGGTGACAACATATTGACCGAGGGGTGAAAAGTAAAACTTATTAAGACTGATAGGCTGTCACCGATAGAACATCTAAAGATTCACCGCTTTAGGAAGCCGATGAGTCTCTGTTAGCAATGTATCTCGCCTCGACACCGATTGCTGTTTCGCCCATGTGTCCTCGGATTCCAGGAACCAGTTCCAGGCCACTTTAGTGATAACGGGTAGGTAACTAACACTCATTAAGGGGTCCAGTGAGTCTAAGATTACTTCCAAAGTAATACTATTTTCATACTGTACTCATATAATTAGCGCTACATCTGACTGCTGGCAGATAACTGCTCGTGATAGCCTTACATTTAGAATATTTTTCTTATAAGCTATCCGTTAATTCTCACTGGTCACAATAGAGCAAATAACTCCATACAACAGTGAGTAACTAGAACACAGCTGAACGATTATCAATAAGTCAATTTTTGTATGAAAGCATCACTTCATGGGCTAACATCCACCACTTCTGGATCAGAATAATGCATTGGAAACCACTTCAGTTTGAATAGTATCAAGGAAATCGATGTAACAAGTCAACCAGGGTGCATAATTGTTCAAAATTCAGCAAAGACGACGTTTTCAGAATAATACTTAGTCCATCGACTTCTCGTTAACCCTCGATGATCCTTCGCAATTAAAAGCCAATATTGAACAGGCTACCGGTGCTAACTAAATTTCAGGCACTGAAATTTGATGGGAAATTATATCAAAAGCAAAATATAGGCTCCAATAAGAATGGTCATATTATTCGAGGTTCCACTAAAATGATGAATGGGATGGACTACCAAGTGCATGCACTTGTAAATTCACTGCTCCACCAGTAGCATGGCCGTTTTATCTTTTATACTGTAACTTCTTCAGTTAAAATAAGGTCTAAAGTATTATCTACAGGAAGGACGTCGCTTCCAGCTGATGACTGTCAAGTGAGAAAGGTGACCGGGAGTGGAAGAATTTTAATCCGCGATCTCTGCCTGAAATGTCACGTCGGCAGATTGACCAGCGCCAAGTGGACTTATAGTGTCTCCTTTCTAAATAGCATCGCCAATCGATAACGGCAAAGTACAACAGGAAATACTGATCTGAGACATTGTGGCAAGTTTCCCTTATTCAAGCATTTTCTCATAACCATTGAGTTTATCTGACAAAATAAGCGCCTTACAAGCTGCCCAGAAAGGTATGAGGAACAGTTTAAATAGCACTCCAACCAGGTTAGCTGAGCTGCCTCAAGTATCCAGCCCCGTATCTGAGCCCAAAGGCACACTTTTATTTAGATGCCAATTGAAATGCAACCACCTGGGAAACATTGGGCAAATTCAGCCTGCTGAATTCCAGATTTTTGCAACTACCCCAGCTGAGAACGTTTCGATTAACCAGAAGGACAGAATTCATCCAACTGGAATGTGACCAAATTTGTGTGGTTCACTCAGTTTTTCCTCCAATTCAAACAGCGGATCTGAACTGGTAGTCATCATCTCTACCACAGACTGGCCTAGCAGTTAACTGCCTCCCCACCCCTGCCCAGATGTAATGAATGAGACCACACAAGAATAAACACACGACGAGTTTTGCTTGCTACTGACAGGTGAAATCTTTGCGAATTCGGGAAACAGCTCGACTAAGTTCCCTAAATTTCCGATGATTCTGCAGTTCATAAACGGTTTTGCTTAACATCTTGGATGGAAGAGGAAAGTTCAGAGATCTTTTAGGACAGAAAACTGACTCGGACAAGAAATGTTTTCGGGACTAATTATTGAGTGTTGGGGATTCACCCTGGTTCACTATTCCGTGCCCATGGCACATAGGAGCCGAATGAGTTTTGTTCTCCGGTCATGGCCACCTTAACTCTAAAAACGAAACCGACCTCGTCACAATAAACTGGTATCCAAATGGTACAATTAACATATCCAAAGCGCAAAATGCCTGCTGCAGCCTGTTGTTAGAATCATCTACAACACATTCTGTAATCATTGAGTTATCAATGAGATAGCTATTGGTAAAATAACCTGAATGGTGATGTTAATGCACGAGTGACTTGACCTTTTCTGTCCTAAATCCAGATGACTGGATCATATCAGTTATGTGTCACGTTTTTTCACCAATACTTATGCTGGTTGCTTCGCCTTTATTTATTGAGGACAAAAGTACGGCATGCGAGAAGGTCAAAGCCACCGAAAGGCTGCTGAACAAGTAAGTGAACGTCTTTGGGTCCCTGACGTTGTCACTTAACTCCCTCGTAATAATTAGTTTACGAACCTTAATAATCCTTATTTCATATCATTCGTAAAAGATCCAGAGAATGCATTGTTATTCACTTCTGAATTGTGCAGTGACTGCGATATTTAACGAGAACGAAACATGACCAGGGTCTTCTGTTTGGCAGGGTCCTTACTCCTTTCAGATTTCTCCTACCTTCATTTCATCTTCGTCTTTTACTTCCATTATTAATGAAAGGACAAAGTGCATTACTTCCACGGTAAGAGTAGTAGACAACAGAGCACTTCCAAACAGTATGAGGATTCGGAACCACCACATTCATGTTGAAACACAGTGATGTTGATCGGTTGACCACCCCCAAGAAGAGACAAACCTCGAACACCACATTTTGACAAGACGAAAAGGTCTCTCAGAAGATTATCTGAGTATCGTAGAAGGCGACGCCTTGAATGCCTCGGCGGACTAAATGCGAGCCTTGGCATACCTGAGACCAAACGCTGATAATGCAGTCTTATGTATGATGACTTTTCATTGTGTTCATATGAGTATTGCATATTGTGATTAGCTAGGTTGACCATCCACTCGTTTTATATCTGTTTCAGAAGTTCCCATGTTCTCCTCTGTCTGATCATATAACTAACTGTACTGCTATTTGTTTGGTTGTCACAAGTAATATTCTGAATAGAAAAGTATTAACTAAGCAAGACTTATTTGATTAGCTATGATCTTTCAAATAATGTGACAGGAATTATAAACCTATCAAAAAACGGACCGTTCAATTTCAGGAAGTTTGGAAAGCAAGAGTGGTGCCGACGCAACAATAGTTAATTGAGTTGTACAGAAAGTAAATATGAGATGAAACTGATGAACGAAAGGATAACCGATTTTGCTTCCTGTATTTTCACCTTATACGCTAATCAAAAATGGGATAGATTTCATTCATTTTCAACATTATATTGACTTATAGCTGCATATTGAAAGGCTTTGCTTCGGATCTCAGTAAAATAACTAGTCGCTTGCAAACAAAGTTTTATTTCGTTTCACTTCGGTATATAGTTTTAAGTAAATGACTAGCTGTCTGACCTTCGATAATAGCATTTTTCAGTGATAATTAGTAGTGTGAATTTAACATACAGGTCCCCATAAATTTGCGTGGTAAATTGTGAGGAAGGATCACGGGGCACCAGTGATCTGCAGGGCCTCCAAAAGTCAGTGACGGATGAGTGCCGCATTTCTGATAACCATAATCCCCTCGAGGCCAACACGAAAAGTTTAAGGGCTTCTATATTCGACTCACATATACGCACCCCGGATTTGAGTTACTGTTTATGCCTGATTTATATCCATCGATGCTGAATCCTAGCTGGAAAGAAACAGCCTCACATTCTTACTTGTTTTTTCAGTGGAACTTTCACAGTGACTGTTACGCCATTGTTCTGTTTCTTACTAACCTCAATCCATTGTCGACGTTGAAATGCTTCAAATACTAAGACCTGGGCTACTATTTAGATGAGACCTGAATTGTAAGTGCACCAATTACAAACTGAGTCGAAGGGCTTGGTCATCTCAGTTTGTTCAATTTAGAAAATCTTGAGGAGTCTTTCGAAAAAAGACAGTGAAACTTATCTGTTGTTGTGTCCAAAGCGTGGGTGGGGGGGGGAGGAAATTTCGATAACCGTCCTACATGCATGTGGGCAATCTTGATTTGGAGAATCTTTTTTCCTGTTCCACGTGGAAATAGGGAAAAGTTCATAATTCAAGAGTTCCGCGTTTTATTAGGGAGAACCATTTTCGACCTTGACATTTACAAAATAAATCTCGATGAAGCATCATCTTTCCCCAACCATGGGTGTGAATCGGGTGACTGCACTGGTCATTAACGCATCCGGTCCAGTCAGTGCTACATGTGAATCTTAGACATTGAATTTCGAGCTACAAATTAGATAATGACACTACTCGATGACTGGTTGTTACATGTCATTTTTGTTCCGACCATCCACTCTGTTAAGACAGATTTAGACTTTCCCTTCAGGGAAGAAAAAGATAGCACAGAGGTCCGAAAGTGCCACGCTAACCGGGGTTAAAAATTGCTCTGCATTAAACGAAAATGTTCTTCCGGGGAGTAAAAATTCAACTGAAATTGCCCACCAGCTAGATGCAACCCATGCAAAACACCAACAACCGTGAGCCTATTTTGTGGCAGTTTCAATACAACTGTGGACAAAGCAAGGTCACCTAGGTTAATCAGTTGATCTCTCATCGACCAGTGCATTTCGGGAATTTTCGTGTTTCCTTACCTCATGCAGATTCAGTCGGTCGGACTCTAAGACAACCAAATAGTAAAGCTGGCTAGAACGATTACACTGCTCTTCATTATCGGTGAAAGTTTACGGGCAATGTGTGAAATTAGTCAAGGTTTTCCACTAGAAATATGGGACTAAGGACCTACGCCGGATAACTAGGTAAATGAGGCTATTCTAATCCGTCGGGAAAGTCTCCTGACCCGAATTTAAGTCGTCATGCCAGGGTGGAACTGACAATCGAATACGGTCGTTGAATATTTCTGATCGCCAATTGTGTGACGGGAAATCGGCGTCCATTACATCCCATAGACCAGGTCATCCGCTTCAATTTCCTTCGTAAAACAACAATAATCCAGCGTTTCGGACAATAACAGCAACTACGAAAACAAAAGCAACTGCCATTGTTCTCTATCTGGTAAACGAAATGATTCCATCATTCCTTTCCATGAAAAAAACGAAGACAGGCTGTGATATGTTCTAGGCTTCAATAGGAATAGACAAATTCCCCTCGAAAACATTTCACATAAAAACCATTCATCCAGGTTGCGCTCGCCAAAAGGAGGACCGCTATGTCAACAACCGTTAACGAACGATGGTAATAGTATCCGGGACCACAGGCGACCTAGATTTTTTCAATTCCTGTGGTCTTTCTGTAGTTTAATTAGTTTAGTGTACGTGTGAACGTCTAAGATGAAGTTAGTAGACAAGCTAGTTGCCTGCTTCCTTGTCTGAGGCATTCTTCGTCCGGTTAGACATTCTTGTAATCGGCCTCAGCTGTTCACGGTTGTTTGTTTGTATTGTTTGTGCATGTGCTTACCTCTTTCTGAGTGTTGCTATGTTTGGGGTGGATAAATGACAACTGCGCGGTTTCTCTCCTCTTAGGGCTCAGCTTAAAATTTCCTTGTCTTTCGATAGCAGACCTAGAAGATGGATGCAAGATCCTAAGTTACATGTGCCCCTACCCAATCGCAGACATACTAGAAAAGTATGTTTGTTTGCTTGATGAACTGGTCTTGCAGAGTGGACGTGTTAGTTAAACATCGAAACAATTTAATTTATGTATTTTTGCTTTCATTCTAATTGCCCACGGGACTCTTTGGATGCCCGAATTGGGGCATGGGTATTATCCTTGGTGATCGCAGCTCCGTATTAGAAGTTAGTCGTTGTATAGGATTTCTTTTGCGAGTTGGTGCCATTTTGTGATTTGTGCATAGTGTGTGCTGTACGGGGAGCACGGTTAAATGGGAGTTAATGTGCACACCCAGTCATACACTAATTCAGACAAACAGCTTTACAAGTGTTTGTCACACGTGCACTCGTGTGAGTGGTAGTTGTTGTTTCTATTGTTGCTGTTGTTCTTGTTGTTCTTGTAGCTGCTGCTGCTGCGGTTCTTTTAGTTTTGCTTCGTGGTGTGCGTGTGTGCATGTTTTGTCAGTCATTTAAAATGCGGTTTCCACCAGATTTGCCCATTTGGCAAAGATTCGTGAACTAAAACGTTCAAGCCTCCTCTTCAAAACGATATCCTGCAGTTGTACAATGACAGTACCATTGAAAATGGATGATTGGTAGTAAGTGTGCATTAGCCGAAGGATTACAGTTCCACATGTGCATTTGTGCATTTGGGAAACCAGTACACGAGTAGGACAAATTGAAGTACAAGACAGAATGCATGATGCTGTGTGCTGTGGTGCTTCAATTGGTGAAGCTCACAATCTGTACGTGGCCTACCTGTTTTAGGTGGTGCAACAGTTGATAGATCTGCATCGTTATCACCGTCATCATAATTCTGACTGTGTTGAACAGTATCCACCCCAGATATACCTAGGTCGCCAGCCCTGGCTATGGTACTGTGTGTAGCCAAGAAGGCACATGGCCAGAGCTGATCCAAGTAGTAGTTACTTATTTCCGTTGTCACCGAATGCGGTGGGTCCCGCTTGGTCGTGTGTTTGTGAGAGATAGAGATTTTGAAAGGAAGACAAGCGAAACGTGTGACAAATTTGTTCAAATAACCACGACCCTAATTCGCCCGACATGGCTAAGAGGCATCATCCCATTTGTCAGATTGAAGCCTACCACGATGCGCCGTGTACGACGGCGGACTTTCGTATTCGGTATAGTTTTGTCAAAATGGTTCAATTTGTGAAAATGCAATCACAAACATTGTAAATGCCGGTAGAAAATCCAACTTTCCTAGCTGGCTTTTTCGAAAGCGATCCAAGTTTTTGGAAAACGGTTTTAGACGGATTTGGTGTTCGCGACGTGACCTGTGTTGGGAGGGTGTTAGGCCATACTGACGGCAGTGGCTGGCAGGGTGATGATATTCGCAAAGCAGAATAACTATGATGGTGAGGGGAACCGGCATAAGTGCTCGAAAATAAGTATATGAGAAAATCAAATTTTCTCTTTGCTCGTCGAAACTTTTCCAAATTCACATATTTTGCTCCAGAGTCAAATACACATACACACACCAACATACCCATCTGATGGCCACTATTCAACTAATTCTTCAATTAAAGCATGTCAGCACAATAAAGTTCATCAATAGTCCACCACAAAAAGTGGATTAACTCTTAGCAACACATAAGTAGCAGCAATTTCGGTGCGAATTAAAATAAGAATTCAGTATCGTCCTGAAGCAGTTTGAAAAACGAGTTCCTTTGTACACAGTTATATATTAAATTTGAGGCCATTTTGAATTTTTTGTCAAATAATAATAACAATAATATAAAATCTGACAACGCATAACACAAACAGTTTCTCATGACCAAATTAAACTTATGAATAACATTCAGGAGGTAGGTCAAAACTGTTTACCTAGAATGGCAAACCTCGGCAGCACGTCGCTGTTACTACCAGAAAAATGAGAGACAACTATTATTTGGGTGCTTCAGAGAGATAGCAAACCGTTAAAATGTATAGATGTGATATTTTGTCTCGGAGTATGCATTCATGCATAACGTTACAACCAATGTTACCAGAATCTCATTAAGGTGTCAAAGGAACAAATGGATACAGAGTTCGTTATGGGATCATACCCGTGATTGCTGTTTGTTCTTTGTGCGGTCAGTGATTACAAAACTGCAGGATGACGGCCCTGGGTGCGCTATTTCTTACGTAGGCAGAGGATTACTGAGTATAAGTACCTGATAAATGACAGTAACCGCAAAACAAGCTATGTAATTTTGGAAGCACGTATGCAACTGATGCTTTGAGGTAATGGAATATGGATAATCGGACGAGCTAGATGGTAGAATAGGGGTGAATAGAGTGGAAATGGAATGTGTGCTTCAACACAAACCGAAATCGAAATAGGACGAATTTATTCACGCAATGTAATATATATATATATATATCCTTGTCTTGAGAAAGACTAACCGCGGTAGTCGATACGCTGGCGCATTACATCTACCAGTAATGCTGTGTTATTAACATTATATCATTCACAATAAAAATTGCAGTTTCTACACAATAGATTAAGAAGAATACTTTGGATAGAGCTGGGTGAAAGGTTTCAAATATACAGTTACGGATAAAGTGGAATGACAGGCGTAAGCAGGTTGTGCGGGTTAAAGCCAAGATAGACCAATACTCAGAGTCAACCGTCACTGTGCGCAAAGCGCTGGCTGATTCACGCTGATAAGCATAGCCTCGCTGAAATCCAGTAGCTTCGGTTTTGTACTGCGTAGCAGTCCTCTGAGAGAATGGGTTCTACCAAATGTGCAACCTGATGCGGCCAGGTGTTTCACGATGGAGGAGGCCAGAGATCTTGCTTCACTATACGAGGACACAAAGGATTGCGTCATCTGTGTTGCCGTGGCGAGGTCATAACGACTAAACTCGGCTTCGCGTGGGAGATTCGATCAGAAATTCGAAGCTGCAATTAATTCTATTTTGTTTCAACTCTTTTCTGTTTCCCAATGCGGCTAGTTTGTGACACTTTTGCATTTCTACTAGTCTTCGCTCTATCGAGCGCAATAATGTACATAAGGTAAAGGGTATTTTCTTCTATTCAAAGGTTTGAATACAGTCACTCTTGCTCACGTGCTTGTGAAGCTGTCGAATGTAAAAATTTTTGCATGCAACTCACTATTCGGTTTTCGTTTTTTTCTCATTTCGGGTATTCAAGACCAACGGCTTTCAAAAAATCGTCTGGCATTCGTTGCACTGTTGTCCCAGAGCTTATTCGTACCAAAAGTTTATTTCTTCTAGTTCTCTTGGACACTTGCAGCAGAGAACGATGCTCCATGGAACTATTAACATTCATCTTGTCAATTTGTGCACTTAAATTTGTCAACTCACCTAGAGAACTTCAATAAGTTCAACCGGTTAAAATCAGCCCATGCGATTTCGATTCACGTTCGGATTTGTAGGATTTCAACTGACATTACTCTCTAAAATATTTCATACAGTGTTTTGAATGCATTGCTCAATGCTGAATCCACTTTTTCTTGAATGGTCGACCTCTGATGCATCTGGAACGTCAGGCTGACGAGTATACTGTGGTCAGTTTCGTTGCATGTCAATTCGGTCGCCAATTTTGTAAGGATTAATCACAAATCAAATCACAGTACGACTTTAATTGAACTTGAGCAAGGTAATCACAATATGTTAGCAACAACTGATTTTAGCACCATTAGTTTCACGAAACAACATGAAAATTTAAAAAAAACACTTGAAATGTTTCCCATTTCATTAGTGTCATTATGCAGTAAATTGTAGTTTTGATGTAGTTTAAAAAAATTAAACAGTTTTATCTTCAGTGAGTCTAACTTCTCGCTTATATCTAGGTTACTTGTCTATGTAACTGACAGGGGTGCATTAATCATAAGCCTCATCTTGTTCCAAAAACCCACCAACTACTGAAATCAAGATGAACTTCATGTGAATTATACTTGGCAGTATGAAGACCTTGATTTGTTCTCGGTTTTGCATTTCACTTAAAGTAACCAAAATGAACTACGATATCTGCTTCCTTGACTCGTTTTTAGTAGAACTTGTGCACATATACGAGCACAACATCTTGAAACCGAACTCGTTTGAAAAAAAAAACGTATCCAGTGCCACCACGGCCCGAATCGCTGCCTTCACTGTCACCACTGCTCTTCTCGGTAGGCACGTACATGCAAAAGTCCTGTGCAATCGAACTGTTCATTGACCCCGTATCAGACGCATTTTAATCGCAAATAAATGAAGTGTGAGTGACCTCTTTGCTATGAATGTTCGTTTGTGTTTGTGTACGTGTTTCTTCTTATTCATGAATGGCGCTGGTTATACTGATAACCGAAATGACCTCTATAAACACAACCTCACAAACGGGTGGTCGGTTTGTATGAGATCCCGGACTACACAGAAGGTAGTTGATATCTGCCGACAATGACGCCGGCATTCAGGTGGACAAAGCTTCACCGAAATCCTCACAGATTCCACTACTCCGATGAAATGACTGTGGTTCTATATATGCCATATGTCAGACACACCACCCCTCATGCACAGACGAACGAGGTAACTCAACGATAGGATTGACCTACCTCCCCTTTTCACAATAAACTGTAGGTCTTGTACTAAATAATGTAATGTATACAGTGGTCGTGTCGTCGAATAAAACCAAAGGACTGTTTATGCATTGCAATTTGGTGATTGTCATACTGATGGTGACTTGTAGGTATGAATTCCGGAATCTGGGCTACTTCTCACACGGTGTACACAAAATAGACCACGCCCAAACCCGCCAATTTACTTTCCTATCCCCGTGATCCGCTCACCGCAGTCATTTCAACCCCTACAGATACATTTAATAAACTGTCGGCTTAGTACCGTAAAGTAAGAAAGATACAGGATTGGTAGCCAACACTGTATGGTCCAGATGTGTCAAAGAACTTCATGAAAGACCACCTAGCCACCGTGAAAGTTGTTAGTTCATCAACGGGGGCCAATACAATTGGCAATTAATCTTTGATCAGTTGCCATGTCCAAACAACCTCAGTGACATTAGGTGTCTACTCGATAACTGGAGTTCCGTAAACTGTCTTTTTTGCGGGCGGAAATGGGGCGACGATTTCTCGAACTCCTGAGAAAACTGGTTTGGTAATCACACTCAGTCGTTTTTTTCATTCTCTTGCAGCTTTACTAATTATCAAAACCAGTAAGATTTGAAAAGTGCTTCAAAGAGATGATACTAGGTTTTCTTGCAAAGGCCAGCTTCTAAAATCGGATAACCACAGTGAATTAAATTTAGAGATAACCAAATTGGATGAGATCTTCACATTTGCTATTTCAGACATCCGCGAGTGAATAAGTGATGTCAGTCGTGGTTATTGCAATGGCGGAGTGAATAATAGCAATATCAATAACAATAATAGTTAGTACCAAAATTTGTACTAGCACTATTAACAATAGTGTGGGTAGCAAAAGTCCTTCTCTGACCCCGTATGCTAAACTATTCTAAATTCACCGCTCTGTATGTCTCTTCGTTGTGATAATTCTTTCCCTCCGACATAGTCACTCTTCAGCAATTAATTTCAGTGCTTTTTTGTTCTTCAGTGATGTGTTGTCCGACCCACTTTAATAGTCCTCCAACATACTCCGTTATAACCCGGACCAGTTTGACCATTCCGTTCACTGACTAATATTTGATTGTCACGAAATTTTGCTGTAGCCCCTGGCAATGTTGGCTATCGGGCTCGCAGCACAAACCTATCCATGTGCGTTATCATGTCCCTCAGTATGATATTTCTGATATTTCTATTTCGTGCAAAATTTTCTCTCATTACTTATATGAAGTGTTGAATTGCTGTCGTTGGATTAAACTGTACGACGACTTCCAATCGGCAAGACGGAAACAGTTCTGCTTGAAGGTAGACATTCTTACATGTTATTATTTAAAAATGCAGCAAGGACGATTTCTTTAGTAAATCTGAGAGCTCGTAATCATTAGCAATCCGTTAGACTATTGAATAATGTCCTGTGCACAAGGCATTCCAGAAATTTGGGTTCATCTGGCAAGGATTTGATCAACTTTTATGAAACAGGAAGTTATAGCTTCCTGTCTTTATATTTGGTATGATCAGGATCAAGCTTACGAAGTTGCGCAAGTCATGTTTCCCGTCAGTTAGGCCAACACAAGTGGAATAATTGTCTCGAGATGCAAATGAATCATTTGAGCATACTGTCCAAGACGAGAACGAGTGCGACTGATGGTCTAGGACCGACCATAGCACAACATAACATAACAACCAGAAAGGATCAGTGGGAAAACACCAACTGTTAGCACCAAACTTTTTAGATACTTTCCCAAACTGTAACATAACCTCTTCCCCCACGGGTGGGTACTCGGCCCGCAAATCGGTGTGTATATTTGTCTGAAATACTTGGACTATGATAATGGTTCCATACTAATTTCCAAGTTCATAATTTAATTTGATGGAAATGATAACGTGTCGGACAAAACCTCCGGCGGCAGTTGGCAGCATTCAACGTGGAGATTAGTTCTTAACTCAGAGTTAAACTGGAAGTAACATGCTTTTCTTTCCCAAGTTAGATTCTCGAATCTGCATGAAAGCATGACTTTCCCAGGAGTCCAGGTTTTGAAACCACGCACAGACAGTGTCATCTGCTGTGAAAGCTATTTCTTCGCAGAGGGCATCGAGTACAACGAGCTTTTTGTTGCTATTTCAAAGACCAACCGGAATAAAAGGCATTTTGTGTCAAGTAGAGCTGTCATGCATTTTGCCAGCAATAGCTCTGTCTTGGATTTTGCGTTTGGCCCCAGTGGGTCAAGTTTCCAGTGATAGATTTACTAGGAGACATTTATGGCGGATGTGAGACGTCCCCTGCCATGTAATTTACGAAAAGCTTGCTAAATTCGTCCACAATTCGTTTTACTTGTACAATCTCCTATGGGTGATCCTGGCAACAGAAAATAAGATTCTTGCCACCGCAACAGTGAAGTTGTTTAGACTTTGCGAAACTAACTCGTTCTGGAACAAAGAAATGGAAGAAAAGACAACCTAGTATAGTTTATCCACCAAATATAAATATCTATGTTAGTTAAAACGTTTAAAATAATCTTGAAACGGCGTAAAGACAATTAGAAAATGCGGATTGTTTATGGATCCGGCGTATCTTATTTGAATCCGCACACGGGGCCCAAATGGCACAGGTTACATGACAGGTTCACATTACAGGGTTTTCTGGCCGGCAATGCACGTTACTTCCACTTGAGGATGAGATTAACACAAGTTAGGTAATAGCTAACTTGTACATCATCCCGGGTTGATTCATGTGTAGCCAATGATGGATTTTTGTTTCAATGTATTGTCGAACTGTCATGGTGTGAAAAAAATCGGGCACTTTCCTATTCGGACATGTGCCTTTTTCCCTTGATCGAACTGTCTGACTTCAGGGTCCTTGATTTAGGCTGGGCCCCAGTCTCACAGGGAGGGAATTACATGCTGTCTAGTGAGATCGATGTGAGCCTCATCGTGATTGAACCTTGACATTACTGGTATTTGTTATGAAGTCATTGAGCACGTAACTGATAACACTGTCCATATTTACTGCGGAAGTTATAATTCTGTATGGTTGAATTTTCGCATTGCGTAATCAAGGGTAATAGTACCGTGTTCGGAGTTAGCCGTACTCATCTACTCTAGTAATTTCGCCTAATTAAATACCATCCTAGGATTGTATTTAGTCAGATATATTGTTAAGGTACTAACTTCTCGTAAGAAGAAATGGGAAACAACATCTTATGATGGTTGCAAGATGCAAACTAACCCTCCCTGGGTAGTCTAGCAAACTTTTAATAGCAAAAATTGGCACCAAAATTTGGTTATTATCTGGCTTAAGGTTTTTGCAGTAGTGGCTCATAAATGAGGAACATGACAAACGGCTTTCTGACTGTTATTTGGAGGTTCATGCAAAAGAATTACAGCTAGTCTGTGACGACTGGCGCCAGCAACAACGACGATGCAGAATTCAGAGTTGTATCGTTTCAGTATATCAAAGAATTTTTTGATCTCCTCAAAAACAAACTAGTAGTTCCGCGGTCAAAGTTACTTGATGGTCTTCTTGAAGGGACATTTTAAAATAGCATGTCATGGTTACGTTTGTTCCGGAAATATCGTAATAATCTTCCATACAAAAAGGCCGGGGCATTGTCTTTTCAACGGAAACAGGGGAATTTTTAATTGCCCTTATGAGCTAATACCATATAGTCGTGCACTTGCCTTGCATCACCAATTCCAGTTAAGAATTCTTTGCAATGTCGAGGATTGTCATCAGATTTCCTCACCGCTACGGCTGAGGCGGCCATGACAGATTGAGTGGCTTTCCCTAATTCCTTTGACAGCTCAGAAAAATCGCGCTTAGGTATGGTCTATGGAGTAGCCATGTAAGACGCGGGCTTTTCCAAAAAGAAAATGGGATTAATTGCCTGAACAAAGTATAAGTTCGCTTTTGTTTTAGACCATAGCCATAAATTCGTTTTTGCTTACAATACTGACGTACTGTTTTCTGGTTTCAACTTGAAACCTAATATAACCGATTATGCCAAAATTCAAATTCATGTTCAAAATTAGCCTTGAACCAGAGTTCCATGTATCGGTTTACAGGGGGCAAAAGATGCATTCATATAAAAGATTTTGCAGTTTCTGCAGTGACACGTTTGCCCGTCGGGGACAGTAAATACAAGGTCATGATAACAGGTTCAAACGGTTATCATCGTGAGGGTAAATCCGGACCACGATGGCGGTTGGTGGACTAGAAATCTCTTACTTCAATGATCAAAAATTCGAAACCCAAATATGCATACTGAGCCAATGGCAGATGGCAATTTACGGTCGCCAGGTCCGTTACCAGGTGTAATTCTCTGAGACCTTACGCAACTCTGCGATACTCCGATTTTTAAGGTCACGGTTTCAGATCTCTCATCGCTTTGGACTTCTAAAGCCTTGTGGCAAGCTCCTTCCCAAACGCTGCTATCTTCAGCAACACTGAACTATTGATAACCCGACGGTAACAACAGTGCGAGATGGTGGTCTGACAGTGTGCACTGAATTTCACAAAATGTCTCGTGCTTCGAAGGTGCACTCAATTTGTGAACCCTTTTGAGAATGACGCTTTAGGGCTGTGCTGCTGGAAGTTTAGTCCACCCTGAAATGTCATGCAAATAGTGTTTCCCTAATATTATGAAGTGGTTGCTAACCGACTCATTGTGCAATTGTGTGTCTACTCCTCGATCAGTTCCCGGGAATTAGCTCAGACAGCCTCAATAGATAATTTGTTGGAGTGCTTCGTTGTCAGCAGCGCAGTATTGTTGGCGAAGGCTGCAACTGACCAGTGTTTCGGTTATTGTAAATTGCATCAAGGTAAATACGAACACCTGCAATGAGGACACTCGCTTGACAGCAAGAAAGCTAAGGAATCATATTCCGTACAACCAACAACCTTTCATTGTTTACACTACGTTAATGACAAATTTTGCGTGCACTTATTCTGAAAACTGCGAGAATGTCTCCATTCAAATGGAAACGTTTACAAAACAGATACAACTGGCCATTTTTAGCGATTTCCATTTAGACGGAGGCAACCAAAACGTGAGTTTCAAAGGATACCTCATTAATGTTCAATTCATAACTAAAGCCTTCTTCAGGAAGCTGCTTTTTGCCCTTTCTCTTATTCACTTACTTTAATGACCGCACTACTAGCTCACCCGGTTCCGTGACTAAGTGCACTGAGGATTTGGCCATACCGCTTTCCGTATCAATTGACCATAACCTAAAAAATGCATCTGCAACATGAAATTTTCGGAACAAATTAGTCTTTTGTCAAGTGTAAAGTGTTTTAATTGCCTTTAACCATACCTCTTTCATCTGCAACCTTTGCATCACACACCCAGAAATGAGTCCATCATTTTCTTGCCATACCCTAGTTGTTGTAGAGCACATGTTCAAACTGTGGCGTCTTTTTTCCAATTAGCATCCCCACCAAACTGTCTTTCACGTCTTTTGTTGTTCCTATTTTTGTTTCTCAGTGCATCTCATCAGTGTTACTCTGTTGTTTTCCGATATTCTTTCCAGCACTAATAGAAAACAGTTTCAAACTCTTATCTAATGGTGTCCTTCAATTAGTCTTTTTTCTTCCATCCCGCTTGCTGGCCTGGTTATGTGTACACATTGTCTACTTAGGTGCCCGGGCAGCCAGATCAAAGCAGCTTAAAAATCCACTATACTTGAAGCATGATGGTCTCCGCACATAGATCTCTTATCCCAAAACTCGATCCTTTCCCCCCTGATTCAATCGAGAGTTGATCTCATTGGTGAGTCTCCTGTGCCTTACCTAGGGTGTCTACTTGTTACCAAAGATCCGATCACTACCGAGCTGCACCGATCTTCTTTGGCTCTCAGTATAATGAGCCATGCATAGTTTTAACTACTTTTATCATTAGATCAAGGACAGTGAAAATGTTTGTTGCTGAAATATTATCGTAATCTTGCAAACCGAAAATGGCACAATAAAATTATCATTATTCCTCCACATTGCTAATCTGACTAGCTCCGAAAAATCTCGACTAGGACGCGAGTGATTGCGAATCGATCTGTTTAATCATTGGGCATTTCCATTAAGAAGAACAGAGACTCCCGTGACAGATTAAACCTTAGAGGAACAGAGATTTTCACCTCTTCACAACAAAGCTATCTCGCATTCACTTGCTTCATTTGCATCCTTATCCCTTTTCAGATTTGGGAACTTCAGAATGAGTGAACTACTCGATCGTTGTTCTTGTTCCGATGCATCATCTATCAGGACGGATAAATGGGACCGGTGAGGCAAAAACTAAGCCAAAAGAATGAGCGATCTCCTCTTTTACCCTTAGGTTTCTCCTGTTTTCTTGAACAAAAGCATATCCGACCATAACGACTAGATGCGTGATACGATTTGACAGACTGAACTGTTGAGCGTTAATCTCTATTGTTCTGGTGTACACGGCTCAAAAAACGCACACTCGATACACATTCAAAAAAGATGGGCAAGCTCTTTCCGGTTTCTTTGGCTGATTTTCAGTTCCTTACATATTTCGGATTTTTTGAGACACGATGTCCATCATTATTATCAACCCAGAATATGCGTAGAGGTTGAGCTAGTCATATCATGCGATTCCAATAGTCCGATCTTTATGGAAAGTGGCATGAGTGTAACTAGTGTTACGATCGGCACCTAAATAGGAGTCTTATTCAAACGTAACCATTTTTACGAAAATGTGCCTTCTTATGTTCTAAATCACGCTGTGCTGTTTCGAGTGCTCACTAGCGTATTTCTGGTAAGTAGTATATGGAGTCATGAATGCACCATACTCGACTCAGTTTAATAGCTAATCTATAGGTACATGTAACTCGTAATTCAGAACGAGTTTAGCAGGCGTCATAAAGCCATGGCAAATGAGAACTTTACACAGTTGACATTGGAGTTGGTCCACACTTATCATTCAAGACTGCATCTAAGTGAGATGCGAAAAAATGCCATCGAGAGAGTAGTCTGCTAACGGTAAATCCCATTGTGGTACCGCATAACTGGTGGCTTTTGTTAAAAAACCTTCGTGTACCTCAGCGAATAGCTCACTGAACCTCCATTATTTTTCCAAGCTAAATTCAAGGTATTCTTTAATTCAGCAGAAAAACAGTAGGTCTCGATCGCTAGATAAAGTCTTCTGGTCTAGACTTAGGTTGAGATAAGGACGGCAAACGGGCAATTCCAAACCACGTATTTCACGAAAAATCAATTGCAGGACCTGTGTATTTTGACGTTTATGCACCGAAAAAGTGATGCGCTATTTTTTCTTGTAACAATCATCAAAATGAAGCATCCAAATTTGTTTCTGCAGGCAGCTGCACTTTTCTACTGTTCATGGCTGCCAGTTGATGCAAAGCAAAATCAAAAATCGCCCTTAGCGAAAATTTCTCCACACCTGATACCGTGTCACTAGTAACTTTAGGTATCCGATCCGTCCAACTTAAACCATTTTCATCGTCAAGCAACATTGTTGCTTTCCAATATATCTATTCGAACATGGGGTTTTTGAATGACTATAATCGATGCTAAATTTGACGCTAATTCAAAGAAACTGTATCCCCCATTTTGTAAGTTATTAACGACGTTTTTCTAAGTGTGGGCTGCACAATAACTGTTGTAGTTACCAATCCATGATTAATTTTAATTTCTTTTCGGTAACTGTTCTGTCAGATAGAGATGGGGTAATTTGGCCTCTTATTTTTCTCTCCTAGTGACCGGCATCCACGGTTCTGACATGTCACCCGTTATTGACATATATGTATATATATGATCGATTTTAGTACAACCGTGACCATAGAAATGGGAGACCGGCAACTGCTTCAATGTCAACATCCATTCGTTCATCGATTGTGGCAACCTGTGGCCTCCCGCAGGTAAAGAAATAGCAAAATGACAAGACGATTCTTCTTTCTCAGGACTGTTGAATCTGAATGTATCCAGTGCTTGGTAACCTCCATAAAACAAAAGACCGGTTAATTATAATCTCCCAAATGGTCTTAAAAGAATGCCACTACTATCCAAAACCAACAGTAGAAATGACCCGACCTTCGAAATTTGTCAACCTCGGTCGACTTCGAACTAATTCATGGATGCATTCCACACATTTGTACCACTTGGGCTGGGCTACTAAAAGTTAGTCATGTGTGTTCCAATCACGCCCTTGTGTTCCCATATTTTTTTCGGACTCTGTTTTGACATACGAGTGGAAACGCGTTCCGGTGATCAGTGACCTAACAACTCCTATACACTTTCTAGATGATAACTGCTTCCATAAAGGTCGTATTAATGAAGTTGCATGCAAATGAGTAGGTGTACCCAAAGTTTTAGTAAGCAGTGTACACTGCTACTAAAGCCCAGGCCGTTTTCCGCCCTTGTATTTCAACTCTCGGAGCTGGGATCTTAAGGTTCACTCGCTTATCAAGCAGATTCGGGAAACCGTATATTCATTGGCGTAATTTGTGTTCGTTGGCCGCAAAGTGAACTAAAATGTTCATTCGTCTGACCAGCTCAGGTGTTATTCAGATGCATGCGAAAGTATGATGCATAAAACCATGATTATTCACCATAGACAAAATAAAATACACTGTGTCGAAAGAGTTGTCGGGTAGGCAGTTGAGGTGACTGTCCTGCAAACGAGAACAAATGAGAAAATCATGGCATATAAACATGCACACGTGGATGAGTTTGTTATGTGAAATCTGCCCGGTCGAAGCAATCGCCAGCTGTCAGCAATAAGAAACGTCTTTTTTAGTCGTCTGTACGACTACTAGCCTATGGGTGCCGACGTGATGAAGGACGCTATCAACAGTCGCAAGCACACAAACTACCTGTCAGCGAATAAGCCAAACAATTAATAACAACTTAAAATCACTGACCGGTTTACCGAATGACCAAGACTTTATGTACACTTTTCAACAACAGCCAGATAGTAGAGGCAGACAAATCGTTATCTGCTGTCGTGTGATTGTTATGCGAATTGTGACGAGAATACCCAGATGACGCGGACAACTGTGCTGCTGATGATTATGACGATGATTCGGATGATAATCATGATTTGAATGATGGTGATGATAATGACTTTGGCTTGGTTGAAACCACATGAATTTCATCTTTATTGATATATCATCAAAGGCTGGTCCACAGGATTTCTCAACTTGTCTAAGAATTAATGGAACCGCATACCTGGTTGGTTTAATCACCTCTCGTTTCGATAGGCCAGAGACTGCATGTATTCTACATGTCCCACTCACGCGTATGTACTGCAGGGTGCGCTGAATGTGTATATCGTATCCCAAAGTTTGCAGATGGATACAACTTGGTCCATTGTTGGGACAGAGAAAGCGTTTTTGCATAATTCTGAAGGAAGGAGGAAAAAATATTGTTTAATGAATTAGGATTGGTTGAATCTGTGTGACTTCGTTTGTCAAAGTGAACTCCACTGATCTCATAGCAAGTCAAGAGTGCAAAGGCTCTGAACTGTGGCTCAAAGAAGTTAACCTGTGACAATAAAGGTAACAGAAATCTTGGGGCCCATGCAATTAGGACCATGTTGCTCCAAAAATCTTTAAAAAATCATTTTCTTTTACGGTTTACTGGAGCACACTCAGAATGGACTCTCTGATCCGATGTGACCCAACCACGCGAGTTTTCAATCGATCTGGCTGTGGCTGACGAAGGACGTTTGCAAAACTCCAATTCCGATGACAGTTTACATTAAAAGGCCAGAAAGAGGAACTGACTACGCATCAATATTTAAGATTGCATTGATCCGCAGCGTCAGATTTAGATTAAACACAGTACTGTACATCTACCAAGTTCTTAACCCTTGAAATCGTAGACAAGACCCTAGTGTGGTTTGTATGCTCAGCGTGACGGGGGGATGTGTAAAACGACCGGGCTTGCTTAATAACCGTTCGACGCTAGTGCCTCAAATCCAGAAGAAAATTCCTGGTGCTTCTGCGTCTATCTTTCTTGATTTCGAATGAAGCAAGGCACTGGATATTCTCAGAATAAGCTTAGTGAATTTGTTCTTAGTACCGTATTCATTCATCAACGGAAAACCCGTTGGTCATAGATACCGTGAAATCTAGTGAAAATAAAGTAACTAAGTTTCAGAATGACTCAAATCAGTATGTGCATGGACTGCACACAAGATGTGCCCCAATTTTTGTATAAGTCAAAATTCAGCAACACTTAAGTTTGGCCCTTTTCCTATCTGCAGTTCGTCCGATTCTGGTTTTTCCAAAAATCTAGATCCCGTCTAGCGGTACCCAAACTCTGGTTACAATCAACTCTTGTCTTCTTCGACAAGCAGGGTGCAGGTTTTGTTTCATTTATGTACAGTAAAAGGCAATCCAGCAAGCAAGTACACAGTCATTCTGTCTGCGATCCTGGGCCCCGCATTTGTGGTCCCGACCTTGGGTCGCATGTGACTGTCGGAGGGATTGTCCCCTTGATCAACAAGGACGTGAATTTTCGTCCAAAACCGCAAATGGTTCCAGCCGATATGACCGGTGTTCAACACTATGGCCATGCTGACTCTATTGTTTTTGTAAACCTATCAATATTACCAAGACTCAAAATCACAAGGTTCATGTGCCTTTTGTGATCGGCAAACTCTGCTTGTAAGCCGGCTAAATTGAGTTCAGAAGGCAGAATTAAATCCTCAACGCATGAGAATTGTTTCTTTCAGGTTCAAGCACAATGGCTGTCTCCATTTTACACGACGCGCATACACACAGACACACATACAGGGTGTGGACTTTATCAAGTTTTATACAATGCGACTTTTTGTGGCAGAACGGTGCTGAGTATTTCAAAAGAAACCCATACTGGTAAGATAATGTGCGACTCCATTGCTCTTAGGTGGTCATTGTTTTGTGCTGATAGATTTCATTTTTCCGATCCACTTTGTCCGTCGAACTTCACCAGCCTGCAGCCAAGTGATGACGGCACGAAACCATTTACTCCATCAATTTTTGAACAGATGGCAGTTAGGTTAGGACAGTTGAATTTCCGTAAAATTTCCTGTTGATGGAATCCGGGAGTTTATTGTGATAAACCGGAAGCGGACCAGTTCTGTTGTCCACGTTAGCAACAAAGAGAATAAATTTGTACATGAAATTATTGATCGTGCAATACTTATTCCAGACCCTCAATAGGAAACCATGTAATCAATCCTCAGTGTTTATTCTTGGTTTGGAGCGTTCAGTGATACATTTCCATTGCAACGCGTTGAGCCCTGTTGTCGCATGAGAAATAATTTCGTGAAAAAATCAACTAACCTGAAACTCACACCCACCGAGCAGTCAGTTTCTGTAGACGAATTCCAAGTTTTTCGTTGCACTTAGACTTCATTCAGAAAAGTTTTCTGTCATTGAGGTAGATCTCTATGTGGTGGCAATGTGTAGTTTTACAAAATCATTAACACATGCCATTTTATGACTATCCAACTAGCGGTCAAAGATCAGTTCGATTAGTTCTCGGAGAGTGACGTTCTACTCACAGTTGTTCGCGTCCAGGTTCGAAAACGATCAACATGCACTGATCCTGATTCCGATCTAGGGTGAAACAATTGTACATCGTCTTCACGGGTTCTTAATGGTGAATTAAGAACACATTTTACGACGAATAATTTTATATACAATTCCTGTGTATTTGGAATTGTTCAGCTAGTTTGTTATTTTCCATCCTTTGAAACTTTCTACCTGGTAAATGAACGCTAACATTGGACAATAGCCGAGTATGCGTATTTCGTGAGTGAGTAAGTTTACTGCTTTTAACTGAGCATGCAACAAAAACGCATCATGCATCCCACACGTTATATTATGTATCAAAAGAATATAACATTTCTATTTGTTTGAAAATTGTTACTCTTCACTTTAAAGTTATCCACCGACCTTGCTGAGGTGATTACTTAACTTATGGAGAACAGTTAATTAACATGGTAACAAATTCTCGCAGCAAAGCTTAGAACCAATCGTAGTCTATTCGATCAAGTCGAAGTTCAATCTATGGAAAGCCGAATTTAGCAAACAGGCGGGGATGATTAAATTAATCTTTCCCCTCCTGGTTGTCAATCGGAATAAGGTATCATTTCACTAATACTTCAGTGTTGATGACTATTAATTCCTTTTTTTGTCCGCATTAGTAGGGTGGGACGAAACAGAACAGTTTTGTAATTTGAACACAAAGTCTGCAACCTTTCTGAGAACAAAAAACGTACCTGAAGTCGTCGAATATTTCTCTCTTTCTAATGTGAAAATTTTACTCAGTAACATGCCACGAATAAAACCGTGCAATTTGGAATATAAATATAGTACTTCAAGACTGGACTAGACGTTTCTCTTGCGATTTGATAAAGGTGAATTTTCGACGTACGAACAAGAAACTGGAAAAGTAAAACACTTTGTAGACCTGCACTATCAGACACTGAACCTAAACCATATTTGTGAAAGCATAATGGAAAAGAGTAATATTTACTACCTGATGTTATTTGGTCGATGCTTGTCGATGACAATTAATAGGGAGAAAATAATAGGCATAGATACACAATACAGACTCAGGATAACAGTTAATATTTACGGAATAGAATATTGTATCGTTTCAGAACACAAGCAACGTGTATAAATGGAAGTACTAGTGACAAGCAGGATAAACGGTTCGTATGACTTAAGCCCCCTGCCGCGCGACGAATTTTCGTCTGTTGCTGTCACGTGAGGAAGGCAAAGAGACTAGAATGTTACAGCTGAAGCAACGCAGGGGCAGGCTTGTGAAATAACCAGAACAGATATTGTTCATCGCCCATGGATTAGTATATGTTTATTGTGCAAATTTGTAAACCTAGCCGATGAATCGACCATGGTTCTATAAAGAATGTTTGCGCACGTCAAAGTGTAACGCAGCAGGTGTTAACAAAAAGATCACACGTAATTAAATCGTCATTCATGCGTAAACGAGCAAGACATAGGGATTACCTGGTTCCTCTAATTTAAAATAAGAAAATAAAAACTAATTGTGGAACTAGGTGACAACAGGAACACGAATCTGATGCAGATCTTAACATGGGCCTGCAAAGTGTTATCAGCAGCCATCGGGTTGAGGGGCAATCTAGGGTAGCCCCGTTGCGGTTATATCTGTGGTGTGATATTATGGTAATCCACAAGTTACTTAGTTGAAGGGTGAGTTACCCAATCAGTGTGTTTGCATATGGCTCTCAAACATCCAAATGGTTCATTTCGCGCCTACGTCTTGCCAGGAGCAGAGAAGACTAGCCATCCCATTTCTTTCCATTTATCGGTAAATAAAGAAGACATGAACGTTTCATAAGCACACTTTACAATATCTGCACCAAATGCATTTTGGCACGTCCGATATTTATACACCCACCTGTCATTATGCGTGGAGGAAGGTCTAAACGCGCAGAAATATGACTTCATTCACAATGAAGCCCATTGTTTACAAAATTTTAGCTCATATGCCTTCCAGTTCGAGGTTTGCTTAAACACATTGCTATGTGCGGAGCAGCATCATATCCCAGTTTGTATCGCCGGAGATTGTTGAATTTCAACTTGGTACGAGGTGTTTTATAACTGGAAATAAAAAATGTACATTTATTTTTCTTATCAAAATGTCGACACTGCGAGCCGAAACGACGTCCTTTCCACCAATCATGAGAATGCTCTGATCACTTGGCTGCCGTAGTAGATCTGGAACTCACTAGCTTAGTGAAAAGTTAGCAAGATTCGGCCAAAATAACTTGGTCATTACTAACTCGGTGATTGGCAAATTTTCCACCATTAACTAAGAATGAAGCTGTTGTTAAAAACAGTGATCATGCTCCAGGTAATAAGAGGATTACAGAAATTGCCAGTTCATACAAAATGTTGACGTGAAAGCAGGCTGACCTGGATTGTGCAGGTTACTCCAAAATCTGATTTTGATATTCGCCATGCTACTTGCTAAGTTGGCAAGTTATTTTAGGTGAACCCTCGACTGCAGTCTGCCAAACTTGACAGGTGTGACGACAATCCAGGTTGCGTTGTAGATGCCGAATTTTCCATTGAGTGCGGTCAAGACGTCCCACAACTCCATAAGGCCATGAAAGTTGTCTATGCCTTATGACAACAATTAATATTAGCCAGCGGAGTACAAGTTATTATTTTAATCTCCTCCACAGAATCACAGTTGGAAGACTGTTTTTCAGAACGATGAAAAATCGCTTCGGAAGTCAAATTGAGAATTCAGGGGTTTCAATTCAAATGCAATAGCATTTGCAGTTCTTCATTTACAATGGAAAATACGGACTCATTTTCAAAAGGCTAAGTCTAGGGATAGGACTGTACACTTTGTAAACAGCGATTTCCAGTGACAAACGTCCCAAGAATTAGAATCTACAGCGTTATTTCCCACTTACTTTTGTATTCACTGCATAGTCAGAAAGAGCTTCTTCGGTGCTAGAAGGGTTCATTTGGATTGCAAAGCTTGGAAATATTGAGGACCTCAAGGCCGGCGAGTCAACTAAACAAACCAGCAAACGTCTACTAAACCAGGATTAATTATAGTCCTCTTTTTTCGAGTCTCAAGGCCCCACCAACCAGATATATCACAACTGCCGACCATACGTGCAGTTTACATCCTTAAAAATAGATGTTGGATATGTCTGCAACAAGTAAAAGAAACACTCTAAAATGAGTGTTTACAGGATCTTAATGATGCAAAGGAAATTATCAAACGGTCAGCATTCCCTCTCACTCAGATTGTAAGCTATTAGTGAATATTCACTTGATGGAGATAGGCGTAAGTGACAAATTATCCTAGACAGTTCCGTAATCCAACAGACCGATATTACGATCAACCTTAGTAAGCCGCTATCCGTGGTCAAAACCGTGATAAGGATTTCGCAATCAAGCAGCAATATTTTGAAGTGCTACGTTTAGTTACATTTGTGTTTCAGTTCCTATAATCCATCAGGCTAGGAATCATTCAGATCTCGATTACCATCAGGCAGATCATTAGGCGTCATCTCCATCAACCCTCCGAGGGTTGTTTTAAAGATTGGCGATTGACTTTGCCAAAGCAAACACGGTCGAAAATGCTGGTTTCCGTGAAAATTAACCCGTGCAACAAGCAGATTTCATCATACTAAACTGAATTTATGAAGAAAACATATCTGTCAGCATCTTTATGTAGTTCGATAAAACCAACTGCTAACTCGAAGTCTTTGGTTTAGAGGGTGAGCTAGCACAGTTGCGGCTAACGCGACTGGAATGAAATCCGTAATTATTTATCAGTAGCAGAGAAATTAGTTTGCTGAACGTTGTAATTATGACTGAAACTCACAATATTACTATATGACCGTTTCATTTGATCTGTTGCAAATGAGCTTCAGATGGAACGTAACCCTAATAGTGCGACTCCCAACCACAAACTTCCAAAAATGGATTCCTTCCTGTGATTGTGGTATTTGTATGTTAATAATGAATCGTGACAAACCGGATGAAACAGCTGTATTCTCATCAGCGGGTTATTGGTGAAACCCGTTGACCCATCACTAGGAAAACTATTTTTCGTCCAGTTAGAATCCAAAAAAGGCGAAGATTAGGTGCGTAACCATACGCCACCGAAGTTCTCGAATTTTCAGTGTCTTAACTGCCATGCGAAGCAATTAGTGTGTTAGCATATTTTCCATAGGTCACACGATAACAGTGCTGTCATCTAGTTTGCAAGGAACCTTCAATAACACGCATCCACCGCGCCCTAGCTAAAAATCGAATGTGATAAACGAGTTTGAATCGACTGTCTTCACTTTTATTTTGTTCGGATTTTCTGTGAACCGTATATTGAATATTGCAATTCAAATTACAGAAAAGAACCCCTTATATGTCAACGGCTTTTGTGCGGATTTTGTAGTCGGCTACGCTTTTGGACGCCTTTTCTGTGGGATGTTTGTGTCAACCTAACGATTTGCTCTGACAGTCATTTTCGGAAGATCTGACATTTCATAGTCAATGTCTCACTGACGGAGAAACGATTACCTGCAATCTATGCATAGGGGGTTAGTAAGAGTTGCAGTTTACCCGAAGGGGTAAATCGAATCATGTTGCATTCATTAAAGTCTCAAGAGTACATCTCAATTTTTAAAACTACATTAATATTCATGACATCTGATTTTCGGCGAAAAAACAGTCTTCAATCTAGTCTAATGGGAATCATTTGGTTCGTTGTTGTGCATGTAAATGTTTTTCCTAACGATCTATTTGATTAACTGATATTGTTTTCAAAAGCTTGGTAATTGATTTTGTACCCCTCCAAAGTCAATGAAACCGTGTAAAATAGTAAAGCACGTTTCAAATGAAAGTGCAGGTCTGCCGAAAACTAAATAGTCAATGCTTTATGAATTAACAACTATATACTGCATCTCCTAATTACACGGTGACGAAATCTGCAAATGTGAATGGGTGTGAGCTGAGATTCCTTGTTATCAGAAGATATCAAGAAACAACAATTCCAGAGATAAAATATTGTCTGTCTAGTTCCCAGCGGGTTTATATAGTTTCGTAATTTGTCGAATCTTGTTTAAACAACGCAGTATCGACGCTCAGTTTTTCCATCGACAACTCGAAACCCTTGTACAGTTACCTCATTCTTAAATGGGAAACACCGACAGTAAATGTTGGTTGCGTCCAAACTGGGGTGTGAATCCAAAACGAACGGTCCGGAGTTGAAATTCTTAACCCTCATGCCGTCCGGACCGGCACTCAGCACTCAAGGGAAACTTAACATTACGTGAAATACTATTTATCACTAACTGATTTTGCACAGTTGTGGAGTGTTGTTTACGGCAATCACCTTCCACAAGTCCTTTCCCGTGCGATTTTATTTTTCGATTGCTGACGCCGATTTCTGTTAGTTAGTTATTGTCAAAATTACTACTTTATATCCATCAACGTTCTAATCATCGTCATTACCCATATAGTTCGATTTGGAATTTCGATGTCCTTTCATTCATCGTACACTAAGAATTTATGTAAAATACCTGGTACATGTGGTAAGCGGAGAAAATTCTGCTTGCTGTTCTGGGCAGTTGCACTCATTCTCTTCTGTGTTTGCTACTCCCTAAGTCGTTCAGTAACCTCAATTCCCAACTGCAGAAACACCCTGGCAATGTCCACCTACTTTTTCCGTTGCTTTACGCTGAACAGACAATTAGCTAGCTGGGGTAAACGGGGGTCGCATATTTACTAATGGGTGGTCCTTTGGGTAGGCGACCACTCCTCAGCGTCTGTTGTGCACCTGCGAAACTATTGTCCGAATTCATGCGAAGTTTTTCTGAGCGTGTACAAACGCGTGCAGAAGAGAATGCGCTCGCGTGCACGGATTTACTCATCTAAGTGGGCATGTATGCGAAAACCCCTTCAAATCGTCCACTACCCCGCTGATGCTCTTGTTCCGATGCTCAATTCTACTTCCATCCTCTAAACGTTCTATTTCTGGTGGGCATATCAATGAAGACACTACGTACGCTGTCTGCTAGTGGCAATGATGATAATTCTGAAACATTGAGGTATGATTAGGCATTGCAAAGTGTGTAACTATCATAGTGATTATTATTATTATTATTATTATTATTATTAGGCTTACGATGTTAATGATGATGATCACATGACAACACTAGTCGCCGCTGAGCACACACTGGGTGGGTCAAACAAAATGTCCCGGCTAGAGTGGTGCCGAAAAGTTTAGACGAAACAAGAAAGTTGAATGATAATTCAATTTCTCCGTCTCCATTTGCTTGTCCTGTTCATTCCATTCTCCGGTTTGTGTGCGCAATTTATTTGCACACAACCGCTATCATCATCAACCGCCAGCACATGCTGCTGGTCCTGGGTGGTGGTGCCGTTCACGAGGATTATGGCAGCAGTAGCAATGGAAGTAGTAGTGGCAGTCGTAGCAGCAACTATAACGGCCACATCATAACTCAGTCTTTCCTGGGGAAGCGAAACTTCGTTCAGAGCAAATTGCGTGCATCAGTCGGGTTCACCAGCATACTGTCAAAACTCCCCGCCCAATAAAAGACTCCGCCCCAAAACGGTGTTTGTAACAATACTTTTGGTTCTCAAATTCACTTACGCACACAGTGTGTGTATGTGTGCTGTGTGCCTAAATGACAGACTCTTCAAATTGTTGACTCTGGGCTGTTAGGAGAGGCTGAAACTAAGTGTTTCAGTGCTGTTTTGTGAACGAGTGAGCATATTCATGCGTTAAATGCGTGACCAGGGCAGAGTGATGATTGTGAGTCTGTTGCTACCATTGTCTACTTGGTTGGGTTTGCCTAAGGGGGTTAGGTTGCCATATTGAAATGGACTCGGTGCCCACCTCATATCATTCCAAATATCTCACCCTTGGGGGACACCTGCATGCGAATCAGCAAGGGGGCGCTACCCTGTTTAGTGTGTTCAGTTAGCTCCAATAAATGGGAATATAGCCACAAATATTAGTGATTATGAAAATTCTGTAACGCGTAAACTTGTGATTCTACTATAGTGTTTAATGACGGCCCATAAACACAGGTCTGTTTGTCCAACAAGCAGTGGATACTTCAGTACAATTGAATGAAAACGGGTGAAAAATTACTGAATAGATGGAGTAATGAGCGAATAAACGGATGAATGGTTGAATTAATTAGCGGACGGGTGGATGAGCAGAAAAATCCGGACGAATGGATAAAAGTAGACGGCCGCTTACGCAGATGATACAAGTGGGGTAGTGTTTGTGTCACAATCTTTCTTGGTGGCGTATTTCTGAACCTTAACCCTATTCTGCTTGCCCTCCATCAGGCGGAAATATTCACACCCAGGGAAGAATTCTATAGTTTTGTTACTCTTTAGCTTGATACTCTGTCAAACTCAGCAGTCCGATACCCGTACGGTCCGGAAAGATGCACTTGCTAGTCCCAGTTAAGAATGAAAACTGGGTGATAATCTTTCAACGCTGACGTGTTGCCCCTGTATTTCCTCATTCCAGCCGTGTCTTACAATCACACGTTCGACTGAAAAACCGTGGCGACAAAGTACCAGACAGATAAGTGTTTGAAAAGACAGAATTGATACAATGCCTATTAGTTCTGTGGTGTGTATACATAAAAAGAATGGTTAGACAAGACGATGAATGAAGAGATAAGGAGACAAACGGTTACATATATAAAATAATGTCAGCCCAAACATGGTAACAGAAAAATAGGTGTAGTCACAGTGTACTGACATTCTTGTCCACGAACGCACGAATGTCATGCGACCAACTTGTCAAACACCAGCCCCAGTTATCACAAGTGGGCAGACAACTGGTAGTTCAGTGTTCCTGAATGTAAGAAGGAATGATATTCAATATGAAACAATAATATTGCGTGATTGTTTGCAGACTACCGGTTAAATTAAACAAATTTGCCTATTTGTTCACAAACAGAGACGAAACAATAGCCAGAATTAGTATAGCAAACAGTTAAACTAACTACGATCCACCACTGTCTGTCACTTCGTGATTTTATTCAAAGCGATCGTGAAAAATATGCCCACAAATACTTCCCACAGATTGCTCGTCACTGTCATGCAGCACAAAGACAATGCTTTGTTTTAAACAATCTGGTAAAAATAAAACAGTCTAATGAAAAGCTGTAGAAGATGAAAAGCAATGGAACAAATAGAACAGCTTCACCATCAGTTGCAGCAGGATAAAGGACTTCAAATAAACATTGATTGCTACTTATGTCGGCCAAACACGAACGTACAAACACACAGCCATATACACATACGGTGACTAGAAGTCTGGGTTGACTACATCAGAAATGGTAGAAACTATTAAGATGGTGTGAATTTTCGGATAGAGTTGGATGAATATCACACGTGTATGTTGAAAGAGGCCTGATGGACGACTGCACAGTATTTTTTGTTCGTTGATGTGTGTGGTTCGCTTCTTGTCCAAAACAGTAGACCCACTCTGATCAGCCGACGGCCACTTGGTACGGATGCTGCCGCCCGGCTGACAAGCAGAGAGACAGAGAGTCAGATACGCAAATAATGAGCATTCTCAGCTTTTAATCTCCACTACTTCAAACACAACGACGATTTGGAAATATTTCATTTGTTCGTTCATCCATCTCACTCTTAAGCTCACCTTAAATTTGTCTGCATATTTATTGCATCAGGTCGATTGAAGGAAACAGGGAACAAAATGATGACAATAAGGGTTTGCCTTGGCCAACAGACGATCTGGTAAATCCCCGAAGCGCAGAATAAAAAACGATGCTTCAAGGTGCACACTGTGCTTATTGGTCTATGACTGTGCTCATATCAAGTGAGATATCGGCTGAATCAGCTTTTGATTTGTCCACCAGGAAATGAAATCACCACCACCCGGATTCTTGCTTTTGTGCATTTAGGTGAAGATAAACATGATAGAAAAATATATAAATAGAGACCCAGCTGTAGTCTGCTAATGATTATCATCGCGTGACTAATGGAATACAAGGTAACTGGAATAAACTTTCCAGCCATCCATCTTTATTCTGTTATTTTCCCACTGTAACAGTTGAATGCGTAATCTATGCACAATGTCCCATTCCATTATGGGGAGTTTGTGTCTCTATTCATTAGATTAACTTTGATCAATCCACAAGAAACTGCCAGAGAGCCAATGGGTACAAATTTCCAGCATACTGCGCTATGGCTTGGTACTTGTATAAAAATTAGCAAATACAAGTATAGAACCATATAAAACCTCAGTATATCAAGTGTTTATCGATAAGGACACATTAGAGAGCTGTTAACCAGTCTTTGTGAGGTTCGAAGGCGAAGGTCCGTCGTCGGTGACACTGACTGGAAATTACGGTCAAGTTTGATTCCATTCGAAACGCGGTTTTGAATCTCGCAAACAAAAGCTGGAATAGTCAGGTTTTGCATCAGATTGACAGATGCATTCGAATTATTTGGAGTCTTTCCATTTGACAATGAACTCATTGTTGGTGCATAAATACTCGTTTAAAATCAGCAACACGGGATTCTTGACAAGATGTCTAAGTGGGCAGCGTTTTACGGTCGCGGGTAAGCTTTTTAGCCCTGGTTCTTAAATCACTTGATTGGAGACAAAGCTATACTTTAGATGAAAACAAATGATTTTCAATCCGTCTTGTTAATTTGGTCAGTCCATCCAGACTGCCGATTCGAGTTACTATTGTGTGCTCTACTAAAATGATAGGATACCGGTTGATATCCTCCTGTCACTAGTGATCCAGTGAATGAATATGGACTAATGCAACACATGGTAAAAAATGTTGTCTGTTGTAGATCTCAGATGATACTTAGATGGCAGTATACAAACAAACGTGGTGTTAACTAGAATCCATATCAAGCAACATTAACAGTAAGCAAGTCGTTGGAAGACAGTTTAACTAACCTAGTTATCTCCGCTGGACCTCTCTGTCCTGTACGTTAGTCTCGTACATAGCTTGTATCATCTAACATTGACAAAAATCAACTTGCTTGATCAAACTATCGTCGTTAATTCAGCCAGGCGACACATCTTAACATGGTAGGACAATCACACTTAAACAGTTAGACTAGAAATTCGTTGTCTCGAAAGTCTTCGTTCTGTTCCCACGGGGCACGTGACGCAGCAAGCGTGACGCTAATATGCACGCGCTGTCACTTTCATTTAACAGATGATCCCGCGGTAAAACAAATTAATTACTCAGTATTACGTTTGAAATTACGTAGCGGATTATCTGATCACTGAACAGACTATAGTGAATATGGTATCTAGTAAATCAACAAGGACGTTGGTGACTAACTCAAAAGTCCAGATACATGAGTAAGTTCCTGCTGAACAGACGATACTTTAAAATGATCGATTTTCTCCAGACCAGCAGGGCATAGTGAATTCTGTTCAGCCAAAAGCATAGCTGGAACCAACAGATGGATGTGCATACCCACCGGCTAGAAAGTACACGTCAGAATAGTTGATGGTAGTCCGGTGGGACGTTGCTGAGTAAATTAAAAAAAGAAATTGTGAACTGGTATGAATGGCACGAGGAACTACAAGTTTACCAGTATGACTGTTATCGCTAATTCTGACAGAAATAATTGCAGATTGTCATCATAGGTTTTCCTTTGTCCGATGAAGGCCCGGTTTTGTCACTCGGATGGCAGTGGTTGCACTTGGCTACACAGAGTGAAAACTTCGACGATAACATCATGCACATTCTGTCCACCAAAAATCCCATCCAACTGATCATGCTCACGTATGTTAGAGATAAATCTATTACACACAAAAATGCAATCTAATGTATCTCCAGAAACCGCCTCGAAAATAAACTGGTCATTTTGTTGGAATGTCGCTCAAATTAGTTGCACACCAGGGTGAAATATAAACCGTCGGTTCCGTTTTATTTTCCGGTACCCTGTTTGAATAACGACCATTGTGATGGGCAGTTCTGACGACGTGTGGAAACGAAGCTAAAGTCAAAAATAGCCTTTCCCTTTTATTCTCACTCAGTTTTTCTCACGTATAAACATGCTTAACTCACTAACCAAAGTGGGTCTCAGGCTGAATTATTAAATAATTAGTTGGATATAGTCTGTTTGAAATGGTGGAATAAAAGTGATCCGATCTGATTCGGTCATCACAATTTGGGTGATGGGTAACCAATGTCACCACAGTTTAAGGAGGACGAGTGTTTGGAATTTTTAGAATGGTTCTATGAAGTAAGCAAAAAGAGTTCGATTATTTACTGGCAACTGTGTAAACCGCCTTCTTTCAACTCGGAATTGCTTTTCTAACTTAATGAATGAATTCCGAGAAAGTAAAAGTATGCCAATTTTTAAACAGACAGAGAGAATGAGGTCATTGGTGAATGCTGTTTTCTCAGTGGGTCTCTTTCAACGAGTATGGGATTGTGGACATGAGGCCATAAGGGAAGTGACCAGTGATTTCCGTCTCACGAATTAGCACAGAACTTTATGGACTTTGGTGAGTTCAGCTGTTGCAGTAAAACGATGGTACAAAACTAAGCGGGTGGTACTCTGTGTGTGGCTTTCCAAATACGTCGATATATGACGGTGTTATTCACAGACGAAGCAGTGTTTCCCATCGAACGAACTCAAAACCACTGTCCATTGAGGTCTTTACCCAGAACTAATGATCTCAGATGATGCAGCATTCATCAGCTACTGCCACAACTGTAGGTGTTCCGGGAAATTTATCAGATCAGTTTGATCCCAACTCTAACAACAAATACAGTCGAATACGTCAAAAGCAGAACGTTTTATCTGCTATTGAGCTCGTTACCTACTGTTAAGAACTACTGTTTACCCAAACAGGAATTTTCGATGTTGTTTTCATCCTATCTTTCAGTCTGCATGAAACGGACGAATGACAGCTGCGATTGCTTGGCAATCACAATGAGTGAAAGTAGCGGTAGGTTATTCTGTGGTTGGGGCAACGGTGGACGAGGAAGTTGCGGACTTGAATTCTCCCAACTGACGGCTACTTCTGAATTCCATAATGCTTCAAAGACCGCAGTAGTTTTTCTTGAGCTATTGTAGATTTTCATTATAAGAAATGAAAAAGGAAGTGATTAAATTTTAACGAGACTGTCTATTATTATTATTGTTACCCTCAATAATATATACTATTGATTCTGAATGAGCGACTCGGGGAGATATCCCTTTGTAATGAACTGGTGGATCCACATGACCGATTACTCCTGAAAATTTCTGCGCAAATGCACCGTTATTATCCGGATGTAGCGACCAGTGACAATCATTCTTAGTGTGTCCTTATTAATCTTACTCTAACTGAGCATTGGTTGACTGAAGTCCAAAGGTGCAAAATATGCCAAAACCAAGAAACTATGCCATGATATACTTTGGGGAAGATGAACGTTTATAACCACAACTTAGGTCAATCACACTCTATACCGACAACGTTGTACTGTTCACTTCTGAGGAACAGAAACACACACCAAAATCCATTCAACATGAAACTGTGTTCATTTTCCGGTCTCCGCATGAGCTCATCCAAAAGAGTTGTGGTATTTAGCGTCACTTGAGCCGGCTCCTTTTTCATCACAAAAGGTAAATCGAGGGAAGATGACGACAAAAATAAGACCTAGACGACTGAGTTGTCCTACTCTTTGATATCCTTCATTGCCCCAATTTGATAAGCTTTTATAAAACGACCAGTAACAAAATCTCAAAATCTCCGTAGTGGTGGTAATCCAAATGCATAGGTTAAGCAAATCCACTTACCCTTCCAACTTGTATCGCACCAGAATAATTGTTTTTATTTGCTCCGAAGGTAACCATATGCTTTTTAGCTCCTCAACAATCAGCGATTAGAAATATGTTTTTCCTTGGACAAGGTCCCCCGTTGAGTGGACAGCTAGGCGCCAGATATAGGCGTCGGTCTAGTCACGCACAAAAAGGGGCATTTTAAGTGATAAGAATCGCGGGCTATTTCATCTTTTTCTTCTACAAGTATTCGGTCAACTGGATTTGGAGCTGTGAGTAAGACTGAGAGTAGAAACAGTTGCGTAGCAGGTATGTCCGAAATTTGCATTTTTATCTCAAATAAACTTAAAGATGGTGCCAGATTGCAGTTGACTTTGATGTATGTTGCGTTGATTATTAGTCTGTTATCCCCAATCGTTTCAAACTGACTAGCAAACATTCACAATGCGACAGCGAGCATCTCCGCTATCTGTGCGCCATCTGTAGGCGGTAAAGTCGGCTAAGGAATTTCTATATTCGGCGCGGTTCTTTTATAATTTTTTGTAAAGTTTTATCTTTTATTACTTTATTAATGAAATAACAATTGTAAATTGTTTCCAGGAAGGGGCTGTCGCCACCGGAGGGCTACCGAGTGGGGAAGTTGACCGGCAGTGGCAGGATTCGAACCCGCGACCTTCTCGTCCAAACGCCACGAACATTTCCGCCTGACCACCGCCGGTTTTTCCCCGACTGGGGATGGCGTGATTGGTCTCCGTTCGCATCGTTTATGTTGACAAATTCTGAAATACACTTCACGGTTCAGTCAACAGTCATCCTGACTGTAAATCTGCTTCATCCATCCACTTACATCTGCATAGGGTTGCAATTTACGATATAGAAATTCCATTTGCACTTCTGGTCGCGAATGGCAGAAGGCGGTTTCGGAATTTGCATAATCAACGAGTGAAGTACTGAAAACTTTCCTCAGTATTTGCGGCCGTATCGACACAATTTCAATTCGAACACCTGCTAAGGAGATCCATCGCTGCGATTCCCACTTCTTTCTATTTAGCACAATGTATGCAGTGAACATGTGTCGAAATTTTACCATTGCTGTGTTCTACTGAGAACTGGTGCACGTGAAAACACTCTGGGATCGAATCAGCCGCCAGCCACTCACGGCATGGATACTGTAACCAAGTGGGATACAGAGGACAGGCTATTGAACAAGAACCATGCCAGTTATCTCTCAAATTCATTGGACGCCGATTACACTGATGTGCAACAAACACCGACTCCACCTAGCAAACTAACTCGCACATCACTTCTAGTGCGTTGAACAGCTAAGCTGAACTAAATCCAATGAAGAATGCTATATTTTGTGGTGTTGTGAAGAGCACTGAAGAGCAAAGTACCAGATGTAAGAAAAAATACACTTGCAACTTTGCAGTTTATTACAGAGATGTTGAACTGTTTACCTCCGATACGGAATACAATTGATATGTTGCTAGAGTTCCATGTAAAAAGCACCACTGTGTTCAAATCTTGAAGTATCCTTATAATCTGTGTTAAGGTAATTCCGACCTAATTCCGATGAACTAAAAACGCACTGCAAGATAGAGGTAGCGCAATATTTGTTGAATGTCCTGCTGCTACCTATTCATGACTAGCACCCACTATTGAATAATTGAATACGACAATACTATGCCTGATAAATGATGTCCTAAGCCATACTGTATGAGCAGGGATGGCAATCAACGAAGTATTGCGCTTACATGGATCGAATAATGCTGATACTCTAAAGGCGGACTATAGATTTGTGCGTGCAGATAAACACTGAGCTTGTGGTTCCCGTAGCAACCATCAATTTCTCGGTGAAAGTAAAATTACAAAAGCACTGTTCATTTAAAGGAACAGAGAGCCTTTCAGCGAACCAAGCGTACTTGTAACAGAGCACTAGAAAGAACGAATTATCGTTTGCATCATCATCGTCCAGACTCGTATTAAAAATATTAAATGCTACTGCTTTTGAATCATTAGATGAAAAAGAGGAAGTAAGAGAGACGAACATATTATCGCTCGGCTGTACCTATTAACACGATATTTTTAAAGAATTACACCCGGGTATCAGTAAACAGTCGATAATGTACGTCACCGGTGGTGTCACGGTTCGAACCTCATATCTGTCGGTATTGGCCAAGCGGATATGGTCATAACATTTGGATGTGAAGGTCGCGGGTTCGAATCCTCTCACCGCCGGCCAACTTCCCACCTGGCAGCCTCCTGTTAGCGGCGGCCCCCGTCCTGAAGAATGATGTAGATTGTTATAATAGAATAATGATAATGAAGGAAGTAAAAGATAAAAGAAAAAAGGAAGCTCAAAAGAAATGAATGCCTAGTGTAAAACCAACAGGAAAATCTGGTCGGTGGATCGATGGATGATGAATTGATAAAAAAATCATGTTTCATTCTTCCTAAAGGATCTGAATGAGCCACTCAAGACGAACCCGATACTCGAATCTCAAACATGTGTGAACACTTGGGTAAAAACAACTTCCAATCCATATGACTAATTACTTTGCATTCACAAGTGCAGCTACCAGTCTAATCGGTTAGAGTACGCAAATATGGTTTTGAAAGGTAGATGATTGAGTTATAAATTAACTAGGCTTCTGTCTAATCGCCTAAATACATTCGGTGCTAGGCCTGTGTGGCACTGAGGTCAGGCAGAGATCAGGCGAATATTGTGCATGGACAGTTTGTGTATTTAGGACAGATGCATCTGATCTTAAGGGGAGGAAACGGCCTTCCCCAGCCAACCGGTCAGAGAATAACAGGTGGCATAAATTTAGTCTGACTATATACATAGATAGTTTAGGAATGGAGAATCAGGCAATTCATTTTAGATGGCCTGAATATAAAGGATATAATGGAGCATTTTTCGTGCAAATTTTTGCCTAGCAGGCATTTTATGAAATCGCCTTCATGAAATACCATACAAATTCTAATGCCACCTTAGCATGAAGGGTTTTCCACGGTACCGACCACCATACGAACATCGGTTTTCGCAGTATACGTCTAATGTTTACATTGGAACAGAAGTTACTACGAATCGACCACTGTAAGACGGCTTTAGCATTTGTACAGTAGCCAAAAATACAATCATATAAAATATGCTGATTGAGCCTAATCTGTTAGCCGAAAGTCGCTGGAAAATGTTTCTCAATTTATCATATCAGCTAGGGCTATCAAAAGATAGCCTGGATGATTTATCACGCGAATGCAAACTGTAGTTCTTTCCAGAAAGTGTCATCTGCAATTCAGGACAAGATAGCAGGCCAGTCGTCGGCTGGCTGATGGTACCAATCGATGGACCGAGTGAAGAATTCGCTTAGGCTCCAGAACAGGCTGGACTAACGTGTTCTGTGCATTGGTTTGTTCCGTGCTTAATGGTGTGCTGCATGCGTAGTCGGCGGGGGTTTGAATGTGAATAAATTCTGCCAAATCTCACCGGACCGCCTACAGCATCAGTTTTAAGGCGAAAAGACTGGTTGCCTTTTAAATAAACTCATGACAGGTCGAGCGTGAGCAGTTTCGGCGGAAACGACAACGAAGAGAAATCTCATTCGTCCATTAGTTATGGATCGAATATGAGGTGTGTGCAACGTTAATCAATACACGCGATTCTTCATATTGATTTCACGAAAAAATGAAGGCGGAATTCCAGTTTAATTGTTTTTACATTTTTTTTCTACCACTGATAAGACAACAGTGTACTTCTTTTTCAGGAAGTGTTCATAACGAACGAAAGGTCACTGAAACGGGCGTGTGCCAAAATTGTCATAGTGGACCAAAGCCATTTGAAAGTTCGCCTGATTACTGTTAATATTATTCAGTTCATTCTAGTCCTCACACGGCATACTGACCGAGGAATTCAATAGTGTGAAAATTTTCTCTACCAACTGCTTACATCCACAATTGTCCACCGTGTTTTTTCGTCTTAGCCAACTGTCATGAGTCACTTGTTTTACCACCGCGGTTTTGTGCGGAGTATCGTCATGACTAGTTGTGTGCGATAGGCGGGTACTGAATGAAATTTGTACGAAGTGACTGACAGTTTTGTGTAGAAGTCTGTATGACTGCCTTAAAATAACAAAGACCACCACCCAATACCCAGATGACGCTTGTGTGCACGTGATGTGTAATTTGTTAATGTCCGGCAAATAAGCCTCATTGACGATCTGGTGCTCACACGCGGCGTGGACGTTCCTATTACGAGGTTGATGCGCAACATTTCGGACAGCAGATTGCCGAGGACACAGGTAAACAACCAAGTAGACAGGCGTGTTGTCACAGTCACGAACAAACACGAGACTGGATGTTTTTGATATCCCAACTTATTGGACGATTGAAACTGGTATTTCAAGGAGACGGATGGGCTTGAGACCTGTTGTGTAGTTCTCGTGGATACAGGGTCGACGGCACCCTCCTTCATTATGCACTACCACCCTATTTGACAAAGTTTACATAATATCCATTAAGCTGTGCATCTGGACTTGTATGAATGTGTGTGTGTATGTGCACTCACACACACTACTTAGTAGAGGACAAACAGATTTGATTGACTTACCGAATGCTAAGCTCCAGGGTCAAACTGCCGTGTCCAGAGTATTCCTGCACACAATGTAAATGAGCCGTAGACTGGCATACTCCTGGCAAACGAATGTAGTGCATACAGTGAGAAAAATAACTAAGGTCGACGGCTCTGGAAAATGTACCAGCGTCTTTGTGCAAATAGTGCTGTAAACAGATGGGAGAACAAAACTTATCCCAAGAGCACACGGACGATTTCGTGATTATTTCCCAGCACCAGGAACGCACACCCGGTACTTTTTGGTTCATTTATCTTTGCACTTGTGATTTCCCAGCCATTGATGGGCTTCATAAATCGATTTACCATCCATGGAATGCCCTGGTGCTTCAAATGAGATACCGATACTATAATATATATATATCAGTTTTCATCGCGGCGGGCTCAAAGTTGAGCGAATTTCGAATCACGTGTGTCACCAGAGTTGAGTCAACTAATTTAATCCTTTCATTTTTTGAATAAACCCAATATGGATGAAAAAAGCGAGTGTGTAAAATAACTGCCCGATTGCCTTGTATTTTCCATCACTTTTGGTTTATACCCAAATAGTTGTTAGATAGCTAGTGTGTCATCGGTCACAGTTGGTCACAGACTCCAGAGAGAAAAATTATAGTATGGAGTGCAACTTTAACAAACAACCTGTCCCAGACATCGCAGACAATATTTCCAATGATAATGGAGATTTTCAGGGACAAATAACGACAGCTTATTGTAGTGCTTTGGATTTTGGAAGTGTAAGTTTACATTTCATTGGTAACAATAAAAAAATCTCTGTTCGCAGTACAATAATGTGGATGGATAAAAGTTGCAACAATAATACAGATAAAGTTGTCCAGTAGTTCGGCAGCGACGTGATCTTTTTTCACTGGTACTGGAGCGAGGCACAAAACGGTTTTTCTAGAAGTTAAGTCCGATGAGTACAACACACAAAATGGTCTAGTTCCTGGGTCGGAGGGGATGACCATATAGAGGGTAAGAAAGACTATCCGGGATCTTAGACGCAAACTTCTCACGTGCATTCATGCATTGGACAGCTATGTCGTTGATCGAGTCACAAACGGGGTGGAAGAGACAAGAGTAATCAGAGGAATACTACGATGTAACAGTCTGAATTCTCTGTTCAATAATCCAAAAAAATACTGGCGGACGACAGAGTAAGCTTGGCTAGGATCAACGAAACGCAACGGCCTAAGCAAAGTTAGACGCAACACAGAAGTGTCTCAACCATCCAGTTTGAAAACAGAGGTGTTATCGTTTGGATACCATCGATATTATGCGAAGACCAGCGAAAACCAAAGGACCGATAAATCCAGAGTTATTCAAGGCAGCGGATTTTGGGAAGAACAATATACGGAAAGGCACAATAGTCGTTGGGGCATGCAGAATGAGACAGAGTGCATGTACATTCAGAAGTGAAGGACCATTTTGTGCTGAGGGTTTAACGACGTTCTGAAGAACCACAGGTTGGTCGTCTAGTTCATCATCAGATGACAGGGAGTTGCACAAGGCAACATAATCCGGATATTTGCTCACAGAACCAGATGAGTTAAAGTGGATGTAGAGAAATGAATGGAGACAGAACAGTACTTCGAAAACTTGGGTTAGTAAAAAAAATTGGACGATTTTCCTCCAATCTTGATGTTTTGGATAAGTCCTTTAAATTAGTCAGTAGGCCATGCTGACGAACAATGTAGCTGACCAAAAGAATGAAGATTATGAATCAGAGTTGAATTAAACCTGAACTGAGAAGCACAAGGGTAATCAAGAAGAGTGCATGTAACGGACCTGGAAGAACTGTCTAGTGTTTTGCAAGCAGAATGCATTGGGAGAATGCTCCCATGAGATTTGTAGGCGCACGCTAAGTGGCAGTAGAATCACCGTGCATTTTAAGAACAAACCGAGTTCACCATTCACAACGGTGGCTAAACGGATAAGGTCGTGGCGTTTGGGCATGAAGATCGCTGGTTCGAGTGCTCGCGCAACCAATCAAATTCCCCACTTAGCAGCAGTCTGTTGGCCGCGACCCCCTTCCTGAGAAGTGATGTACATTTTTATTTCATTAATAGAGGCGGTAAAACAGATAAAAAGGCTATAAAACGGGCGGAATTGTTTGGAAAAGAGGAACCCGGGGTAATCGTTGTTGTTCTCCAGAAAACCGGAATGGAAAATGAATGCCAAGAGCTGATGAGTAGGAGGTTGTGATTTCAAACAGAACATAGTCAATATATTTATTGACTTGGGTACAACTCTGATAGTCCTAGGCAATCAAAAAGCCTGACACTTATCTGTGAATTCAATACTGATGCAGTCAGTGGAGGGATGTGGTGAAGGGTCAGTCGCTGCAGGTCTAACGGATGCAGCGTTGAGAACATCGTTGCTGACTTGACAAGCAGGAGACATTTCGTTGAGGCAACAAAGCATTCCAATCCCGCTACTTAAGAGTTTTACTCCAGATAACTTGGTAGTTGATCAGTAAAGGTAAAGTCGGCTGGCCTGATCTCATTTTTGATAAGATGAGACAGATCGTTCATGCTTTCAGAACTCACATGCCTGCTCTTCTGGTCGACCCAGTCCCTTCACTATAGGGTTAAGTCCCTCTCCCATAAGAGATTTCATAATGTCAAAAGGGTCAAACATTCATTGCCGAATGAGGGTGCAGTATCTGTGGATTTGGGAAATGAAGCGATAAATGAAACCAGAGGAAGCGGTGTCAAAGGAGCATCTGGAAAGCGAAATGTATGCGTAGTACAAGTTTCAAAGACGAAAAGCGTTCTGCCTAAATCTAAAGCGTTGTTAGTAAGAGCAGAATAGTTTTTGTCCCACAGCGATGACACTGTGGGCACTAGTCGAGATATAAGTGCTAAGTTTGGCGGAAAACCATTGGACTGTTTATACAGGACTCTGGACATGGACTTCTGTGAGGTAAGGGGTGAAAATCCCCACTCTAACTGATTGCAGTTAAAACAGCTAAAGCAGCACGGCTAAAACCCTGTACAACTAGATAAAGGCTGCCCTCCAGAAGAGAAACAGACAAAGAGGTGAAGGAACAAAATAATTGGAGGACTTCAAACTGATACGCAGGAGGAGAGGCATTACGGATAACAGTAATATTAAAGCGACAGGTCTTAGAATGACAAAAGACAGTTAAATAGTCGGCGCGATTACATGTGCAGGAAAAACATCTTTGACCTACCACATTAGGAAGAATTAAAATAAATAACTGTCCATCCGCTGGCGAAGTTTTACATTATGTTAGTCCGTAACGGAAGTAATCAAACCCATCAACAGACACAGTGGATTCATCCGTGTCCGCATTCAGCCGAGATCCCTGCATGCATGGGCCACGGGTATTAGGGTAAATGCATGAATCTAGTATGTGCAACAAGTTAGCCATTTTCTCACTACAGAAAACACTTTAATCCTGACTGTCAGTGGAACAGTATTGTTGTTGGACGGTATTCGGTCGAGGAAAGCCTGCCAGCCTCCTTGATAGCGTTTCCTCGGAGAAACAGGAGATCTGAGATCGCAGGAATCAAGGAAGTATGAGGATTAGCAGTCCGCAATATGACATACCCTTGAATAAGAGCGACGGACAAACCTACTGTAATCTAAAGTGTTGGTAAACGGTCTAAGTAAATAAAACCTGAAGTCATAGCGGAGGCAGTCAAGGCGCACGCGTACACCATTTACCTACCGAAGCTCCGCTCATAAAATGAATGTTGGTGATTATGTCACCGCTGGCAGAAACGTACGTACATCGTTGCTTAAACTCCACGGAAAAGCATATTATCGGGAATAGCCAACGGTATGAGGTAATTTTTAATAAGGAGGTGAGAATTAACGTCGGCGGATCTCTTGGTTGTACTCTTTGTAGGTGCAACCTACAAACGATAGAATTACCGCACATCGCATAATGATGGTAAAATATTTTGATAAGCCTATTAGAGTTACACTTGGAAGGAACTGTTAAATTTATTATTCTGGATAGTAAACACACCTAATTATCACACATTAACGCCTTTGTGAGCTACTCCATATTTTTAGCTTGAAGACTTTGCGTTAAATGTAACACATTCCAGCAAGTTATGGGCATTTATCCAACTTGTGACTTCTGTAAGTGATATCGCGTTTTCGGATTGGGCTGCCTACGGCCATCACCTGACCATTATCTAGATGTCATAGATATGCTCACAAATGAAGTAAGTAGAAATTGAAGTTTATTCAAAGCTACTCCTTAAAGAGCTTCGGTAACTTGGCGTAGCATTTCAGCCGTTATTCGCAAGAGGCATGTAAACTAAATGTGTTCGTCTGCTAAAGCGAAATTGGGAGTATACGCTTCGCAAAACTAAGCAGACCCTTTGTGTGGATGATGTCCGTCTGTGGGTTCGAATCCCGATGTGGTCGAGGCCTTTCCGGATTTTACTCATTCCTACGATTGTCAAAACTCCCATAACAAGCTTCGTGACAGATATTCATTTGAGCGGCTGCACCTCATAATTAACTCATAGCCACTTCCGTGATGCTTTGTATTCTCCACTTATTAGTTTCAAGAAGACAAAAAACTATTTTGGAAGCCTTTCGCCTTACATTTGGTGTACTCTTCCGAAAAGAATGTGACCGGCTTTGAAATCTACCCAAGGTAGTGTAAAAAATATCAAATTCCTAATGAATGCAACGATCGTACAATTTGCCTTAATGACTGCCTGACGAAACCTCCGACGTCTGTTTCAGCGAACTCTTGAAATTACCCAGGCATCTTAAAGGGAAGGTGTCCATGTCTGGAGTCGGCCACCATTGCGGGAAACGGTCTGCTAGCTTGCGGAAGCTAATTAAAAACTACGTTGGCTTACTGCGTTGTGCAGACGTTCATTGTGACTACTCGGAAAACCTGAAAACAATGATTGTTCACTCGCAGCCACTCACCTTTCTCAAGCGGCCAAATTAGGACTCGGTGGCTAGGCCCTCACCATAATCTTCAGAAATTTTGATAAACCAGTTATGTAATTAGTGTTCACGTGGTTTTCAACGGTAAATCATACGCACAGATTGCGCGGAAGAACATCACATATCCAAATCACCCTCGGTGCTTTGTTCTTCTCAGTAGTATGTTTCGCAGATGGGTGGATGAACAAAAGTCCGCCAGAGGCACACGACCAGTTTCGCGGTTATCGCCGCCCTTCGGGTATGTGTACCTGGCATTTTTCTGTTCAACCATCTCTATGCTAGTGCGCTCCTTTCTTAGTTTCTCACTAGAATCGCATTTGTATCGTTAGGAGAGTGAATGGATGATAAGTCCATTTAAGAATCACATGATGATTCGTCAGGGGATTTTCGTGCAGTCATCAAAATGGAGCATCCTTTGCACCAAATGCTTGACCGAGTCCTACCTGGTCACTAATCACTGATAGTCACTTTGTTAATGCTTGTTTGAGGGTCTTTATCCGTGCCGAGGTACCTTATAAATACTGACCACCGACCCCAGCAACTCGCATTCATGATTCACCTGGCGGATACTAATCGGGCGAATGCCATTCAAGGTTTTAAGCAGTCTTAGACAAGTGATTAGAGATGACTGCAAGTAGCGTTTCACTGTTTTCTTTCTTTCAGATGAAAGTTCTACCACTTCCTCACTTTCTCAAGCATAGTCATGATATCATAAAGGTGAAGAGAGGGCTTGCAGTGGCAAGTAGCACAAAGCCGCAGTCGATTTTGTTATTAATAGTCGAGGAAATATGTTGTCTTATCCGATTAGATTCATTTACTTAGCAGAACTGAATAAATAATATCGATAGTTCCTCTGCACAATTTCATGCAGTACTTTCAACAAAGAATCTATATACAGTCGGGGCTAATTACTTTAACTCTAGAAAATGTATAGTGCTTGGTTAACTAATTTTCCATTCCATGAAACATTCTTGAAGAAGCACGAGCCTTATGGTATGATCGCAGATTTCTTTATAGCAAAACGGATACAACCATTTACAACTTCTCACAATTTTTAGGTCACGCTGCATGTGCTACTTGAAGTGCTTGGAGAATCGCCTCTAAAAGCACCTTTATCAAATCAATAAGGAACAAATCCAGTTCTGCATGTAACATTTTCGTCGAGAAATGTGGAAGTATGAAGACAGCTACACTTCGTGTATTCAGTGATTTATTTAATCATTAATCCTTACATCTATTCATTCATTGGATCGTTCATTCATTCCTATATAAGTTCAATCGAACGGGTATAACGATGAATGAGTGAAAAACGCATTTCATAAACATGTTAAAACGGCTTGAGTAGTGAATTGTAAAAACTGCCCGGAAATCATTCACTTCGACTTCATCACACTCTTCTACCTAGAGGCAGCTAAACATGTATCGAGTGCTTTTTCTGCTCTGCGTCAAGAGTACATTTATGGATGATGCCTGTTGGGTGAACTTTGGGCGGGAATGTTTCGCGCCTAGCTGTGAACATTTGTCCAACAGTTTTTCACTGTTTACTCGTTAATCGGACATGCATCGGAGACAATAATTCATGAACAGAATGAATACATCAGTCACGGTGAAGGATTTTACGATCTCATACTGATGAAGAACAATGAATTTAGATGGATGATTTGTGCGCGTGTGTACCGTAGAGATGAAGATATGTTGGTTGAACATTTGAGCTCATGCACACAGTTGATGTATTTGTTTCACTGCCATATCAAAGTCTGAAAATCCACCGTCAATCGATGCGGTAATAAATTTACTTGAAATAGAATAACCATTCAGTTTTATGGTGATTAAGGTTAATTTAAAGTGGTCAGGACCAAAGGAATAACAACAAATACTCCGGGAAATCGCCAGCTACTTTTTAGCCTGATAGAACTGAGCATTTAAATTAGTGAGGGCCTTAGACACCTACAGATTACAACTGGACTGTCGCGATGAGAAATCGATAAGTGTTGCTTGATGCACACCGCCATTGTAGCTCGAGAGAGGAACCAAGCTGAATGGTCTGTGCAAACACCTGAAAATTGTGATCGGCCTAGCTGCTCACTGATAAGGGATTTAGGAGTAAGAAGATTGATCCTCACTCCAAACGCAAATTTCGATGATGACGATCAACAAGTGTTCAGAAACCTGTCTGAGTGGAAGAAACATTGAACGGATGGTAAGTAGCTGCCAGAAAACGTCGATGAACGTGATTGCACTGAATCAAAGCCTGAGAGATTTGTAGTACTACTGCGCAATCTTTTGCTTCATGAATCCCATCCATGATGATCTATGACTACCTTAGTATTAGTATTAAAAGCTGAAATAGTTTGAACTTGGTAATTATATGGTTTGATTTCTCTAATCGCCGATTCTCGATTGCACCCCAGATGAACTCCATTATCATGAGCATCACGTCAGCTCAAAGGCACAGAAAAATGCAGACCTTCGGCACATCGAGGTGCATCTGACGTCCACGATGTTTGCTTGTGCAACAGCGGACAGTATTACTTGGAAACTATGGGTGACGTTTTACGCAGATCAGTTTTCCGTCGAACATTGTACACCAATTCGATAAAGTGAAAACTAATTTTCATCAAAATCAATGTCTACTAAAAACGGCTCCGTTTGCTGTTTATTAATTTTTGTTGCCTGGCTCAGTAAAATAGAACTGCGCACCACTAAAGTGCAAGGCAGTACTCCTCGTTCAACTAGACAGTTCGCTAATAACACTGAAATACCCCCTATCCAGGTGGTGCAGCATCGGTCGTGTGTGATGGAAATAGTGCTCAATGACGTCATTGACATAACCACACATCTTTTTATCTTTTACTTCCTTTATCAATGAAATAACCGTGTATATCATTTTTCAGGAAGAGGGCCGCGGACAACAGAGGGCTGCTACATTTGATCAGCATGTCTGAATCCAAAACCCCTTGAAGCTTTTGCACACTATTCAGAAACGAACCATGATTCAGCACCGACGTGCTATTTTCCCACTATTCCCATATAAGTGGACTACGATGTGATAGTGTAAACCTCTTACAAACAACACGAATATTCCGACTCTGTAAATCCCGGTAGCCTACTCCATGCTCTCCTTGCTTCACCGGTATTATGACTTCAGGTCGCCCTCCATCCAAAAGTACGAGTGAGAGTTTCGCAAAAAAGACGTTACTAATCGCTTTTACGCAGCACAACTTGTCGTAAGTGGAACGTGGAAGTCAAGTTGGATCAAGTCAAAAGGAACCTTTACGCACCAGGATGTAGATGAATACCCGGCTGGTACAAATAAAATAGGCGGATATTTGGGGCGAATGCAAACACACCAAGACGCACTTTGATAAAACAATACTAAAGGAGAATAAAAATGCACTAACATGAAAACTGGAGGTGAGCTCTGAGGTAACCCATTGTAATTCGCTATGTACCCGTAAACGAACTATGTAAAAATAAGACTGTTCCTACAAGAATGAGAAAAATCCTTGGGCATCGATGTTGAAGACAGTGGACAGAGTCGGATAATACCCTGTCTAAAAATCCATTACAGGCATCAAATATTTCTGGACAATGAAATCCGCGAACATGTCTTTCGTTGTTTTCAGCAAGTATCTTCGTCAAATCAGGAGAGAACACTGAGGAGCACTCGAGCCAAATGTTGAGAATGCATGCAGTCACAAAATGAAGAACAAGCGCATAAGGTATCCTGAGCTTTCTCGGACGAAAGGACAACCAAGAAAGTCTGCGCACATGTTTCTTCCAAAAGAGTTTTGGGTCACGCCCGTTCCGAAGTAACAGAGAGAAGAAACTTTTCGGATGTATTTGGCGCTAATTAATAGAGATGGGACGTTACTCTAGATTTATGGATACCTGGAACCACGCTGAAATTTGAAGGGGATATCAGCACATCTAGGCAATGTCCAGCGGAAGGGGGTTGGCTTGAAGACCAGCCGATGTGTCTACTCTGACTGTCTTGCAGATGACCAAGTTTGTCATCAGGATTGTCAGGGCAGCCAAAGACAGCGTCATCAATTTACTCGCAACCAATGAAATTGGAGGTAATAGGAAGCTTGATAAAGTAAAGAGAGAAAAGAAATGGAAAAGAAATAGCCCCTTGACAAATGCCTGAAGTAACTGCGAGGAGTGATGACCTACTTTTACCGAAAGAAGTAAACGGAGCACGGCTGTAAAATAGTCACGTAAGACATTCAAAGAATTTGGGTCAGTGGCATTTTCGTGGAGGATCCGAAGAACGGTGCTGCGATCGAGAGAGCCAAAAGCGTCAACAAAGTCAGAAAAACAAACCTTAGTATAGGGGATCCACTGTGAAGCGAAGGAGCAACCGAATAAGTAGTTTAGCTCATGGCATCAAGTATATATACAGTTTAATAAGCAAACTTCATTGGATCATAGATCTAGACGTCAGTTAAAATACAACGAAGAAGCCAGTTTCTGAACATCTTCAAAAGTATTGAAAAGAAAGTAACGCGGCAATATTTGTCATATCCTTTCTTGACGATCGTCCTTATTCTAACAGATATCCAAAAATGACGGATGGCTGCGGTCAAAAGACAAATATTGAAGAATTTGTGATTATGAAACCACAAGATGAGGCCCATATGCTTTGAGTGATAAAGGAGAGAGAAAATCAGGTCCACAATGTTTATTGCTTTTACCTTTAAACAAAGGTCTGAGTCTTCAGAAAAAGGAATGATCGCATTAAGAGCAAAAATGGGAGGGAAAATGATGGGTGGCCAGAGCTTTTGGTGAACTGATGGCTGGTTTCTCGGACGTCAGGGTTGAATTTTTATTTCGAGCGGCACTTTGCGAATCTCGCGGCAGGATTTTTTATCAAGGCCGACACTCCCATACATTGCGTTTAGTCACCTAGTCTCAATTTCGCAAGCGGCAGTGAGACGGTTTGCTGCAAACCATTCTGGTGAACACTTTCTTTAACTTGACGAAATCTTTCTAGATAGGGAGAGGAAAATCTATCTGGTCAGACATAATATATTTCAGTAAGGCAGCGGCCATCAAAGCATAAGTTGATGTAGTCAGTTAGATGGTCGTAGTACTGTAATTCATCATGAGTTTTCAGTTGAACCTACCATACCACACACTATATTCACGTTCAGACGAGAGCAAATAGGCCTAGCTACATTGCAGGCGGGAAATATGGATCCCGATAAAGAACTGCTTTTGTAATAAACCTTTGGATGAAGAAGGAAGGTACCATGAACAGACGTCCCAATTGGAGCACGTTTATGGACAGAGAACGTTTCGGGAAGGTTAACTAAAGGTAGATTAAAAAATCATCGTTATGCTAAGGAGGCTGCGCAAGGTCAAGAAAACCAGCAAATGATAGGAAAGTAGTATCAAATCAGTTTAATAGTGCGATCATTGAATAGTTCATTCGCAAGTAGTCGAAAGTCGCGCACCTGGGTATCAGCAGAAATGTAAATATTAACAAAAATGAAGTACCTAAATTAGCTTGGATAAATTGGTTCGCAATAGATAGACATACAGTTAATCTCGGAGCAGCTAAAAGGAAATACCGAACAAGAAGGCTTGCACCAGCTTTGCCAGATAAATATCATTGCTTAGCCCCCTCTGTTTCTAGAATTTGAAGGACGATGACCCCTGCAAACATCGTATCCGTTCGCATCGACATGCAATCAGGTTTATAGCAAAAACGATCCCAATATGCCTACCGGCATTTTTGGAAACCAAATGAGTTGCCTCATCAATCTTAAAGGGGTTGTAAATCACCAGGTGAAGCGAACAGTCCATGCATTCTATTCAATGAATGATGTCTGAGAGCAGGTTTTCATCCCGCCCGATGCTTTCCTTGGAGTTCACGAGCCTTCAGAAGTAAGTGTTTGACTTGATTTCTGACACTGTTCAAAATCTCGAAATTCAGCGAGACTTGTGAATATCCGTAGAGAACTCAAAAGCGCGCTGGTACAAGGGAACATCCGTCACTCAAGATAACTCCGTACAACAAACTGAAGGATCAATAAATAAATTCGGAGGTGCGTGGCCAACTTTGAAATGCCACATTCGTTGCATACGTCAGTCGTCTGGTGAATGGACAACAGACCATTCGTATGACTTCGAGAACACCTCAACCAAATAACATGACAAAAGGCTCAATAATTTTGACTAGGCATGCACAAAACGCGACAGTAATCCAATTTATAAAGGGGGCATTTTAGCGCAGTGTGTAGCAGACGTCCCTAGTGTAAAGCGGAACACTTCAAATCGTAGCGTCACTAGCAATGTCTGATATTAGGAGTCAACTTCAATCATCTAGGTCACCACACAATACGACTCGGAATCTCGTGTGTTTGTGCGCATCTGCCGTACACGTTAATGATCAGGGTGCCCGAAAGCAGTCGAATATGGTGGATCCGTTAACTTCGTCGAGCTTGAATGTAAATTTCCGGAGTACCGGTCCTCCCTTAGCCGATCACTTCAGCATTTGCCTGCCCACAAATGACCCCGGTTTTATTCTTGAAAGATGGTCACAGCGTTGTGAATCCAATAACGAAAACAGTGGAGATGATCAACGGCGGATAATGCATGAATGATCCATGTGTATCCTGTGAGATAGCTCGTGGATGAATGAATAAGTTCAGACTTCTTGTGATACGAGCTAAACCGCAGTAAAAAAATCCACTTACGGACTGTGCAAGTACAGAGAGTATGGGATAGAAGAATATTTAATGGGCGGCAGTAAGCATAAAGAAGATCGTGTATTACCGGGAACCATAATGTTACTTACGGCAAAAATAGTTACCATTTGTTTTCTAGTAGCTAATCCAAACGAGTTTCAACCAAAGTCGGAAGAACGATGTTCCCTGCGACGCTATATTCAGAAATTTGCACTTTTCTTTGACCTGATATTCTCGGTAAAAGTTATGGTAAATCGAAATTTGGCTACTGCGGACCACTATCCCTCAGATATTTTTTACTTAAAATAAACAATTTGAATATAAGCATTCAAGGAAAGATAAAGCCGCGTAGCTTTCTTCAGCCGAAATAAGGCAGAGTTTAAACCATCTAGTACCGGAGATTATCACCCGCAGCAATATCTCAGGACTGTTCAAAATTGTACCTGTATAACCTTCATTTTGTAGTGAGGATTTGTTGATCCAAAACTGAACAGTTTAACTTTTCTCTAGTTCTGTCTTCTTTCCTGACAAAATAATGACCGTTAGCATGGATGAATTAAATGAACTAGCACAGCAGACTGAGAGGGAATCGGAAAATCTGAGAGGACTATTTCATTTCTGTTCAATTTCCTAGCGCACGTCCGGCTGTCCAACCAACTGGTGAAGAGACTTCCTCCCTGTGGTAGGTCAGTTGTTGTAAAACTTCGACAGTACTCCGGACACAGGTCATTGATCTCCATCAGACAAGATTCAAAGTGCATTCTCAGCAACTGACTGCTCACGAATAAGACAGATTCGTGTGTGTAATTGTGGGTGTGTGTATCTATAGTTGCCGGTTAAGTTAGTGATTGGGTGGGTCCCGATGTTGCGTCCGAGTGGATGATATGGATGACCACAGTGCTAGTAGATGTAGTGTGCTGATGAGTCTGTTCACAGACGAAGGAGGAGGAGGTACGATAAACGCTCAAAAACACCATAACCACACTTATGGCTTTCTCCTTCTTGATGAGAACAAGAACAAGTTGACACCCGATTAAAAGTTCGCCCAACATTCAGCTACTCGCAAGTATGGTAAACGTACAGGCCTAGACACCAGGCGTTCTCAGTTCATTCGATCATTTTACTACTCTACCTACCTAATCCATCTCTTTCTACCTTCCTGATGTGAATAATAATGAGTGGAAAATTATGCATGCATCACAATCAGTCTGTTTCGAACATTAAAATACTAATACTGATGTTGTTGCTACTTTTACTGCTACTCTGGCCTTGTTTGGACGGAGGTACGGAGAAGGAGGGAGGATATTCTGCAAGGCGAGTGACTGACCGAATGCTCGAGTGTCGTGATTCTCAGCCTATGCACGCACAAACGTATTTGTCTTTAGCAAACACCCCAAAGCGTGCCCAGCGATGGTTAGTGATCAGATGTCTGTTTTCGTGGAATTAATTTAAGCCCGATCAACAGCCGAGTTCGTAAACAAGTGTTACTCGAAGTTGTTGACAGATTATCACGTCAGGCCTAGCGCACTCAGGTGTGTACGTGGGTCCGTGCGTGTCTATGTGCGCCATAGGGAATTGGGACAAATCCACTATACCAGAATGGCGGTAAAAACTGAGCGAAAACCAAGCGGATACCGAGTGTAAGTTGCAGGATAGGTGATCCACTCTTTGTCCTTTATTCTTTGGTTGCCTGCTGCGAGTTTTGCCAACCTCTCATCGGTTATTTTTCGGCCACTACCCCCGATTCAGTGCATTCGATATAAACGCGTACACACAAATTGGCCGAACGAAGAGGGGTAGATTCCAATAAGCCTCAGCAGGAACTTTTACGCAACCCACCATGCTGTAGAAACAGAGATGAATCAAACTAACTGGGAACTGGATTCAAGGGGAAATCGTTGGAGAGTTCAAATCTCCAGGGTGATGGTAACGCTCCACTCAAGAAGCATAAAAGAATGGAGGCTAATGCCGGCAATGAAAATTCCAACACATTTAGCAGCTTTCACGTTAGGTTTGACCAATATGTGTGGATCCACGAATTTAGAGAAACAGGACATAATCCAAGAACATCAGAAAAATTTGTCTTCATAACCTGGAATAATGCGAAACCATTTGTCCGGTTAAATGAATAATTTTGAATACCAATTCCTAGTCAAATATGAGATTATGAGAATATTCTAAACCTTAAATTGAATAACTATGACTGAAAGCATAACTTATAACTTCAAATTTTAAAGTAATATAGTGAAAATAAAAATACAACAAAAGAATCTATATGAGACCGACGCGACTCATTATACATCACTGGTCTCCTTTACCATTAACCGGAAGATATCCACACATTGCTAACTTGCTCTCAGAAACATAAGGGCTCTGATATCATACAGTGAGGATGAGTAGTAAACAGTTAGGATCCACTCAGGATACTCTAAACTCATTCCGTGTTTAACTGCAGTTTAAACTCGGCTCGCAATTCTGAAGGTAAAAAAATGTACCGTGCCTTTGTGGTTTTTTAATGGTCAGTTGGGCACTGACGTCACAGGATTAATCCCCAAAACCGACTTTTCTTAAAGGACTCTATATCCCACCACTGACCTCTAATAAAAAGCTTCACTATGTAAAACATGGCTCATCAAACAAGCTTACCACCAGTATGGGTAATTGATCAACTGATTTCGAATGGCTCGAATACTACTCGGCTGGCATCATTGAACAAATATCAACATGGATCAACCGTCTAATATATGGTGTTAACCCTTAGTTTCGCTCCACTTCTGCTCTTACCGTAATTTAGTGTGAACTGAACGATGGAGCCGCCTTATGTAAACTGTTTCTGATTGGCGACACCGGAACATCCTGAGATTCCTCGTAGCAGAATAGACTTACAATATTTCATGGCCGGATGCTTTAATCTTATCTCCAGGATTGTGTAACATGAGACAAATACACCGGAAACACAAAAGTGTCCTGCCTCTGTAAAAGCTAAATTTCAATTCACTACCTACTTTTAAAATCACAGACTTATTACCCAACAACTGTCAAATAAGCAGTCTCACGAAAGTTGCAGCTCACCGAGCATTCACTTGCTAAAAGCTTCGGTGCAGCAGAACCGAAACTGAAAACAAATAAGGTTAAGTTCTCCAAATTAAATGAAGAGGTTGTTGAACGCTAAAGGAGGAAGATATTAAATCTTACCGGCAACATAAGCTCAAGCGGAGATAGACCTTGATTGGTTGTTACACACAGACTTCACAATGAAAGCAGTAGCTCATTCAAGCACGCGTCATAAGGATAAACCGGATAAGACCTGGTCGACTTTGAAAAATCCGAAAGGATTAGAATTCCACCTGGGATGATCCTATGGTCTCAATTTTAGCTAGTCCATACAAACGAGGTGGGCGGAATTGCAGTCACAAAAACCAATGAATCTCAGAGAACTGGGTTCGTTAAAGTTGTGTTAACGAATGAAGGAAGGTGGACTGGACCTGTCCAAGGTTCAGATTTGAGATGTAATGCGATCGTCGTTTATTCTTCCAAAACATTTTGTGAAGTCCATGCCCATCAGTTCATCTTCAGGTGTGTCAAAGTTCGTTTTGGTCTTGTTAACTGCAGTGAATGTCAATTTATAAATAACAAAAGTCTCAAACTTGAATTACAGGCTTTCACCCATCCTTAAGTCATCTAATGTTGCCGTTCTCCTGTAAAGGATAGTCAATGGCAGTTGCAAAGCTCGACTTTACTTTGCTGTTTACGATGTGATTGAAAAGTGAGAGTTTCATCGATGATGCTTGGTGAATGTTCAGTCAGCTTCGAGTAGCTGCAGATTATGTTCCGCAGTCCCCGAATTGTTTATTGGGCCTTTGGTGTCGATCGGTGCGGTCTTTCCAGTAAACTGATACAGAAGGAGATCATTTCCCAGAGGTGCCTCGTGAAAAAGGGTTGGTAACGACTCGGATGCATATCATTCACACCGTATCATTCTGAAATGAATATATCTGCAATGTATTATTTGCTGTCATTGACTTCTTTTGTAGTGATACTGCGGTGCATTTAATTCATTATGCAAAGCTGTACAAAATTTAAGGAATTGGGTGGCGGCCACCGAGTGGAGAAGGCGTCAGCTATGGAGCGATTCGAATCTTTACCTTCTAAACAACCCGATGTCTGACAGAAACTAACAGTGGCCGTGCTAATGTCGTAATGTGAACAGTTTTGAAGCCTATTATATCCAAAGCTTCTTTCCTTTTGCACATTAAAAGTACGAACTATTTTGTCCGCTTTTCTAGTCCGGAATAATTAAGAATTAGCAATTACGATTAATGTAGTTCTGTAGACCCCGGTCGGAAGTCATTTCACACAAACTGCGTTTTGTGATGGTGCTGTTTAAGGAGGGTGGCCATGTGCAGGAAATCTTGGAACAAAGTTGCTGCGGTGATTTTCTGTGTAATGAGCTCCATTTGCACAACATACGTGTCTGAAAGATCTTTCACTTATTGATAACGGACAACGAAAGAACCCTCGTTAAATAGAATGCACGGAAAAATGTGGGAGAGTTTACTGGAAAACTAACTCCGGTTTTTTCTATGGTTTTCATTGAATTTTGTCTTATTTCATGGATGGATCTGAGCAATTCACATACGACATCACTGTGCCTGACAGAAATAATTTTCATATCTGCGAATGATGGAACCAAAATAGATCTCCAAATACTAAGCAAAGCGCATCGCAGTTTTTCACGTTCAACCGTCATTGTAAATATTTTCTTTTTTCACGCCAGCACGCTAGCACTAATTCACAAACGAAGTGTAGCGACTTCTGACGACCCTCCGAACCTAGGCAAGAAAATAACACCACATCTATGGGACATTCTTCCGGCATAGATCCACGGTAAGTGTCAAATGTTTTGGTGTAAATGAAGCCCCTTGAAGCAAACATCTGCGCACCATGAAACAGTGTGTTATGCAGCATACTTGACCGGTTTATTATTTACGGACTGAGGTAAATTCTCACAGGTTAGGCTCCGTCAACGAACACGCCAAGTTCAACTTAAAGGAATCATATCAATAAATTTTCTAAGGTCCATACTGGATATTAATTTCTACTTGGATGCATTTATTCGCCACATATCTCAGGATTTAAATATATCAAGGATGCACATTTGTTATTGGGCGTCAATTGAATGAACTCGAGCGTTGGTTTGCTGGCTTGAGTTTTATCAGCTGCATTTTCGTACCGTTAAATTCAACACGAACTGTACTTTTGTCTTCGTCGTATACCAAACAATAAATATATGTAGAGTGACTTAAGGAAAATGATACGTGCAATCCCAGCTTTGGATCTCAAGGACTAAATTTGATCTCGTCAAAAATCCACCTATGCCATAACAGAACCTTACACTTCATAAGTGAAATGACGGTGGTTCCTATTGAGCCGAGAGAAGCAGCCGTCTAGTGATTCTCTACTTGTTTCTGGTAGCCTGGACATCAAAGTAGAATGTTTATTTGTTTCTTAAAACGACGTACACTTCCTATCATAAAAAGTGACCAAGCGGCCAACTTCTCCGTAACCTTTGTATGTTTTCGCTGCCTCTACGCTTCCCGTTGAGTAGGTCTTTTCAGATTGTCGACGGCATGGAATATCGATGCCCAGTAGATTAATGGAAAGCTTCCCAGGCAAACTGTCCTGTCGGCTAAGGTATCATTGAGTCCCACATGGGCTACGGCTGATATACACGCCTGATAAGTCCTAATATGGACAGAAAATTCACCTGTGACTTTCACGGTTGAAGTGAACGCTAATGCTTCATGGTGATTTAGTCGATGGGCTTTCCAGATACCTTTATTTTATTTCATATATTCCTGCTCATTATGAAAGTTCGTCCTTATTCAGACGACCGCAACTGTCCTTTTAACGCTGTTGAACAAATTCATGTCATTTTATCGTAACAATTTGTGGAGTTCAAGTTTGTATTCGGTTTATCAGGGTCGCTCTTCCCTAAAAGACTAACGATAAATGAACACGCATTCCGTTTGCAAACGATTGATCACTAGACGGCACAGTCCGTGGGGGATGAAGCATGAGGCTCTTATTATCCCTTAGATCATACGAGGCAATGGGCAAATGATTGAATGAAAACTCACGGATGGACATTTGTTCTAACTTGTACACCGTTTCTTCCTTGAATCACTACACATAGTTGTTTGCCTGGAGTCATGTTCATTAATGCAGTATTTAGCAGAGTAGATTAAGTAGGAAGTGAATTTTGGACTTACGGCCTATTCATCATTATCATCGTAATTATCGTTCAGCGTTAAACGGCAAGGCAAGCCTCACTGACCGCTGCCTTTCCCCAGAGTTACACGTTTATATAAAAAGAGTGAATATTCAACGGGAACAGGAAGTGGACCTACACAGGCGGGAACAGATAAGACGCTGCTGCAGCCAACACACGAAACACAGCCTAACTGTACAAACGCACGTGATTTCAATCATTCTGATTCGATAGAAAATGACAGCACGATCGCCACTGATCACGGTTCAATGCCATATCCTTAAGTGTCTCCAGACAGCAAGTCGACGAGTCTTTCGGACCCCAACCACGAAGGCATGAGACACCTAATTTATCTAACTTCGCTGTACATTTTCTCATTCCACGTTGCCACTTCATCTGTTGGCCTCCACATGGCTTCTTCCATTCCTTAGGCGGAACACAAATTGGGCACGGTATGGTAGACGAGTGTTCGTCATACGCAACACGTGACCCAACTAGCGTAGTCTACTTAGTTTCATACGCTGAAACAAGCTATTCTCAGAATCGTCACCCAATACCAGATTCCTAACCTCAATATTACTCACCCGGTCACTCCATCTAATCCTAGCCATACTACGTAAACATCGGTGGTCGAAAACCTCCAACCGATGAACATCGCCCACACACGGCCTGCTCAACTCTAGCATTTAAATTATTATCCCAAAATCAGCGTAAATGCTCTATGTACACACTTACTCCTGATGGAGTGTGTAAATCCATAAAATCAACTAATTATCGTGACCGTTGCATGACATCGCTAAAAGAGACCTGAATTCATGGTAGATGTTTCAGTTCGTTCTCATGAATTCAAAGGTGGTATATAGTGAGTAAAATAACTTGATTTCAAAGTGTAACTAATGAGTGTGACAAGTAACGTTTTCTCCTTGACCTACGTACTCTTGCGCCATCCAAATTCCGATGATTTTATTGTCATTCAGCTGCATTCAAACCCACACCTTAGGTGATATTTTTCCGACATATTCGAAGCAAAGTAGTTAATTAAAGTTTTGATCCGCCTCAAGCGTTTCTTCTTTCCCCTTGTGTTGTCTTGAGTAGAATATTGTTTGTTCGATAAATATCAGCGCTGTGGAAATGGTACCAACTTGAAATGATGGGAGTAATGGATAAGGGTGACTTTAAGTCGTGGAATGACAAGCAGCTACATGAAATCATGATATTTGAGATTCGTTAAAAAGCCCGGTGGCGACGAACTGCTGTCTACTTACCAAGTAAATTGGATTGGCAGGATTTCCACACCGGATGTTCGAACTGATGACTATTTTATGCAGCTGATCCGTAACGTTTAAAGCGCATCCTCGCAGGAGGCCCACGCCAAGTCACCGGGTGAAAATCACTCATTCTCTCTTCCAAGCCAAAGCAAATTCATCACCGTGGACTGATGCTTTCGGTGGCCAGGCAGACGGTATCTTGGGGTTTGGATATGAAAGTGTCAGTCCTCAAGACGCTGCGCACTATTGCTTTTGGCGGCCTTTAAAAAGACGTGATCTCATTCCAGGAATATTGTAGATTTGTTGTCGATTAGATAAAGTGAGCTAAATCTACTTAGTATTATCAATGCTGCCAAATGTACCAATTTTTGTCACGCGAGAGCCACGCGCAATGATGTTAGGTTTTAAAAATTACCGATCTGAATCACTCGAAGCTCCAAAGCCATTGAAACTGTACCGTTATTTTTTCCCAGTCGGTATTTTATTTTAGTCAAACTACAGACAATTCAACCAGTTTACCCGATCCTTTCAGAAAAAACAGCTTGTCTACAGCCTTTTCATCGCCGCGAATGTGTACACTGAGAAAAATGATTGATTCAAAACAATTTTCAATTGCACCAATCTTGCCAGGGAGCAAATCAATCGCATGGATTCGGAATTACCAATAACTACGCAACATTAACTTATTTGCTGAAAACTCAATCTAAGTACAGCACTAACTTTCCAAGGCTTATGCAACTTGGGTGAAGAATGGCCTTTGTAAAGAATGACTTTTTAGACAAATAAGAATGCCCTGCTCCGGATTATTGTCTATCGGGTGGGACGCGAGGTGTTAACAAGCGGTTCAAATTGTTTTCTCAACTCTTGGTCCACTATGTTTTCACATACAACTCCCGAAGTATAGAAACAGTTTTGCATTCATTCACTCGAGATTTTTGAGTGTATTACCCTCCTATGTTAGGTCTAATTGTCTGTTAAAATGCAGTCACCATTTGTGTTGGAAACTTCATGGTATCACAGGTAGATCCGTGTGCCCATAGAGCATTTATATCCACAATGAATACGTTCGTTCGGAATGTCAGACTAAATTAGATGCGACGTTAGCTGGATTAACAATAGCAGTTTTTCAAATGGACAACCGGATAAGTAGGCAGAAATGGATGGCGTGAACGATCGTTCTCCCTCTCGGCGTTGTAGGAGTATTACGCTAAAAGCTTAAAAATGCATATAAGATGTCCAGCAAAGTTAGTGAGATTCAAAATGAACATGTATTTTAAATAATGAGAATAAACATTCAAAAGAAATTATCAGCAAGGTTTCCTTTCGATTTTATGTTCCCAACGAGTGAAATATTGAAAAGCATCTTGTCAAGAGGCAGACTTTTTAAGATTAGAGTAACTGGCTTATTATTTAACCATCTATGACCCATCTGTAATCAAGTATGAAAAATTTATCACATGCGGCTTTGGATTACGGCAACTATCACAACCCACTTTCTCAAAAGATAAGCCAGCTCTTGCCCTATTTGTTTTGATCCGAATTGAGGGTAAGGAAATGGCCTTCGATATTCTATCGCCAACCGGTAAAACGAACGCCAGAACATCTCCAAAGTATCCCGCGTCCAAGTTCGACGTAGGGCGAATGCACATTACGAGTTCTATCATGAAACGAATTAAACTTCTAAGTGAAGTCCACATAGTATCGGGAGTTCGGTATCTAGTTCCATGACCAGGGTGATCATGGGCATCCTGGCGGTACGTGGAGGCTCATTCTTGCAATTCCAGTGGGTTGAAATTTGTGACTATCCTAATTGCACTTGCTCCGGTGCGCAGATTTTGTCAGTGTAGGTCTTGTGATCAAACCTTTTTTGGTCGATTGTGGTCAGCTAGATGAAATCTTGATGTTTGGCTATCGAAGTGGAGCATTACCAGATTCAGCCACCTTCCTAATCGACTTCCTGAGGTCTCCTTTCGGAAATGCTGTAAACAAATGATTGCTCTTATTACTACCGAAAAGAAAACAAAACCCAAGAGCTCATATTTTGCTAACAAATTAGATAAAAATCCCGTGTTCCCAAAAATATTTAGACCCTACGGAATTTTGCGAGTCCATGCAATGTACGAGACAAATATGTCGACGCGTAGCTCTCCTCCTATCTTGAAAAGCAAAATGGTATGAATGTTGGCAACCTAGGTGAACAAACTACAACTGAACCATTACGAATTGGTCTTCTTGAATATACTAGCATCAACGCTTCTTACTACAAATTTCAATAAAGTAACAGGAACCTAGCATGTGAAGCAGTGTAGTCGTATTTGTTGGACTCGAATTGAAGTCATTTAATTTGTCCTACTTACTACAAAATATACGACAACGAGTGTACCCAATATACAGAAAACAAGGTTCCTGGGTGATCCTCACTTGAGTTATTACGAGCGTGAATGGGTCATCAGTAAATTTAGGAGCCACAAGGAGATATAGCGGAAGAGTCTATTCCGCCAGTCAAAGTCAACTTTCAGAAAGAGGACCGAAGTTGTAGATATATGGGTTTTGTTATCGGTAGTATTCTCCAATATGAATGGAACGTCAAAATTCCCCCGGGGAAAAAACGATCGCTCATTCGCACTTCGAACCGCAAGCCTAACAAAAAAGTGCACAAATATGGATATTGTTGCACAAGAGAGTAAAGAGCAGACATGCCTGACTTGCTGTAATAACGATGAACGAGGCTACTTCCTTCGGGGAACTTTTGTTCTGCCATTTACATGTGAAACATTATTGAAAACAGGCTTCACGACTTCTAATTTCCTCCTGATCTCGTCGTCCTCACCCAGTCATCCGCGTTGTTTATCGATAATGTCACATCGGTTATCATCCAGGTTACAGTTTATCCTATTGAGTACCGTCATTCAAGAAAAAATGCATTGAATTTGAGATAAAGCATGCCACAGTCTTTACTCGATTAACTACTTCGACTCATTTTTGGCCCTCGGGAAGTACCGCCACCTAACAGCTGAAACACAAAATCAATAAACCTTACTAAATAACAACTCAAAATTCGGAACATTGTTTTGAAAGGCTGCATCAATTTGACGCACATTTATCCCTTGCAAGTAGCGCGTATTTGTTTTTAGGGCATATTTTGGCGACTGACTTTCCGATCAACCTAGTGCTTTCTGAGCTAACATAAATTTTGACTTTCCGATCTCCGTTTATCCTACCAAACCTGAAATATCAGAGGGCAGCATTACCTTGAAGATTGCACAGTTAGTTGATATGTAATTTCTAGATTGGTACAACCAAATATAACCAGTGAATAGGTGAAGCTGCTGACGCTTCATAACAGATCACCACTTACCATGAAAACGTCAGAGTGAAAATCCCATCTAGATGGTTTAACCGGCTGCAACATTGGCACAGCCATTAAGCAAATATAAACCTGTTGAGTGTAACAACGAGTTTTTAATACACTTCTCACCCGATTTATAAAGCCAAAAGTCACAATTTTCATTTTCTTCTCAGTCCAATACCGAGGCCGTGAAAGATGTCATCTGAACCCAAAAACCTTTTGGAAATGAATCGGTACCAATAAAACCCTTTTTGTTCTAAAGTAAACAGCGCAGCAGAATGATACATTTGGACAATGCTGGTATCAAGATAAGGAAAATTTTGGAAACAGCCAACATGAAAGCTGAGTCAACAAACCGATATTACCCAAATTTATTCCTTATTCTTTATCGAAACCAACAACTAATATTATTTCTTGGTGGGAAATGGTCATGCTCCATACCTGTTTTCCAATTTTGAAAAGGTTACCAGGACTTGAAAACAACTCCCCTTTATTTTGCCACAAATTATCGGACTGTGACCGACCGACCAAATGCCCACAACTGAGCGGGTCTTACGGTAGAAATTTTGCCAACGAAGTATCTTATTAATGGAAATTCGTACCCAATCGATTACGATCTGAATTACGCAACCGTTTGTTAGCATGCCACATTTTCACACTCCATCCCAATTCGTCTTGATTTGTTCCTCAAGGCTTAACTCATTCAGCAAGATCTGATTTCGTACGGTCATTCGGTTAGTTACCATTCCAAATACACTTTACCAAAACAATTCAGACAAAGCAATTCGTCGTTTTCTGTCCTCCAGGTAAATGATTTTCAGTTGCTATGTTAGTTTTGTGAATGCATGAATCCACTGGCATAAATTGTGCAGCCAGCAGCAACAGGAATAAGATCGATAAATGTAAAAAATTGTACATTTAAATAATTTTTTGATGATTACTGGGTCTGACAGAGACAGAGAGATGTGCGGAAACGGGATTCGGGGTTTTCAAATTTGTACTCATGCGGAATGAGGTCGTCATTCCAAGGAATCATAAGGTTGAAAACAAAAAATCCATTCGCACTATGTTGCAGTAAAAGTGACTTATTGTGACATTTTTCAGTAATCGCGAAATGCAGAGGGACGATTCCCCTCAGGCTACCTTTCCTAAAGCGGATGTTGTAGAGATGAATGCCCACTGAATCTCGTTTTGTTGTTGTTCGCCCCACTGAAACATTCAGCGTGCGGTTATAAACGATTCTGTATAGAGGTCCGTACTTCGAGGGCTGGGTTGGCGAAACGGTTAGTCCGGTGCCTTGCCTGTGTCGTTACTATTGTTTCACCGATCAGCATTCGATCCGGGAACAGCACAGGTGAATTCACTTCAGTCACTGAAAGGTTATGCACGCAAACAAATTCTTTTCTTGTTTGAAAAACTGCCGGAATGTAGTTTCAGTATTTCAGTAAGTAGCCCTAGGAAACAGATACTGCAATTTTTGAGTTTCACACAACATTCCTAGGATAATTCAAAGGGCGATCAGTTTCTAATTTCTCAAACCGCGAGATATGAATAAACTATGATAACTTTGCAATCCACGCACCCGCGGTGAAGCTTCCCCATGCTTCTTTTGAGGTAAAATGTTAGTGAGCTGCATAGGGATTTCATAGGTAACCGTACATACTGCCCGTGTAACTTAAAACTGTGACGGTCTAGATGAAGAAACATACAGCAGTGTATGCAAGCATGGAAACTGATCGAAAACTAAGAGTACGGAGTCTGATTAAACTGAGAACGAATCACAGTCAAAATCTAGTAAGCGTTTCAGTGTCAATCAGCTGAGAACGACCGGAGTAACTGGTATCGATCTACCTGCCATGAAATGAACAAGGTCGCAACAGATAAACTAGTCCATTAACGGATGTGTCGGGCAAGAAAAGCACTCAAGGTCTGAGTATGCCTTACGATACAGCGAATAATGAGCTTTCAGGAGCCTATGGATGAGGAAGGTGAAAATTACTGATTTATAAGTTATCCAAGGCAACATAAAACAATAAAATAATTACCATTCCAAGAGAACTACGTGGCGGCAAATTCTCACGCCAGACGAATTCAGATGAAACTCATTGGAGTGCTCCCAAGAGCAAGGTAACGAAGCATTTTATGCGCGATTTTTTGTGACTGTTCTGGTTGACACGGACTGTCAAATGAAAGTCAGTAAATTAGCGTGAATCATTTACGTTAGAGTACAGTGCAAAACACCCAGTCTAATCGGAAGCTTTTCTTTCAGTATCATGGGTAGAAATACGTAAGATAAGTTAGCTTCTTTCCGAATAGTCTGACAGATATGCCAAAGCGGCTTCTAGGTTCGTTGGTACTTTAAATTGTTTTTACAGTGATTAAAAGAACAAAGGAACCAAACGCTATTTCATGGTAAAATAACAGTCTAACCATCTGGATCCGGAGATACACTAGTAAATGCTGCTTATCGTTCTCGGAAGATCAAAAAAGGTTCAATTTATTTTTCAAGTCTTGGAGCTTACTGAATATCAAGTGCTAATCGAACGAATCAGGCAGTAGTTCGACTCCTCCATGGACAGCGTTGCACGACAAAGAGTACATCAGATTTCATTTAAATATGACTTACTTCAAAGGCAACTTTTTCGCTACTGCTTCTGTTATCATTTTGTGGACGTGGTATACTTTGCCCCGTATCCTGTGCCGCAACGAAACCCACCTTGTTGGTAAACAGCTGATTAGAAGTTGACAAAAATAGTTATGATTATGTCTTTCTTTACAGTGTTAAAGAGTCGGGTAACCGCCTCATTTGACGGGTTTCTGATCAATAGTAGTATGTCGAGTATCAACGAGTAGTCAGTCTGATGAAACAACAGCTTTCACATCGCCATCGATAGGCTTAATGAAACTTAGAAAAACAAAAGGCGTGATTTGATCGATTTTAGTTATGAAACGGAAATCTCAGTAATCGCCGAATATCTAACTTGAAATGGCACGAAATGAAAACCCAAGCATGAAGAAGGAGTAAACCTAATGGCAAACTGCTATACATCAAAATAAAATTGTTATTGTAAGTTCACTACAGGAAGTGAATAACGACGACCGGGATTCAACCGGTTAGCTCTCATGCAATCGTGTCTGTATATGACGACGTGAATGAGAATGTGCCACCTATCTCCAGTCTGCTGTCACCAGGTCTTCAACATTTCCACGAAGCAATTTCTCCACTGTTCAGAAAAGTCAGATATTCCACAAATGAACCAGGCTAGCGCCAGCATGTTCCGGTTAATGATTATCGTTTCAAACCTGGTCTCATATTTCCTATTCCCCATGTTGATAACGGTTACCCTCTACTACAAAGTACTGCTACTGTAAAAATGACCGAATATAGACTGTTACTCAAAGCTAGGAAAGGGGTTCGAACGGTTGGAATACTTCTGAGAAATGGTATGAAGTTGTCTGTTGAACTCTCGAGAACGAACATCACGGATTATCCTTAATCAAAATACCCATCTGTCTGACAAACATATTTGACCAGATTAAATAAATACGTAAATAAACACTTAAAGTGCGATTGGCTCCCATGAACAGCCCTGACTACTGAACGCTGGCAATCGCTCGTACAAACTCGCGCTGCTTGTGGCAAAACAGAAACGAGGGTGCGCTACGCAACTGATACTGTGGCGTGCATGAAGGTAAATTGCAGCCCGTCCACCGAAACTAACAAAGTCAAGGGTACACCAAGGACAAAGTAACTTCTAAAAGGCAATTATTTATTTTTGCCCTCTTTTGGATCTTTGTTGCCAGGGGCAAAGTTGGATTGGCAAACTTTTTGTCTGGATATGGATTATTCATATTAGGGAATGCTAATTTTCGGAAACCCTATAAATTGGGACTTCTAATTGATAATCTCTAAACTTATTCAATATTTAGAGCGTCACTTCCGGGCTCCCTTTCAATTCCACTGTAAATTTCAAGATACCATTCACAATACACCGGCTTCCGCTTGTATGAAACCGATTCTCGAAAATACAGTTTACTACTGATTATGTTCCCACAGAAAAAACGAGAAAGTGGAAAATCATGTCAAAGGTAGTGCAAATTCCTATCTTCCGATGTTATTTAGCACTATAACACAACGGCATAGCCAACTGTAGGACCAATATCCTTAACGACAACGTAAAAAATACGCGTCATCCGAACCTAATTTCTAGCTTGAGACAGTTTTACGATACCGGCTAACGCAGTTTGTAAATCCTAATCACCTGTCACTCTCAAATCAAGCGGTGAAGAAAAAAGAATTCAAAAGAATATTTCTTTTCAACTACCTTTATTGTTTTGTGCCCTTCTTACCGCTATCTAATACCAACTGATAAAACTGCTCATCACAAAGTCAATGTCCAGTGACACACATAGTAAGAAAATACAATCCTTACAATCTACAGGTTTAGTATTTTCACACCACCATCGTTTTACAGTGATAACCTGCCCCTTGGTAGCATGTTTATGACAGATTATATTATCAACACACCTCAAAAGTGCGTAGAATTAGAAGACGATGGCTAGTTTCATATCAGCCTAGTTTCTGAAGAATGACGTCAGCACCATCATCATGAGACTGAAATTTTGTTGATCTCCCCAATCCCAATCCTCTATCATGGAAGATAAATAGAAACAATATTATCATGTAACCCTGGCATTCATTATCCGCTTATAAAGACGCATCTCACAAATGAAGTGAAAAAGTAACGCCGTCGTCCAATAATCGTACTGATAAATTCCATAATCCTCGAATCTGTCCCCTTGTTCTGACTACATCAGTGAATGCATCCAGCATCCCTAAGTGACGACGAATTCCTATCAGCTATTACCCACTGAGCACATTTCGCGGATGTCCGAAACTGACAGAAGAGACAGTTTTCAGCAGGAATAGAATATGACATATGATACAACATAGGGTGGTTTAAGGAACAAGAAATGGTTAATCTACAGTGCACAAAATGTGGTTCAGTACGTTATACGTGGGTTATGTATTCACAAGTTGATCAGCCTATGATACCACAGATGTTCGACAGACAAAGCCTTGTTTGGTTGGCTTGCGTGCTCATTTCCTGTACATATTATCGGTAGCTATTTGATGTCCAGAAGAAATTATGGATCGAAGCAAAGATTCGAGTGTTTTGGATTCCGGTGCAAACCGGGTCGCACAAGGATCAAACTTACGGGAAAAACATAAGCCAAGATCTGAGTGATCCGGTTTCGTTACGTGACTCAAAGAATCTGCGCCTGCAGAAGGGACTAAGGAATCCATTCTTTGTGCGGCAACACTGGCTTTAATTAAATTATCGCCAGATGAATTTTCCGTTACGTGCCTGAGAGACGTGATTCTATCAACATTCTCAGTGACCTTTTCCGCTTTGGTTGCATCCGAACTTAGTAGCTGATCAATATTGAATGACGCTCCTGAACCAACTCGAAGGATGTTTGTTCTTTCCTTGGTTTTCTCCGAGTACATCTCGTTGAACTGAGGCTGAGCATGCGAATGTGGCGTGAATGTATTGCCGGCAAGGAAGGATTGCACTAGAAATGTGAATGCATTCGTAGGTGAGGAAAAGTTTGCCAAATTTGTAGGTGAGGGTGTTATCGTGGATGTAACATGAACAGAGTCAGGAATGTGTGATTCCACGTGAGAATGTGATAAGGGCATATTAGGAAATACCTGGGTTTTCGGGGAATCTGAAAATTTAACTTCGGGAATTTTTCCTGCTGTGTTTAGGTGGTTCAAGTCTGCGAGCAAATGTCCTAGATCGTGTCCAGGGGAGCAGTTGGTATTGTGCAATCGATTACAGGAGATTGCACTTCCATCAGGACCCTCTGGGGAGTTAATAACACGCTCTTGAATGCCATCGTCGCTGGATAACATAGAATAGTCATTTCGAGGAGGCACCGCAGTGTGAACATTTTCCGAATATGACGTTTTTATTGTCGCATTCCCAGCAATCGGTAGTGCCTCACCCATTAAACGTTTGTATCGTTTTCGCCGACGTAAGAAACTCCCATTATCAAACATGTCTACCGAATTCGGATCAAGCATCCAGTAATTTCCTTTGCCAGGATTACCCGGTTCTCGTGGAATTTTTATGAAACAATCGTTCAGGGACAGATTATGTCGAATTGAATTCTGCCATGCGGGAAATCGTTCTCGATAGTAAGGGAAGCGTGCCATAATGAAGTCACAAATTCCACCCAGTGTCAGACGTCGATGTGGAGAGTGCAGAATAGCCATGGTAATCAACGCAATATAAGAATACGGTGGCTTAACTGAATGCGTTCTCAGCAAGCGATTTGATTTGACCGTGTGACCGGAACCGCCTGTACGAAATGACTTTGTTTTCTTACCTCTCATCTCATCTGCTGAACCAATCCAAAGGATCGGCGATGCTCCATTTGTATTTAATTCATTCGTAGCAATTATTGACCCTATGTCACGAACGTCTTCCCCACTAGCGTTTGTCATTGTCTGTGGTGAATAATTATGGTGACGTTGATGGGGGTGGGAAGTATGGACAAGTGGTTGTCGCGAACATGGTCTTAATATGTTTGGAATGTTGCATTCCACGTTAAGGGAGTGAATGTTGTTGGTCTGGGTAACATTAGAGAATGGTCCAAATGTCGGCGGCCAATTCAGGCTACTTCCCTTTGTGATTTGATTTTGGCTGTCTGGGTGAGCGCTCAGGCGACGATCCATCGCAGCAGCGTCCAACGGAAGCAACGCTCTCTTCCAGTTCGGATCTAGTAGATGCCAGTAGGCCTGCGTCCAAATATTTTCCTCCATTTGTGAAAACGGCTGACCAGTCACAAGGTTCGGTGTTTCACAAGAGCAATGAAATTTCAGCTATCCAGATCACTTTATTGGAACAGTGTATTTTGACGGCCTCGTACAACTGGGTTCTTCATACGGTGACCATTCTGTAGATGACAAAACCATCTTTTCTCACCTTGAAATGTTTATTCATTTCTGTGTGTTTGCATTCGTGTGTGTGTCCGTTTGGAAATTATGACCCACTAAATCGACAATGGGAGAGAAACGGAGATGGATTTGTGGATGTGTGCGTACACATTGATTCGTCCACATACGCCTTTGCACGTACGTGAAGGGTTGTAAAATCAAATCAACGAAACTGTTTACCTTACTACCGTCATCATTGCCGTGTCACGTCTTGGTCCGCTGTCCCGCTCACTTCTTCTATCATTTTTACTCGATTAGAACGTTTGTGGGTACGTCTGTGCATGCACGCGAGCACTATTACCGTTACTGTCCGCCTGTCTATGTGGGGCGTGGGCGCTCGTTTGTTTTTCATCGCCTACCCCATCGGCTTAAGAACTGGGTAATGAATTGGGATAGTCCATTAGCTCCTTAGCCTGATTGGGTGACGATAACAACCAATCAGGAAACTGTGCGCGGTTTCCCGTTCGTTAGTTTATTCGTCTTTCGGCACACGCAATCCACTCAACGGACAGAAGAAAAGCCGGTTATGTATGGTGTGTTTGTTTGTCTACCACGAGCAGTCCACGCCATATCACACATCTACAAGTTACATGTATCCAACTGACCGTTCACCAGCATACTCCTACTGATTAAGAGACAACTGGCAAGTAAGCTATAATATTTTCATTGTTGACACCGTTGTCAACGGTAGATTGACTCGGCCAAAGAATATAAATTTCAGTCAATTTGGTTGTGTACATCAAATCTGACCTTTGTGACAATGACGTTAAGGAAAATCGAACAGATGTACCAACTCCAGATATTCGTGCAAGCAACTGCGAACCACTTACGCAAAATCAAAAAACAAGTATGCAGTTATTCTGCCTTCAGATACCTGTGAACTGTGAAAACTGATCTTTTTTTGTAACTGTCCACTACTGAGCAGAAGTTGGCGATGGAAAAGGGCTTCTGCAAGTTGTACAAAAATCCCCATCACAGTTCAACAGTTTACAGAACCCAATCCAGTTTCAGGTTATTGGTTTAAGGGAGACGCATGGATGGAACAAACATCCAATAAGTCGTCTATCACCGATCTGCATGCGGTTCGCTGGATTTACTGGATTTCTGGGGCACTGCAGTACTTCCATTTATCTTCATGATGAGTTGTGCTCTAATGACGAATAGTCATTTTAACAATCAGATTCAGTCCCTGACTATTGCTTTTTCAGCTGACTATAGTAATTACAAATCATTTTGTGGTACTTGCGAATACGGATGCGGTATGAACATTGATTTGGAAATTCAACACTAAAACCATATAGTTTAGGCTGCATAAAGACGATGGGTTACACTGTATACTCTGACCTTCGTCACACTAACGTAGCGTCTTGCATGTGATTTATTATTTCTGCAAGACAGAAGAATTCTATTGGGTCGACATGGTGCGCCGAATAGACGAAATGTCGTTGTCCAGTAAGAGCACTTTTCTATGTGAAATGATCGGCTAGACCAGGTTGGTTTTTTGTTATGCAGTGTTTTATTTAGTTCATCAGCCGTATTCGACCATCTTGTTAAAGATCGGGGAAAGTTCGGCCGACCGAGGGAATCAGAGCATAGTAAAGTGAATTACTAATCACTGAAACGCATATTCAACAAGAACTCATCACCTCGATCTGACCTTCAATTAATGTCTTTTTTTGCACAATTACCTGTAGATATTCCAGCAAACAATAAGCAAAAGGCCTTACAAATAAAACGGAATTACTGACTGCCTACCAAGGACAAACCTGCACTGCATCCCCGGTTCCGCACTGATATTTGAAGGTTGCGGATGCCGAGAACCGGGACTGTCCGGTTTGGCAACGGTTAACCATATTTTTTTTAAGGAGAACGGCTTTCGCGCTAGAGTTTGCAACAAGATTTACGGAATGCTGACCACAACTGTTTCGCAAATGCTTGATTTATCAGTGCAAAAGAAATTTTACCTTTTGCAACTCATTACGATACTGTATAATTAAGCGTTAAAATAACATTTTATGAGATTGGTGCAATAATTTATCAATGTCAAATTCCAATAGTTAGCACTCCGGAGGTGATCGGAATTCTTCACAACCGTGATTCTCTTCAAAATGGAAGCAGTTATTTCAAACAGTTGGACCACTTAAGTTTGACCCCCCCTCCCCAAATTTGGGTTATCAGTAATGGTACCGCAGTTTCTTGCTCAAGAGGCCACAGTAAACAGTAAGAAAGTGGCATGGAGTATGTGATGCTTATGTGCATTTACCAAGTACATGTAGCCACGTATGGGAACAGGTGCTAATAGGCGCCAGTCCGAGGTGACCAAATCTAGTGGTGCACCCATTTGTCAATCCGAACGCAGAAAGATTTCGGCTAACAGACTGACGATTATAGTTGTAGCTGCAAAATTTTGTCTGCAAAATACTATCAACGCATCAAGTACCAGCAGCTTCTTGGTCGGTGTGTGGTATTTATCACATTAACTGTATGCTCAACCAGCTGATCATTACAGGTGTTCAAATGTGTTTGACACATTCTAACCATCATCACCATCACTACCATCATTATCGTCATCATCATCAATATCAACAAAGCTAAACCGTATTTTTTTCACCCAATCTTTGGAGAAGTACGCATGTCAAACAGTCTGGCATACTTTGAAGAGAGTGTGTGGGGGCAATGCAATGTTAGACCACCTGCTACCCTAGAATGCCAGCCATTGGGAATTGTTGATGACGTGAAATAGTCCATTGACTGAAATTAAAAACTTCCAAAATGTTTTTTTTTGGTTTGATTGATACCAATTTTCCGGACAGTTTAATATACTTGTAACGGATTTTTCTGCACACCCAGTAAACCTGAACTTTCTGTAAGAAAATACTCATACGGAGTATTTGAAGATCGATGAGGAAAATGGCTATAAGATTAGCTAACTTGAATTAATTCCGGCTGAGTCACAAAATATGAATGGAGCAACACTGAGGGCAGAAGACAAGACCGACTGGTCTAATAATCGCCTAAGTTACAACGTCGTTTTTTGAGGCTAGAGGAACTTTACTCAGAGAAGTCCTCCCTGAACACACTCATAATCGGAGCAGCCATAACTCTCTAAGTGTCACCCTCGCCCCTATTTCGTCTCATGCTGTTTGGCGATGACATGCACATGAATTCTGCTGCTCCTTATATCGTTCGAGTTATCATAGTTGGGGTAACACCACGGCTGCATTCCTCAGTAATTTGTCAAGCGACTATTCTATCTAATAATTCTTTCCCTTAATTGATGATTTGACAAGTGCATTTTTCCATTGAAATCAAAAATTCCAACCAGGTAGTCACACTTATCAGCCAGGGTGACAGTCGTTATGGCAAAAACCCTTGATGGATGAGTCCTCTGACGTGTTCTATTGGCCCGTTTGTATGTTTGTGTGCGCGCGTGAGCTTACTTGTGTTTGCCTCGCTGTTGCGCATCAGAAGTCTAGAGACCACGGCCAGTACTAGGGTGTCTGAGTATATCTATTCTTCGGCAAATGAGCATAACTACTGAAGCATAAATCACGCTGTACGGATAATAATCTTTTACGGTACGTTGAATGGATCCCGTGGCAATCATCGTTTTGACGGGAAGTACCTGATTAGGATGGATACGCGGGACACCGTACAGTCTGACTCCAATCGTGAGAACAGGTTTTGCAAAGCCTATACAAAGTAGCCGCAAATTGAGGAGGGCAGTTGACTGGACGAAAATCGGCAAGCGAAGGAAACGACTGAACATTAGCATGAAATTTCGATGAGAGTGACCTGTGAACAGCCGTGACACAAGGAGGACTCCTTTGAATGCTCAGTGCATTCAACACAAAAGATTCTCAGGTGCATAAATTAAACCTGACTGGAACACACTATTAACTTAGCAAAATGAGCGAACTCCGGGATACCACTAAACAGATGATCCACGTAGCCCGCCGCTGTTCGGTGTTTCCTGATCCTTTCCAACCTCCGTCACATCACTTTTCATTCATGTGCAGGATTTTCAGTCGTGTTCATTAGTTCGCACATTGGTTTTACCTGTTACACAATAAATGTTGTGCAACGGACTTGAATTCCACTAAACCAAATGAACCTTTTTTCGATTGTCGTATTCCTTGTTCTGTACGAATCTTCATACTAATCATTGATCTGTTGATGCTATCGATCTCACTAAGTACAATTCCGTACAATAATCTCCAAACAATAGTGCTGGGGTACGACATACTTAATTTTTGTAATTGACTGAACACTAGGTACTGCCGACTTAACATTACATTGGGCGATATCAAGATTGATCCCGCACCGCATTCATTTGTTACTCTTTCTAGAACACGGTGGTGTTTGAACTCTTCCGTGTAAGTTCATTACTGAACACTCGAAATATGGGCTTAATGCCGAACTCACTGTCTCGCTGAAGGTAGATTTTAGTCCTGTGACGTTTTAAAAAGATTTCGTTGTTCTTTAAGTCGTGGAAAATATGTTCCATTGATTGGATATCAAGTTATCTGAGTGACTCAGATTGATCTGTCGGTAAGAGCACTATCGTTGTGAAAGACTTGGCTATTTTCACACCTCGTTCAGCCCTGGCAAATGTAAATCCTTACTAAAAATTCCTTACCTCAGTTTTTTTGCGGATTTAGAATTTACTCCCAAGCTAGCTCGTTTTTTCTAGCCGTCAGACATCTGGCCATTTATTTTAGAAATCTTTCTTCGTTTGCCTTCAATCTAGCTCGACTGCGATACAGCGTTCAATTTATTTTCCTTGGTAAAGCTCCGGCTGGACTCGACGTTGGAGGTGAATGAGAATAAAACCGACAATCATAATCGTTTTTTTTCTATGATCATTTCCTCTTCCAATTGAGCAGTTCTTCAGAGAAATGAGTCAGTTATATTTCTGTTATGTATAGCTTCTTTAAATACTGCTGGTACACTGTCTTCGATTTTAGCAATATGTAATACATGTTTAACTAAGGTCATCTTTACTATTCACCTTGATAATTGTCTCGCGGGCATGAATTTCCGAAGTCAGGGTTCAACTGAAAGCGAAACACTATTTGGATTTATGCAACTAGCTGGCTGCTGGGTGTGTATGTTTGTCCTACACTGACTGGTAAATTGATGAAGTTTGCCAACAGTTGTAAATGCGATGTTTGCAATCGAGTTATCGAGCCTTACTTTCTTTGATTTGTACGAGTTCCATGGCACTACAAGCATAAAATGTTCACATTCCGAGAGTGGTACGTAATAATCAATTCTGATATATATATATATATATATGTATATATATGAAGAAAATTTGGTTTCCCCAGACAATAGCGTATTCGCGTAATTTGTACAATGTCGCATCATTGATGTCAGATCGGCGCTACATAAGGAAAGACCTTCCTAATGATCAAATCAGCAGATGCATTGGGGTGACCAGTTGTAACAGAATGTACAGTGATTCGTACATGGTTTTAGATGGTGCGTTACATACCGAATCCCATCAAGCACCAGACATCATCGATTGTCCAACACGTTCTACTTTTATTTGTTTGCAGCAAGGTCTACGTTTTATTTCCTCTACTCTTTGCTATTATTTAGCGGTTTGGACTGAGAAGTGATCCAAGTTGTCCAAAATGTCCTTTGACTGCATGAAACATTAAATAAGGCCCATTGGAGCACATCTAGAAATTCTGACCTAAATAGCATACAGAAATATGTGAGTTCCTGGGAGTACTTCTATTGTTCATTGGTAGCGAGTTGTATGACCAACAAGATTACTGTATATCAGTCTTTTTGTTACTGACTTACTCCTGAACAATTTCACATGCCAATGAAATTGCTAACCCTATTCGTACGGTCAGATGACAAAAAATATTGGCAACTAGTGCGACCGCCGATTGGTCTACTATCACTCGGACGGCTGGATATATAAATAACAAAAGTCTAGGCACTTGATCGCATAGGATGGGACAAAACACGCTTACTGACACGTACGCAAATATCACTTAAAACTAACAATAATTGGGTTTGTGATGTTTGTAGCCGTAACAATAGCAACAACGGCAATAAGCATAATAACATCACAATATCATTTGGAATTTAACAACCACGCTGAATAAACTGAACCGCTAGAGCTGCATCACCGACCTATAGCTGGATATTGTGTGAATAAACACATGGGTTCTTCTATAAATACCCACACGCCTCGTGACTGTCTGATCGGACAGTGCACGAAACGAATGCATGAATAAGTCTGAATGCATTGGATGTAGTGAACAATCCGCCAGTGACAAGACAATGTTTCGTCCAGATTAGGTATTCTCACGATAAGTGATTCGGGAGGCCGATCGATCTGTTGTCAATTCACTGCAACTTGTGGTATTTCGAAGCCAGTATTGTACGCCGATACGCAGAATCTCTCATGGTATTCCAACACGAGACAAAAAATTACTGCTCCTCTGTTTCTAGTACATTGTCTTTCGATTTGTGCAACTCGCCAATTTTATCTCATTGTCCATCTTAATTCATCACTCGCCCGTATGCATTGAACAGCTGGGATTTGCAAACCGAATTAGAGCGTTATCTTGTGTAGGGCGGGGCGATCAGTCTTCGATAAGAAGACCGGATTAACAGTCCGGAAAATAGAGATAGATTGTTCAGTAGCTGCGGGTACCGATGACGGGTATCCCATTTCATCCGCGTGAGAGCAGGCCCTGCGCACACCTTGGTGTTTCAGCCGAGGCAGTGGCTCACAGACAACTTCCGTGTCTCCCCTAGGAGGCTACGCTACAACGAGGAGCTGCGGTTTTATTAAACTAGGTGTTATAGTCGCAATGACAAATGGCTCATGTAAGAATTTGCAGTTAGAACCCTTGTGGATTGAAGAATCACGTAGTTCTCCATATCTCTAATGCATGAACACTACTGTTTATCTAGCGACCATGACCCAACTAATTCACGGCAAACATTTAGTATGCTGTACGTTACCGTTTTGCAACCGAAAGATGCGTCTTCTTGTATACAGCACTGTCCCCATTCAGAAACTACGTCGAAAAATACCTTCATCGAACAGAGTGTTTTTCAATTTGTCACCTGTCAGCTGACATGAATGAACCCCCAACACATTTGAATGCACAAATAAACCTGTTCACTCCACTCCAGTTGATTTCACCGATCTCTCTGTTGGTATTTTCAATAAATTTCCTCAAAGAGAATCAGTGATTTTACTCCAAATGAGAAACCAGGCAGCTGTTTTTTGATTTATCTGTAGCGATGGTATCACGTAAAAGATTGTTTGCCCCTGAAAGAACTCCACTTGCCTGGTTTTAATTCATGTCAAGCAGTAACATCCCGACTGCTTCGTGATCATTGATTATTTTTTATCGTCTATCCCCTTACGAGAGTGCGAATGACTGGGACGCTCCCACGGTAATTAGCACTCAACAATGAGAATCTTTATTTCAAGGCCGTACTCATTAGAAGAGCAGCATAATAACCTGTTTATCTACACGTGGGTTTTATCCTTCTCTTCACTTACCGGTAGGTGGTCACTCCTGTGTTCAAGCCTAAACAACTATCGACAACACCTTTCTCCTCAACCTGTTCATTCTGCATATCGATTCACCACCCACATCCCGACCCGAGAGACGGAAACTCTCGAATTTAACCTTCCACCATTAAGTGAATAATAGCTAACTGTATGAAAAATTCTTCCCTTTTCATCAATGAGACGTGATAATTAGCCACGATAATCAGTTGCAAATGCGAATGAATAGTTCGCGAAGCAGTTCAGTCTGCTCCAGCCTTTTCATCGCATTCGCTTGGCACTAGGGCAATTGAGTGAATTGCCAAACTCAACAGTAGGTACACAGTAGCGGGTACTGACCTACTCAGGAGTTAATTGGGCCTGTTACGTCACAACAGAACTCACTTAACCTAAAGCACTTGACACATGAACTAAATATTGCTCTTCTCATCGCAGTCAATAGCGACTAATGACGAAAAGTAAGGGAGGTGTGAATGACCATCAGGCTTACCTTGCCTAGTGTGAAAACTATTAGTCTTTCTGCTGAAACAAGTTAGAGATGGATTGTATGAGATAATCCTGTACACTGTAAGGAAACAGAACTTCCAATAAATACGTTAGAACAACATACTGACCATTCTGATCAGGATTTGTCTGCAGAGTTATCGTTCGCGTTTTGTTCTCAAACATGAAGCTTTGATGCCCACTATTTTAGAATAAATAACTATCGAAAACGGAATGACAGTACAAAAGTAGTGGACAAAATGACGACTCAAATCGACTAACTCAAAGAGTTTTCACGTAACAGCGGATGCAGGTTGACACAAGAGAAAATACGTAGCCAGAAGTAAATTACGTAAGCTGGTATGGTGTCTGCTATGTATGACCTACAAATCAGGTTTCTTATCATCGCGCGTTGTTAGCAAGCAACTTTTAGGCATGAACCACATTTGTGAACCAATGGGGTCTTATTGGAGAAGGCCTTCCCTGAGACCACGGATCCTAAAGGAAAATGAAGTACAAGACTCTGAATCATACCATTTGTGGCGGACGAAAATCGCACTGATTATAATGGATTAGTGAATGTACTTTCTCATTCTTAAAAACCTTTTGCACCAGTTTACCCAACTGGTCCACCACAGAGTTCAACAGAAATTATTACTGAAGTATTTCACTAACACCGTCAGAAATGAAAGAACTGACAATTACTAAAAATAAACTAAGGAACCATTACACAACCACTAAAGTTAAAGTATGATGACGTACTTATATCAATAATTCAGTTCTGGCGGGCAAAAGTTTAACTGACCAAAATGATACGACAATCGCGGAACAAGAAAACTTTTGATCTTAGAACAGTTTACGTGGACATTGGATTGGAGTAAGTTTGCTTTGAGGGAATTCATTCATACATGGTACGAGTGTAAGCCGAATGAGGCAATGAATAAGTGGTAATGGTCATAACTTATTCCCCACAGATTCCCAGAAGTTCAGCCTGCTTAAGAAGGGAAGAGCTTTGACACCAGCAACGTAATCCGAACAAGAGTGCTCTTTCTAGTGTTCCCGGCCTCGTGAAAACACTGCCAGCTATAGGTATTCCTCTGGCGCATAATTCGCGGCACTGAATCCTCTTTGCACGAGTAAACCGTATGGAGTATTAAATACTCTTTTTTATCTTTCCACTTGCTTGCATAAAGAAATTTACAAACAATGTGATATCCATTTACGAAAGACAGTGACAGGTCACGAAATTTAAATCGTATACAGAAAATAAGAGCTGGAAAATCTATGGCAAATGTGCTGTTTTTGTTAGCAGCTTCTCTCTATAATGAATGGGGTTAAATTACCTGACTGGTGGACCTTTGCTTGTGGCAATCTAAACACGTACGTTTTTTGCGAGAAAATACGCAGCAAACAAAAAGAAATACGCAATAAAAATCCTGACGTTAGACATGAGAACCCGCGATTCTTCTAAGCAAACTATCGTGAAATTTCCAACCATAGACGAGGAATTATCCGGAATATTAACGAACTAAGGAAGTGAATCGTTTATGCCACTCATAGTTTGCCCTGACTGCGAATTAGATTCGAGTAACCCAGGGAATTGTATCCCATTAATAACGCTGATGCAATTAGGGACGGTTTTAGATAATGTTGATCTCGAGGACATTCCAGTGAACAAAAACCGATATAGGCGCTGCTGTTGGGTGCATTAAGTAACGGCAGACCCCTACTGAAAATCTTTCTTACACTTTAGCGCAATCGAATCAAGCTGTTCTGAGGTGCGGTGTGAACCACAGGGGTAAAATGACAGTATCAACAAAGTCTCACAGACTTTATCTGCTAACTTATAACGTTTATCCTGCGGGAACGTATATTTACTATAACGAAGTGGAAGTGGATAACGATGAAACAATGAAGAAGCGCGATAAAAAAGGTTGCGACCATTTCGATATCAATTTGATAAACCTTAACACTTAAACACATTAATCCATAAAATGCAATAATGGTTGCCTCTGATGAGCACGAATCACAAGACAACATAATTAGCTTTCTGCGTCGTCGACAGTATACATCAAATCTCGGCTAGCTTCCATAATCAGATCAACACAAAACTACCGATGGCGTAAAACAAATAATGAACCAAAAACGAAGAATGGGGATCCATGACAAATTATTAGAGCTTACAAGTACTTTGTGATTTTGTGTACATCATTATGTCAGACACTGATGGGCGACAAACTGTGCTCCATCATCATGAAGATGACAAACGTAGCTAGCTGGGATGCGTACCAATTTATCCCCCATTCCGTCGGATGTGAATGTCTACGGGGCTTCTCGAAACTCGACAAACTGCGGGGTCGTTCCACTTGAGCCATTTGCAAGAACCACCACCAAGAAATCCGTATCCGCGGTTTTTATCAGAAAACATCACCATTTCCAAATAACTGAAACGTTGAATAATAGTGAAATCCTTTGGTGTCAATTAAAGACCAAGCCATTAAGTAACACGACTGTGCCCACTCATCTAAGTGGCCATGACGCACATGAACTCCGCAAGTAACAAGGAAACGATGTGCTGGCACGTTGTCATTCTGGTACATAAATCGAGGTAAACTTGACTACAGCGAATGACTTCTGGAAATGCCAGCAAGCCCAATTACCTATTCACGACGGTTTCCGAGCAATGCACCGAGCTTCGCTTGTATTTAATTTTTCTTCTCACATTATCGCTTTATTATTTTCAAATGTGTGATTTGAGCACTTTTTGGATATTACTGCTAGGGCAATGGTTCTACCGATTCATCAATACTATCAAAATACAGGTAGACGAATATGCATGCGACTGAAGTTTTGATTATTTTATTTCTCCCAGGAAAAGACTTAAGATTTGTGACCATTCAGCCAAACGTCCTCTTTGTGGGCAGTATGAAGCGAATATTTCCCACACAACCTACAAAACGCTAATGAATCGTAATTACTGGCTTACAGAATATATCGTTATGCTGTCTATGCATTTCGTCAATGAAGGCAATCTGTCGATGGGGTTCGGATTTGTGAGTCAAAGATAATAAACCTGACAGCCCAGCGCTTTCCTTTGAACACTGCGTAACACAATTATTATTAGCATCGTAAAATTCCACTCACATTTGAATCGCCGACTAGTGAAGACTCGATGATGGGATGCCGTAAAACTTCGATTCAGTGTTTCTCAAAGTTTTGGTTTTGGTAAGTTAAGCTTTCGAAAGTGAAAATAAAGGACGTGACCAGGTGTAAACATTCTCCAATGTTTTTTTCAAACTACCTACCCAGATTCTCTTAGTTTAGAGTTCGTACCGCTTATGTGATCGGTGAGCATTCGTTAGCGTATTGTGCGTTTCAGTTCAGAGGTACAGTCCACAAGTACGTTGATTAACAAGCGAGATTCTGAAGGAGATGAAAATGGTCTTCACAGACCACTTGACCGAACTGTATCACTGCACTGTTGCACACGGCTGTCTGTGATTTAGGAAGAAAATTTCGTGTACTAAATTCCTTTCTTCACCCCTGTCTCATCTAATCGGCACTTCTGATCATTTTCTTGTTACTCTAGAGCACGACAAACATAGTTCGACATTGGAGATATGGAGCCAACATCCGAGACCTCAATGATATGTGCCACAAGACAGGAAAGAAAGTTATCCATCCACACAACAAGGTGCTTGGTGTCCATATCACCCCTAGGGACTTACACCTTTTAACATCAGTTCCGAATCCCCTCGATGACACGAAAACAGAAGTACCAGTCACAATCGTGCTACCATAGAACAGTGACCGATTTCAAGTGGATGACACTTGGTGGCGTGTAATTTAAACGAATGTCAACTACACAACATTCAGACGATCCACAACAGTACCAATTTCATGAGTGAAATGAACTGTATTGACTGAAAAAGTTCATGATTGCGGTGGTCGGATGGGTTGGGTTGAGCTGGGGTGGGGAGTGAATGTGCAGACTCTATCGCAGAAACTGCTGCAACTCCTGGTAGTTCTTTCACCAAAGTTCATTTTAGCAGAATTAAACCAAGTTCAAAGGTATCGGATATAAAATATCTTTCTAACTGGAATTGGATCGTCGATTTTACATTTGAGTTTGCATTGGTTTATCTTGATTCAGTTCACTTATCCTGGTCTGTCTACTTCATTCACACGGGTTTAAAATCAATGTTTGAATGAAAATGCCACAAAAATGGTTAACTTGTCAGTAACCCAATTATACAGTTAATATTTTAGATAATTTAACCACTATTTTACGCATAAATTTTTCTCGTTAGAATCAGCGCTACTTATGGCCTGACTATATTTATGCGTTAGAGATGAAATACTGCATGAAAGACACAAGGTGTCCCAAGTAGTCACCCCAAAACTAAGACAGGTAATATTTTTCGTAAAGTGAAAAGTTCCGACTTCGTCAGCCTCTATCAAAATGGGTACATCAACTCATGGAGCTATTACTATCAGCCAACGTTGCTTGAACTGATTTAGCTACATGAACACGATATAAGTCACAGATCGGCTCGGAATTCGCATAGCCAATTAAAAAGTTGAACGCCTACCCGCTAGTTTTGAAAGAGTTCCCTTAATTCTGAGTAATTTCCGCAGCTAGTTAGGTGTCGTCCACATTGACAGCAGTTCATGTCGATTTTGAAAATCCCGTGACCTCATTTTCAGATACAGAACCAATGGACAGGTTGTCTTTACTTTAAGTAAACGGAAACAGCTTCGGCCTAATGATTACGGAATTTCGTCTGCTTGTATGCATCTGAGTGCCACTTCCAATAAGGACCTGGCCCAATAGTTACAAGCATACTACTGACCTCTATCCTAACTGAATCTCCAAAAGCGTACATGTTACGTTCAGCTTCACCCGATGGTATCCCTGAAACTATGTGCTGCTGTTTTTATTGAAAAAATACTCAGAATCGGAGAGAAGTGTATCAAAGCATCCCATCCTGGAAGTCGAAATCGTCTCATCCGGGACAGTCTCCCCTGTGAGGTCTTCAAGCCTATTCTCAGTGAGAAGGACTGACCGCAGCTGCTCATTCCAGCCGACTCGGAAACTGTGTACACTGTAAGAATTCACGTGTTGGGTCGATGTTGTTGATCTTCAGGCATGCAATGTACAAGTCTCAACTGATTAATCCTAATCGACTGCATCATCGCTAAAATTAATCTGCATCTCAGTGCTCTAGGCGTAAAAAAAATATGTATAATGTTGTAAGGCGGATACAGTCATCCACGGCATTTTAAATCTCATGGAACTCTCACAAAAGAGAATTATTGTAGAAAACTGCATGAAGTGAAACAAGAGATGAGAAGTATATACCCGAAAAGGACCAATAGTGACACATGGCAATGCTCACTCACTGGTTGCTCAACAAATGCCACACAACAGGAACTTATTCTTTAAAGAGAGATTACCTCACCCAGAGCTATGGATTACTTTTGCATAACAGCAACTTATCAGAGCGTCAAATCAGGACCACATCCTTCACTATGACTGAATTTGTGAGGTTGCGACCAGTAGTGCTATGATACAGAAGAAAATTCCCAATTGCTGATAATTACAAAGGATTCTGGTGGGAAGCTTGTACTTTAAGCACCGAGCGTTGCAGTAGTTATTGAGGAGTACTTGCAAACCCATTGCATTAGGTCCCTAAAGTACTTTAAAGAGGAGGTGATTTGGCTAAAGCCCAATAAATGGAGCAGTTGTGGTTTGTTTACTGATATATTTTTGACTGGAATAAAGTTGTTGTGTTCATGTACTGTGTAGATAACGAAAGAGTGCATATATACAACCAATGCAGCAAAAGAGAATGAAAATAAAACGTTCCTTTTTGTGTTATCGCTACACATCTTTCCGTATTCTTTGTCGAGGTTTTTTGTATTACTTTGTACGGAGCATGAGCTTCACAGATATGTCATGCGGCATTCGGGACACTGACTATATCAATCGCCAACTTTCCTCAGTGGAATATAGAAGCTAGCACTTTGGTAGTTGCAATGCAGTAGTTTTGTAGTGTAATCATCGCAGAAGCGGTGAACCCAGTCAATCACATGACACGCACACTTCTGTGACCGTCATCTTATTCAAATCAGCTGAGACTGATCGATAGATCATGTACATAACACTTCAGGGTGCGATGGTGTGATTTCTAATAAATGATAATATGGGGAATAAATCTGTGAAGCCGAAGGTTAATCAAGTACCGGGGATCCCATCGGCGGAGTGTGAAATTCCTCAGTCACAAAACTTGCCATTCCAGGTGATTCGTCCCAATGAAGATCTCAGTAGAACCGGTAAAAAACCACAGCTTCGCCGTTCGAAACGAACGAATGTTGCTCGTAAGGTGTCGGATCAGAAAGATATGATTTTGCCTAATTACAACGATTTAGATTATCCTCTACTGCAACCAGGAAATTCAATTCCTGTTCGCGCTCAGAGACCGCGTCCATCAAGTCAGCGCAAACCTGATCGAAATGAACAAAGTATGCTTAAACAATCAATAGCGCGTGCTCATCAACTGGGAACAAATAGACAGGAACTATTATCCTATCCATTTGGCCGTGTCAAATGTCGTTCTCAAATGAGTGATTACGCCGGAAGTTCATGTAGCCCAGCTCAGTTGTACCGTCTAACAGACCCCATGCGCAATCGTCATCGAGCTTGCTTATCAAAAGCTGCAAGTTATCCCCGACCTTCAACAAGCACCGGCCGATCTCTCTGCAAATCTGCGCTCGAATATCCGACACCAAGAGGCAGTCCGGCACAGGTGAATAATTTACTAAACGCGAGCAACGTAAACTCTCCATTGTTCCAAGTGGTGCCCAGTTTGAAACCAATCGCGGAACTGTTACAAGAGTTCAATCGCCTTTGTCTTTTGTTGCCGGACACCCTTAGACATGCTATGGATGACCTGGTCGATTATAACATGTTCACCCATATCAGACAAAACGAAGCAAACCAGCGTCATCTGATGTCTGCGTCGATTCAGTCCAATCTGGTTTTATTGGGCGAGTTAATTCCTTTGATGAGTCAACATATTTTGAATGCTCAAGATCTCTTCCAATCCTTGCATCGCATGGAAGAAAAATTTCTCACATTTCAGAGGTTAGTAGAACAAATGAATATATGGACAAGCCCTTCTAGCGCCAAATACGCACTAGGTGTTCAACCTGTTGCCGATTAAAGAGTGCTGCCATCACGGACAGTGGAAGCAAATGAGGAGGATGAAAATACAAAGAAAGCTATGGATGTTGGTGAATATCAGGTAACAATTGCCACAAGTGGATGTCAAAAGAGACCCGGAAATAAATGATCGTGCTGACTATGATTGTAGACTGTTGTCTCACAAAAGCCGAGTCTCCCAGCAAAACCGTGAAACAGGCATTCAATTGAATCACTTTACGACTACCCAGCATCCTATAAAACTTGTAAAATACCGGTGTTATGATGAAGCCTTTTCCTAACTTTCAATCCAGAAAGAGGGAGTTAACTGCTACGGGCCAGCGGCCCATAAGCTCTATCGTGTGGTGGTGTTCAGCCAATCAGGGCAGTAGCTCCATGAATAGGGCGTTTGACTCACAATCGTCCGCCCCGATAGCGGTGGATATGGACTGCTGATGGTTTCTAGCAAGGACGAAGTAACTGTACAATAATTTCACGGTTTCTTATTGATGAGCTATGCGCTGATACTGCACGGTGAATAGTTTTGTGAACTTAGCGAAACGTGGTAATTTGGGTAAGGCTATTTTGTCATAAGCAGCAGTAGTTGTATTAGTCATCATTCCTTGGAAACTTTTAATGAAAACCGTCCGAGTTAAATGCAGACAGACAAATTTCAACTGGGTGTACCGTTCTATGCGGTTGGTGAGCACTTCCAGTTGACTAACCGCTTATAGCAGTGTCATGTGACTTCTGCACACTGTTCTTACTTATCCATTTCAAATGACTTTCAAATAAATGACTATCGTGGATATCATTACCATTGCCAAATATACACTGAGATTGTCCATCCTCCGGCTGTTGGCGTAGATGAGCAGGACCGACGAGAATGGATGACCCTATTTCCGTCTCAGATTAGACGCGAATTTCCAACGGTCCTTCCCGTGTATTTGAGCTAGTCTTTTATTCGATGAATGATGCATTGTCGGTGTTCTTGTGAACTGGCATACTGTTGAATTTCGCAAATCCTTTGAAAAACTGTTCACTGTTCACTCACTTTCTTCATCCAGTGTTTTCGTTTTTGACCGTCGTGCACATGAATAGGCAGATGGAGGTTATGAGAGCTAAAAAAATAAAAACTGTCTACCATACTGCCAATGAGCTTTGAGATGTCTATTCTGCTTCTTAGTACAAAGGAGCCAAGACAATCCGGATTACTCCAAGTCTTTCTCAGAAAGGCTTGTCAAAAGTTGAACAGGCCTTTCTGTCTGTGTGAGGTGGCATAACAGCTATATAGTACACAACAGCTGGACAGAAGTGCAGATTGAGGGAGAGATATGAAGTGTTTCCGAGGAATTCAGTAATGAGCTAGTTACAAATATTGTATGATGAACCGTATATGCGACAAATCCAGCCTCTTATAACTAGGTCACTCGCGAATTAAGTTTATATGCCAACTCCCTATGCAAAATCCATTACCACAGGATTTGATCATTATGAGCAATGCTAGCGGCTCTTTAAGGTCGACGGCAGTTTCGAAGTTCCATAAACCATTGAGAATCACTCCAGTTAGCCTAATTGCTAGGATCTTTGACTGGGAATCGTCTTTCCCGAATTCCCGTCCCAGTTCCGAAGCGATGGATATGCACAGCTGACAGTTTATTCTTAGCACTAAAATTGAGGTACACAACGCCCCAGTCTTTTCCAATCGTTAGTTGAATGCAGACGTGCATAATAACTCACCTAAAGGAATACGATCGTGGGCAGCCGGAAATATTCAAGCGGATAAGGACGATATGTTTGGATGTGGGGGTAGCGAGTTGGAATCCACAAGCCGCCGATCGCTTTGCCACTCGGTGACCTTCCCAAGACCGCAGCTTTGTCCCCAAAGTTGTACTTTAGTTGCACAATAAATAAAGGGAGTAAAAAATTATTGCCACTGCAGTTATTAGTGATAACAGTAACAATAATAGTAATAGTATAAATAGTGGTGGCAGTAGTGGTAGCAGTGATGGCAGTAATTGTAGTAGTATTGTAGTTGTGATAGTAACAAAAATATTGCGATTTTATTTTCTACAGCATAGTGGCATGTGGGTTAGCCTACTCATACCGAGGGGGTTGCCGTGACATCGTCGGTCTCGTTACTGTTACCACAGTTCATTTTTTAAATTACTAAACAGACACCGGGTTGCTCTGGCCTCGCAGCTCGGTCTACTAAAAAGCAAAATTTTGCCCAAAATGGTGACAGAATAAACTACACGAGTGTAAAAGGGGTTTAAGATGCAAAAATGGCACTGACTGCGGCATTAATCTGCTTCTTTTATTGTCGCCAGCCGCTATATGCGGATCTTGTGGATGAAACCTGGTAGTTTAACTGGATCTACTTGAACCAGTTGACAGATTGTTGCCATCTTGCGTCACGTCTTAAAATAACTTATCCTCTAACCACTATCTGCCTTGTTCTACAGCGCACGGCGAGGAAGGCAATTTGTAGACATGCTTCGCAAATGGCTCAATTATACTTATTTTTTACTCTACTTCTCATCCTTCAAACTATGTGGACCAGGTGAACTGCCCAATCCAAATCTAGAACTTAGTTTGTGTTAAAAATTGAAAGAAACCATTTACGTACATTTGGTCGAATGAACATTGCGTCAACAAACGGTCAGTGTAATTCGTACTTAACTGGGATTGCCAACCAACGGATAAAGGTCAATATGAGAAAAATGTACAAAATCCAGAGTGAAACACAGCTAAATTGAGGTCCACGTTAACTTTAAGTCAGTGAAACTGGGTCGTATGGGAAAGCATGGTATGAACGTCCAAACCTACCTACACGTAAAACTGTGTGTACGCAGTCGACATACCGCCAAAAATGGTCCCCGTCTGCTAAATCACAGACGCGCCTTTCTGTGTGGCTTCGAGAATAGATGTGAGAAGAAGCCTGATTGCTAACAAAGCGCATGAATTGTGGCTAACTTGGTTTTTCTGCATTTTGCATGGAACCCACGGAATTTTACTGATAACCCAGAAAAATGTGGCAAAACCATGACTTATGACGGAATCCCTGTTTCATAGACGGATTATTGCGTTAAACATCCATGCAGATTGGATTTAATTGCAATATGCACCACTCCAATCCACCGCTTGGGATTGACCGGCTTGGTTTCTTGCTATCTGACACGCGTCTTTATTGAATATCGTAACAGATCATTTGATCAATATAACAAGTTGCATTCAACATCAGTCGGTTCCAGGGAAATGACAAAAAAACCGTTACTTCACTTGCAGGCCTAAGCGGAAGACCTACGAAAGATCAATTGAAATATTCCCTGAAGTGATCTGCCCAACGCTTCAGTTGACCCTCCTGTCAGTAAATTAGTGAGCCATCGGGTTCTTTAGTCACCCGGCTTAAGCTCGGCTTTCGTACATCAATTTTCTTAGCCAGTCGGTAAAGGTCACGACTATTTCCGATGGCAGCGGTCATTTATTAGACTGTTGGCTAGATATATACGCATTTCATTGTGTTGTATTCAGGAGGACGGATTTGTGAGCATCCAACTGAGACCCAGGATGTCTAACGGTCCCGCAGTTTACTTGGTATGGGGTTCTGCGCGGCACCTGCTGATGAGTGTTTTACTTCTTTGATCTACTCCCAGTGCTCGCTTGAATCCTGGACATTGTGTTGCGAGGAAAACCACTTGAAAGTTCCGACAGAAGTATAGAATCACTGTGGAGGAAGTTCGATTCTCGCATCCTTGTGACCACAGACAATTTTTGTCTTGCTTTATTAAAGAAATGACAATGTACATCACTTTTAGGAAGAGCCGAAATCGATGAAGGGCTGCCAAATGGAAAGTTCACCGGCTTTGGGAGAATTCAAACTCGCGACATTCGTTTTAACCGGTTGACCACAGCCAAAGCAAGCACAGATCAAAGCACGATTCGAGCCCACTGGTGTGAGGAGCTGTGGTCTACAATCCTCGACTGGTGCGCAGCACCGGTGATTCATGGTAGTGTGGTCAATCGGAGCCCAACGTTGCAAAAACGAAGGAGGGGGCCAGTTTAGCCGATGTCGTTTCTAGTGACAAAAATAGGTGATATCTCCACACGGCTTTCGGTGACTTAGCTATGTGCTGGATGTCACTCTCCATTGTCCAACTTTACGCGCTCTCTTTGCACCTGCTAGGAGAGGATGAAAAAAGCGAACTAGTGGTCATGTTATGACTTGGCCCAAGGGTAGGGAGGAATCTTCGGTTTTGGAATCACTTAGTGTTTTCTGACTTCCTGGTTTATGGCCCAAAATTTAGGGATTGTCGTTAGTCAACAGGGGTCAGGAGTGTGGGTTAGATCCGATGTCAGTGACTTGAATGCCACATGACCAGAATTCAGAACTAGTGTTTCGTTAAAAACAGGAAAAACAGAACAAAAAAACCATAAAATATATACAATGAAAACAAAAGAACTTTTTTCTTGCTATTTATTGTTTTCCACTCGTGCACTTATTCTGCGCAGAATTTTGTTTGAATGTTGCGCTGGCATATTGCTTGTCTTCACTAGAGCGTAATATATAATATTATATATGGTCACGAGGGTACTGGCAGCTGTTTGACCTATGTTGGGAATTATTATAAGACAATACACACTCACAATATGCAGCTGGTCAACATTCATCCTGTCCTACTGTCCCACTTTGGGTGCAGTGGATATGATTTAGTTGTGATTTCTAACGAGGATGATACAGTCATAGTGCTTTTAGGCTTTCGAACGTCTGACCGGGAAAGGGAATATATATATATATATATATATATATATATGGACAAAACAGACTGTGTAAGAAGACTCTACTTTCAATAATTTCTCCACAACTGTTTCCGGACTTACACATTTCCATTGATTTTGTGATATTTTTGAGACTTTGTAGAATTCAGAAAGCCTAATTTCACTCAGCTCGTTTTTATCATTTACAAAAGTCGATTAACGGCAAAAAACGTAGTTTAGTTAGATGGTTAACCTAACAAGATTGGCTTCATAATTCATGGCAGAGATGTGTCCAGTTAGTGTTCACTCACCTGTTGACAAGGGTAGAGCAAGCAACTAAAGGGATTGGACGAATGAAAGATGACGACTTCTTCACAGTTATTTATGATGCGCAGGCGACGTAAAAATTAGTGAGTACGAAACACAATTTCTTTTAGAAAGTGGTAGAAACAACAATACTTGTGGGCAATGTTTCGAAGAGAGCAATAAAACAGAGCAGGTGGTCAGAACACGTATTTCCACTTTAGTTACTGACATCAGTGGCAGTAGCCATTAATTCTTGCGTTAAATAACCGCAACCGACTAGCTCCACCTTATCCTCCTGCTGAAGTGTGTTGTAGTCTTGGCTTCCAAGCTTCGGAAACCAGAATGATCGAATACCGATAGCGGATGAGGCTAGAGATCGGCTGTGACGTACGAAATGTTCTTCATCCCTCTGCATGATATGCGGGCATTTGATCCTAAGGTGGAAAAAAGGATGCAGTGTTGTTCGGTTGGGTAGGAAACGCCACCAGAGGTACGCTGAGATTTTCAATCGGATGACATCTTTACATGCGTGATTGAAGAAGCGCAGAATGCTAGGATGCATGCTTCGAAAAAAAGTTGGAGATAAATTGGAGGGAGACAGCGAAAAATAAGATAACAAATTCACGAGTCAGAAATACAACAAAAACCGTTGCAGTCGGAGACGTAACGCAAAAGGTGCGAATGCAGTTGGACATCAGGATGACAATGATATTAAAATTGAAGGATTGGATGTAAGAATGAAACCAGGAATGTGTGAGGAGAAGCCAAGACGATCGTGGAAGTATGCAGTGAAGTCAAGCAGCTAACAAAGCTTGTTAACTACGGTAAAGTCTCAGCTTCACGCCCTTTAGTCGAAGTGTCCTAAGAGTTGAGTAACCAATTCTTGTTATGGACGATAAAATTTTCAAAAATAGTTATTTGGTAGTTGGGATAAACTGAAATAAATTTCCAACTGTTTGAATATGATAACCAAAAAATCGGTTAGTGGTTTCTGTTGGGGGAGCGGTAAACGGCACAAAAATACTCAGAAATAGAAGAATAAAATATTCGACCACGTAGTTGCATATTTTCACAGCCCGATTTCGTTCTCTCACAGTTTTGTCTGCTGGTCTAACTGAGGACATTACTTTGTTGAAAATACATCCGTTGAATAAACAGCTGCATTAAAACTACTTACTATGAATACGAACAGCAATTAGCAACAATAATCATTGTATCATTCAAATATGTTGCATCCACCAAACTAGTAGGACCACTTTTCGCAAGCTGTTTAGGCTATAAGCGATTGCAATGGGTCAAAAACGTAAACAATTTATGAATTCGCATCTTCTTCAACGGCCACGGAGCCCGATGAATGTTGATCAAAACAAAAGAGAAGTTAAGGCAACTTTTGAAAATATTAGGTCATTTGACACTAACTTGGCTCGTTCCTAAAACCTACCCGTAAGATTTCATTATTCGATTACATAATTAATTCAGTGGTTATTTCTAACTTATGCTTCATAACGTTCATGAATATCACAACCGCGACAATAATTTCCATTGCAAATGCCAGCTTTCCAGTTGTCTATCGATGCACACATCCAGGCGTTAGTCACCTTACCTTAATATTATTTTGTGAAAACCAAGCAAGAGAAACACCATAGAAATAAATCATTTTGTGTTGATGTTGGAAATGTATGGCTTCGTCCGTTGGATAGGGTGACCGCTGGTCTAGCCCAAGAAAGGCTTTTGCAAATGAAGGACGCTTCAGTGTAATCCCAGTACTGGGGATCGTAACCGCATTAATTCTCAGAAGCTCAACACAAAAATGCCGTGGAATCATATCATAAAGTTGATTAGGCAATGCAATCAAGTTTTGAGCATCCAATGCTCTTGTCACTGGTCACCCAACGGTTACCGAAGTATTCCGTCGCGAGTGGGCTTAAAACAGGGAGGATCGTTTAGGCTCATCAACCCAAGCTGATTCATGCATTCTGGTTCAAATTTATATACGATTGTACTATAGAGTTAGGGCAGGATATTTACACATTGCCTGGATGCATTCGTGACAAGTAAATATAGTGAGGCTGGAATCGACGGCGCTCACACAATGAAATCTATTTGTTTCCTTACTTTTGTGCACTGTAAATCTATTAGTTATACATATCTTGTAATATGTCGCTCCCTCCAGAATGTCTGATTCGTCGGTAACTTGAGGTCACACTCATGATCGGATTGTGTTATACTGCATTGCATGACAAACTTCTGTAAGTTAAGACATGTACATTTCAGTCAAAAAGAGAATGAAGCAATATATATGAGACGACTTACAAGCAGACAAAAAGTGGACATGAAACGAAATATTTTTAGTTATGAAGATCTGAACACAACCCTCGTAATTACCTAGTTCTTAACCAGAATGGTTGTTAAATATGGAACAGTCGAACTGCGATAAACATAAATACGAGAGAGAATTAGTTCATAATTGTAACAACAAGATGCATGTGAGTGCGAAAAAGACAGAACATTATGTAAGGGGTAGGTGGGATCAGCAAGAATTTTCATTTACAATTTTCTACAGATCGTGATGTGGAAGTCACGTATTGTATCAACAAGAGACTAAGCAGGAACAGAAGAAACACGACTAACGGTAGACAGAGTTCGAGTAAGTAAGTGAGTAGGTCCGGAAAAATAAGCGGAGAACAACAGAGTACTACAGGGGGAACTCACTGACAGGCAAAAAGGTAATGGGAGTTAACTGTGCGCCAACTGCACCAGTCTTAGCATTTGAAAGGACAGGCGATTCATTCGTTTGACGCAGTCGCAAATATCGGAGGATCATCGTAAGTTGGTGCTAACGCCGAAGTATCCTAAATATTAGGCTTTGAGAAGTGAAACGAGGTGGTTCAACGAATGTTCACCGAGGAAAGGCGAACAAGAAAGGGTAAAAGTGCACTGAAAACATACAGATGTATTTACGTGGAGACCAAAAAGAGAAGAAAAGTACTGAATATTACGCGGATTTCCTGAAGCAGACGAGAAATCTGACTAATTGGAAATTGACTGACAGAATGCGACATCATCCGCATACGTAAAAAGTTGAACAGGTTGATCAGCAGACACTGCGATAAGCAGTGAAAAGATAAGGCGAATGAGCAGTCTTTCAATCACAACAGTACATAAACAGGACATCCAGAAGACAGATGCCCATGGAGAAGATTCGAATAGGGAACCGGCTCGAAGGGAGACGAATAATAATAATAATAATTAATAATAATAATGATAATGGGTATATTTCTCGAAATTCGAGAGTCATGCGCAAGACAAGATCAAATTTACACAAAGATGGCACAGTGGAAATCGTAAAACAAAAAGTTAGCCATGAAGATGCAGTTTCTGTGCTCTCATGAACATAACCTGCAATAAGATGGGCTAATCACGAGTTTTTGGGCTTTAAATCAGAGCTAGATAGTCCATCGCCGAAACTTCCCGGGGCTGACTATCAGTCGCGCACTTCGAGTCAATCCATGTTTAAACGCATCAAAAGTGCGCATAACCAGCGCATAATTTGGCCGGGAAGAAATGGTGGATGTTGTCAAATAGCCGGGTTCATCAAAAATCAGGAGGGTAATATGGTAAAGATGAAGATCAATATGGATGCAATAACGGGAAGGAGAAGAGTCAAAACCACACTGGATATCATATGAAGTGAATGGGGAGTGGTAATTAACAACATTCAATAGTCAAAATAATGCTTAAGATGAAACAGCGGGAGACCTTCAAGGTTGCACCAAACAATTTACGGGACGAAACTATATGAAGAATTGTGGACAGAGACAACGGAACTTACAAAAATGGTCACTGGACTTATGCGGCTGGGAGCGGATTGTGATGTGTGGCGGGAAGAAAGCCAGTACGTGTAAGATTTACAGTCAACCCTCAAATACACTTGCCATGAATGACCTGTGTGATGTCCTTGTTTAATATCGGAAATTATGGTGTTCTGTGGCGGTAGGGGTAGGGAGGTCCGGGGATTGCGCGGCATTTCAGTAGTGTTAGGAACTGTTTGGCCAATCGTCATGGTTCATCTGGGATTAGGCACCCGGGGAGTCATTGGCGTTGATTTGTTTGTCTTAGGGTTATGCGGCCAGGTACTGGAGCGTCAGGTCCAGAAACCAGGGGATAGGCAACCAGCGCAAAGGATGGAGTAGAGCTTTCGGCGAGAGTTCGCGTTGTATCTGTGGTCATTGGCGAGCCTGCAGAAGAGCCGGAGAGGACAGTCTGAAATTTCTAGCTGCGAACTGACTTAGCGGAGCCGTTTAAATTTTTGGAAACAAAATCCCTGAGTGAAGTGACTGCATCCAAAGTACACCCGTTTGGCTTGCTTAAAAACTAAAATGGGCCAATAGAGTTAATAAATGAGGAACACAAACGACCGAGGACAGCAAGGTCAGTTAGTTTGAACGCAGCAGAAGTAATGGCAATGAGACGAATCTACCTAGGTAAATTTTTGAGTTTGTGTTTGAATTTGGGATAACACCACTAACAAAGAATTTGTTGACGGCTGCAGTTACAACTTCCACGACAAAATTTGCTCCCAGTTTGAAGAGGGCGGAAGACAGACCGTCTGGACCAGTTGCAGACTCAGTTTCGGAGGATGAAAAAAAAGTGTGAATATTTCGTCTGGGGTCGGGTGAATGAATGCAGCGTTCAGAATATCACTGTATATTGCAGATGGGAGACTGAACGCGCTGTCCGCACAGGGGCCTGATACTATGTCAGAGAGTCTTACTCTTGACGGTGGGCAAAAGCTGATTGGCAAAGAACGAGTTCAAGCACTTTATCTCAATCACCAAGACGAAGTAGTGTGTCACAGCAACTCGATTATGAAGTTTACAAGCAGCATTTTTCAGCCGCTTGGGAGGTTTAAGCAGGGGAAGCTATCCGGTCGTTGATGCAATACACTACTTCATTGGGACAGCGCAAGTCAAAGATTGCTTTCGGTTTCTTTGTAAACAAGTTTGGCACAGAGAGGGAACATTTAAAGGATAACCAAGAAGAAAACGGAGAGGGATCCGTAAGGCAGGAAAATTTTTGCAAGAGACGGATTTTCTGTCTTAGATTTTATCTGTTTCGGTGTGAATGGTGTGTATAGCGAGAACAAATGGCAGGTGTAAACGTGTCAGAGTGTTCACTAGAAGAAACAGGAGCGTCCAATCGTAAATGAGAAGGATGTAGATAACAGCTGAATACTACGCCTTAGATGTCATTACCCTGATAGGGATAATACAAAGGCAAGCTAAGCCAAAACCGTGTAAGGTTTGAGCGGGGACGTGGTTAAAATTACCATCAACAAAACATCAACAAATAACAGTGGTACGAGAACAAATGTAGAAGCATCATAGAGCAGAACAATATCATGCACAAAACAAAACAGAACAGCACTCATGATAAGGGGGAAAATTTGAGCGGACATTTCATCACCACACAACATCGCTACTAGAGAAAGCATGGAAAGTGCTAGACTTACAGGCCATTGATTTTTGATGTAGGTTACAACACCGTCGCCCATCTTCTTCTTGCATTTAAATTTATCCTGACGAAACCACGAAATTTTTTCAAGAAGAACGAGGTCATCCTCTACAGTCTTCTGGAACCAGAATTCTTGAATGCAGACCACATATGTTTGAGTGGATTCGCGAATACAAGACGTTGCTTAAGCACGGTAGCTTCCTAAGGAAGAATTTGATGTAAGTGCTAATCAAAGCAGGCACGGTCATCATACTGAGTATTGTACGACTAAGAGCCACTTGTCAACCAGTGTGCTTCCATTTCGTGGACCAGGACAATTTCGACTAACGTATGCAATACGGCAATGAGAATCATAGGGCAGAACCAATCAGGAAGAAAGCTTCCTCCGAATAACGAATTGTAGGCGACGTGGATAAATTGTGTAAATAATTCCAAGTGGTGGTGCCAGAGACTAACGAACTGTGGTGCAACCAATCGCGAAATCTTAGTGAAAACAGACAAAAAACGTATTGTGGGGAAGTTAGTGATACGTGATCATTCCATTAAGACACAATATATAAAAATAGTTTGGCGGAATTTGATTAGAAGGTGAAAATATAGTGGGCAGGGGATTGGTGTTGGTGCTTGAGTAACTCGATGCGCGTGTTGTATCGATTGTTTTCTGGCCTAGGGTTTGCGTTGGACTAGAGGGTGGGCCAGAGGAGTTGAAGAGCACCCATAAATTGTTTTGAGGGCATGGTTATTCTTGAGGCTGGTCTGTTTTCTGCAGGTTTTCCTTCGTCATCTCCGCCCCGGATATATAATCAACACTGCTCGCGATCTTGGGTCTGTCTGCCCAAACGTATTCCGCCGACCTTCACTATTCCGGCAACGAAATGCGTGAGTAGTTCCATTTTTTCACGTCCCCCCGTTAGCCGTCCCTTCTCTCTGGCCTGGTCGTGCCCTAAGAGCAACGATGGTCTCCGTGCTGCCGATTTTGTTCGTTGTTCGACCAAATACACACCGCCAAGCTTATCACAATCCGAAGGACAGGAGTTCCAACAACGCAGCACACATTACCTGAATGTGAATGCGAAATCGCAGCGGTTGCCAACATCATGTTGCGCAGCTGTGGCCCTTCCGAGAAGAGAATTTCAATACTGATTGGGTGTTCGATAGACGAGACAAGTGAACGTATGCCTTGGCAACCCAGGTGGTGGGTAAGCCTCACTGGATCTGAGTGGGCGGGCTTGTCGTTCTTTACACTTTGTGATGGGGCTGCCGCGTAAATAGGCCAGGTTAGGTGAACCAGATAGTTAGCTCAGAGGGTAACCTGATACGCGAGTCATTTGGCCCATTGACCATACAGAACCGCTGCATTTGATGAATATCGGTCGGCAGTCTTTTCGCTGAAACAGTTCAGAGATAGCTTCGGCCGTTCTAGGAAGCTTAGCAGCAAGGAGAGCATCACACGGGGCGTTGGAAAGGCATCGAGTGGGGTCATGGGAAATTGGCATGCGTCATTTCACCATGACGCATCATGTTCGAGTGTCGCACCAGCTGTGAAACAAGGATATAAAACAGCGATGAGCAGATATGGCCTAATTTAGGAGGATTTCGTAGTAGTCGTATATTTGATCGTAATTGCACAACCAAATTACGGCTAAGGTCCACTCATGCACAAAAGATAATCAAGAAACCAAAATATGACTGAATGTTGTTTGCGTTCTGACAGATTTAGGAACTGGCGGTAGATGGGGGATGCTGAGTGCAAAATAACTTGCCTGAGTTTATCTTAGGTACGAATTACCTATCACACTCAGGCGAGCAGCTAAATTTCCGTGAAAATTAATAATTGTTAAAGTATTGCCACTGAGCACTTCATTATTGTCCTCAGGTAATAATAATTACAAACGGAATTATCGGAGAACTTGCTAATTATTCGACGTTTCGCCCACCTTGGGTAATCTTTTTTCGACTAGCAAGCTGATTATTTTGTCTGCCTGGGTGAAGCTGAAATCAACTGACAAGTTACGACACGACATCTGTCTATTCGCGTTTGGAACGAAAACAGCCAGCAATGTTCACAGTGATAATGATGTGAAAAGACTTCCTTATTAAATCAGTGGTTAAAAATATTGTTTAAAATTCTATTTACACAGAATCATTCCTCTCAGATTCCATTATTAAACTTTGATCAAAATACTTTGTGGTATGCTGCGACTTTCTTACGCAATAGCTATTTTCAGTTGTTCTGTCGACTGTGGCCACTTGGAGTATATTTTGTGCTTCAAATGATCTAGTGATAAGCATGGTGGTCATTGGTGCGCGCCTCCCCGTTCAATCAATCTCCCGGGGAATACCTCGTCTGAGTATTCTAGCACTTACTCTTGCTTTATGTGATGCAGCACCTTCCTTTTAAATACTAACCATAGCGAAACAACGGAGCAAATTATTGTGGAAGTTGCCTAGAAAACAATTTTTCCAAATGTTCTGCAAAAGAACCGTTAACCGTCTGATATGCTTCCGAAAGAAAAAACGGCTCAACAGTTTGTGCATCTGGAATTCTGATCCATACAATCAATTTTTGGTCACATCGTATCTACTCAGTGTTTCGTCTGGGACTAATTATAGCCCCAAAACAGTGTCATGGACTCGATCCGTGCAAGCAAAAAATTACTTTATCACTAGACAGTGTAAAATGTGCATCTTCTACTTCGAAACCAGGACCAAAATGATTCTGACGCGATAAAATCGGTGTACTTCAATTCCTGAGCCTGAACTTGGGTAAACTTAAATGCTGCTCTCCTTCAAAGCAAGGCCGGGGGTGCACTCATTATGTAATTGCTATACGCTGTATTACAGACGCTGAATGGTTCTCTTAACGATTTCATCCAAGAAGCGTTTGCTGGTTGCAGTTCGGGGTCAATCACTACGGTGTTCATCGTGTACATTACTTGCCTTCTCGAAATTTCTGAGCAACTCCCTACACGTTGGACACGGGCTGTCGCGGATAGTAATCCCCCAAAAGCTTGTGAAAAATCCATTCGAATTTCCAGAACAAATAAACGAGCTCAATTCGTTGTTCCAATGTGAGCGGTTGATTGCTCATTTCATTCGCTTCCAGTGAACCTTGACAGACAAGCAATTGTACTTTCCTGATGCCGTAATTAAAAACAGAATGCTATACAGTGGTCACTGTGACTGGTTTCCCATCTCGTTGAAGGAACCATGAGTATATGCTCACTTCCATGGCTCATCGAGACATAGCTAAGTCCATTTGTTCACGTACCAGAGCCACAGCGAAAATGCAATCGAAGGCTAGCCTACCCACTCAGGTCCATTGAGGCTTGCCCAACCGCGGTTAACCAGGTCACCTGTTTAGTCTTCCCGACCGCGACACGTTCAGAATCAATGTACACTATCCCAAGGGATCTGCCACAACCATGAAAACTCAGATCCGGAAATGGAGCTCGCTAAGAAGTTTTGGAAACTGGGTTTGTCAACGGGACTATTAGCTCCATGTGTTACCCGACTGCTCATCTCTCACTTGTGTAAGGCTAGTCTCCTTAGGTTGGTTTAAGGTGAATTAATGCACCCTACTCCTATTTCACTAACAGCACTAAGAGAATGTCTAGAACATATCGGCCTCAGAATCCGATTCTTTTGACTGCCGTATTTTAACCTTATCTTCTGAGATACCTTAAATTTTTTACAATTTTCAGACGCCAGCAGCTGCTCAGGTTTTCGGTCGATCTGATTTCACCGTCTTCCTAATTACAATAGAAAGTGCGCTTGAACACACAAAAAGTCAGAAGTAAAAGCAGATAAAGAACCCACGGCCATCTGCCAATCTAGGAGATGTTCCTCTGTTGAGCTTCCATGAATGCCGCTCTCCTTCATTAATTATTTAGATGAACATCTAATGTTAAGCGAACCGCTGTTTCAATGATACACAACAACCGACCTTGATTTCATCACTGAATTAGCATCGTCGGCCATCTTCTGATTGAAGTGAGCAGCACAGCTGAGCAGGATCCAAAGAACGCTTTTGGCTGTTCGTCAATAGTTTTGAGGTCGAAAATGTGCTCCCGCATTGCGCATTCTAAAGCCGACAACAGGATCTGCAGGACCGTATCAGCCCCCGCTCTCACTTTTGTATTGTCCAGCTGTGTGAATGTAAATGTTTAGCCACACTGAACTTTAGCTTTCAGTGAGGGAACAGTAATTTAATCCGCATTGTGCGTGAGTCTAACAGAGTCGCTTCATCGGTTATCGGCGGTTGCACGACGGCAAACCGTGCCAGACAGATCGCGATCAACATAGACGTGGATCTTGTCAGACAAGGAGAGGTGTGAAACGCAAACCAGACTGAGACCATGTCGCATTGACAAACAGTGGACGGTCGACGTAGTGGGGTGATCAGATTGTGGACACGCAGGTTGAGAATTGTGCTAACCAAGCAGAAGGAGCGGCCTGGGTTCGACAAGAAAACGACATGAACTAAATCGGGTGAAACAACAACATGGACTAATCAAGGTGCAACCCGGACACCACTGAAGTATGGCACTCGCACAGGCTCAAATGTATAAGTAAAGTACCTTATGAATATGTAGTTTTAACTCAATGAATGAGATTTCGTGCCGGTTGACTTAGGTTGATCTCAATTAGACTAGTAGACTAGTAGAGTTGGCTTGGCTGACTGGAGAACGGAATTCGGAACAGTGATTGGACGCTACTCAATAATCACCAGCATACGTAAGGACGAATATCCTCACTTACAAACTCGTTCCCACTGAGAATGAGTTATTGGGCTATTTTCCCTGCATCCTCGCCTAGATTCGAATCCCACCAAATTATAACACTCTGCCTATATGTTAATCCTACATCTGTCAAGTCTCTCGAACCAATTTTGGTAACTTACCTTTCAGGCAACATCCATATATCCAGGATCCTATATACTTCAAGACAGTTGTTTGCAAATTTCCCTTCGCGACAACCACGAGATATCGAGTTCGACATATCGACTGAAGGAGCATCAAGTATCGGGAACCTCTTTCTTCCTAACTTCTGAAAAACTCCTACGTTGTCAGTCTTTACATCGCGACGCGTCCATGTATAGTGTTTCTAAATGAGTGAGCATGGGTCGGGTCTTCACAAGGCCAGTCGGCTTTCGTGTATTGAGAACTGCTTTGTTGTCTTCCTCTGGCACTTATGTTCAGAATATGATAACAGCAAGTAATGCATACAGAACATCTCAAGCCTCGGACCTGCGCACATGCTAACTTTGCGTGCTTGTCAAACAAAGAAAGTCAGTCCCAGCCGTGTCATTGTGTATCCTTCAGTGAAAAAAGCCTCTACATGAATCTGCACATCTAGAGTTTCAGTGCGTCTATTCCTTACGTAAACATGCGAAATCCGACCGCCTATAGTAAGTGATACAAAATTGGTTGCAAAGCTTCGACCGCTGTTGTTTCCGCAATACATGGGTAGTGTTGGGCGACTGCATCTCGAACGTTTTATTGTGTCAACGCTCTAAAAACACCCATCGACTTTCTCATTTCTCCGAAGACGTCGCCCACAGCGGTTCGGCCATGTCATCTGCCGAACCGAAACGGAAACAAAGGAAGGAAGCCTACCATCTTAACCTTGCTTAAACTGGGAATACTGTCTTGGTGGCTAACTGAAGATGTAAGTTAGCACTGTCAAGGCGGAGGTGGATTGTCTGGGACTTCAGCCCATCATAGAGGTATCAGCTGGCCCAACAAATAGATTTCGCGGTTTGCAGAGCTTGCCACTGACCCCAACGCATGGACGGCTGGAATTGGAGGCATCCAAAAAGGCCGAACTGTCGTCTCACAGAAATAAGTCATGTAAAATTAAAGCAGGAAAGTCTTCCACATAACTTGCATCAAGGGATTCCGTTGGTTACTCCGGGTCGGTCATGGAGATCTATGTTGCTTTTCCTATTAAATACGGTTGTTAGTAGAATTCCGTAATACTTTTAAGACCAACTTGACAACCGATATTTTGGGCAAAAGGTAGCGATAGCCTTTTCTGTTATAGTTCTCTTTTGATTTATTATTTCTTCAATTTGTAAGCCTAAAGAGACAAAACATGCCTCTAACGTGCTGTCTGCTAACACATACTACTAACATTGCAAGAAGACAATTGTGGCGCTACATCATGTGATAACCAGAAAGACCTCTGGTGCCTGGTGGCTCCGTGGAGATCGTCTGCGGGAAGTACGTGTAAGGAGTTGTCCACAGGAAAGCCTTATAGATGACTCAACCAAATTGTACCCGAGGCCTTGGTTGTGGATGGTCGTTACGTCAGAAATACGACAAAGACGATAACTCCACCGGGAAGTCGCATTCACCACGTCACAAATGTGTCCTATTGCTAAATACAGATCTTCAAACTGAAAACTCACTACATCTCAGAGAACTTTCTCGTTTCCGTGACTGTTTATTCGGTAGTCCTAAGAAAATTTCCCCTGGGGATATAATGCCATACTGAATCTGCTCCTAGGGAGCTATTCGAGGATACAGGCTGCTTTGTTCCTTACCCGGGCTTCGGTACCACCTCAGGCAGCACAAGCGTCTCTCCCAGTATACCTTTTACAGTCGCTTGAGTGCCCTTTACCGTTCCTCTGAGTAGCCCCTCATGAGGCACAGAAGGGATACTCAAGGTATAGGCAGCCCCTAACCTGTTTAGGTTAGTAGACGCTGGCAATTTAACTGGTTACTCGTTAATCTGTAACCGCCGTTCTACACATCGCCCCAGAGATTCTTAAATCGGAGGAATATGTATGCAATCGAAGCGCCATAATCGCAGTTACAAATGTAATATTAAATGGTCTAACGCTTTCCTTCTCTGCCATTACGAACGACTTACTAGTTTTCCTGTACTTTAGCTAACATAAATCTATATACCCTGTCATCATATAAAGGCGTATCCATATACGGCGAATCACATTACCGACGAACAGCCATGGTCGTGATATGGAACTGCACAACGTCCCCTTCAGTCTCCCGGCTGCGAGAAAATAATGAAACCGTAGAATAATGAATAAAAATTAAAACAAAAACTAAATACTGAATCACTAAAACGGATGTTGAGCAATTGCAGTGCACAATGAACATCATAATTTCAAGGTTTAATCAATCTGACGGCATTATATGGATTTCGACGACTTAATTGAACTGTCTAGTTAAGTGTTATGATAACGAACATGAAAATAGAAATATTGGATACAAGTTTGGTCTACTGGCCAATACTGCCCTGTAAGTAAAGCCAAAAATATATTACCAACGTGCAAATATGATGTTGATAATCCATGATATACCAGTCTACTAATGGAGCTGTGTAAAATCCCATGGGTAGGAAATGGAAAATTATGCCATATCAGACTTACCTGTTTCGTCCGACAGAAAACACTGACTGGTAGTTTCATCTCCAGACTTCCTGATTTTCCGGGAATGAAATGGCTTTTGCATTTTTAAAGATATACCCTGTACAGTTTTAACGAGAAAATTTCGTCCTAGAATTAAAATACAACTGAACCCATTGCTAAACGCCACAATTTGTTACTGAACCATGGCTGTTTACCGTCAAGACCACGCTACTTCGAATGGACCAGAAATTCTTCTAAAACCATTAATTTCATAATAGCTCTCGCACAGTAACTGGTGGAATCCTCACAATTGTTAACCAAGAACTCCAAGTACAACATTGTTATATTCTTCTGGACAATACTAATCTCCAGCTTTTCTAATAATTTATCGTAATCCACAATTGTCCTCATAGAGACGGTGAATTGTAGAACTTGAGCGAAGTAGCTAGCTATTCAGAACAATTGTTCCATTGTTTCGTTACATCCGAAGTGATGTTCTTGACGGATCTGTACGTAAATAATACAGTTGGCAACGGAAATCTACCTCTTAGATTTATCAAGCCATTTTACGTTGTTCTTATATCATTCGCCATGTTATGAATTGGTGACTCACAGTGCGTGAGTATTTCCATACGGTTGAGGCATGTAGAACATTTGATACTGTCAAAGAATATATCGACACAAAGGGACATACACTTTAACGGATGTGGAAACCAGTCTTGGTGATGAAGGTAGTCATTCGCTAGGTAGAGATTTTAATGTAACGGCTGAGTAGTCTGGTGAATACACTTGCTCATGCCCAAACCGCACAGGATGGACTAGTCGTACCACTTTGATGTTTTACTATCAATATCGGTGGTTAAATTCTCCGTAGTTCTCCACAGCGAATTGTTCTTGTGTGATGCATTTACTCACACCATTTACTCCCGTAACATACTTGTTGTCGATAGTACTTAAGATACGTACATAACTGGAAGAACGATTGACGATGGACGGATTGGACCAACTGGATTACAATTCATTATGCCAAAGCCTATCACAGTGGCATTAGAATGATAAGCAAACTTGCTTGATGTTAGACCAGTAAATCAACTGCCGCGCACCAATGGCTGTTTTGGGTCATGCTCGACGGCAACGAGCTGAAACATGTCTTCCAATGTTTGTGGTAGGGGTGGACGCACCCGATTAACCATTGGTTCATCGTCAGTGCATTAATGTTAAGTAAGCTAGCTCTTTCTTAAGTAAAAACTAAACAAGACAATTACGTACATTTCTCTTTTTCCAGAGCTTTCAGTGTGGCATGTTACATCAGTTGTTCGAATTATAGTAAACTGTTGGAGCGAATGTTGACATCCGCAGGCACCGCTTTTTGAAATAAGTAAGCAATTGAACGCCGCCTGCAGGCCAATGGGGACAGTTTTATGTCGAAAATTAGCCAATCAGGCGGCGGATTACAACCTTTTTTAATCATCCTAAACAGCTTACCAGATGTTGTTTTTATCTAATGAAATCAAATATCTTCGACTATTCAAGTGTGAGGAAACACAGAAACGGTGTTGTCGACGGTAAACCTCACAACGGAAAATTACTAAAACAAATAAAAATTCGGTTGGTGCCATAAAGTGTATCATTTTAATGTCAGGCAAAAATAAAGGGCTCAGTGTTGCACCGAGGGCTGTGTCATTGGGCGAAAAACCCAGTTCTGGCCATAGGGCAGAGGAATGACTTTGGACATCATTTCTGCCTTTAACGCCGTTGTTGCATTACGTCCATAATCACTGCACCCGAGGTTGCCGATGTCATGATGTAAGCGGGCTCTAATGAGCAAGTTGTGGGTTGCCATATTGGATTTGGTTGTGTGAATATTAATGCTGGCTGATACGGTTACTGCACTTTGGATCATCTCGGTCTTGTTTGGTGTCCCCTGCAAACTGTGACATGTGTATACGTTTGAAAAATCCCACAGAACACATTGAGAACAACACAACGTGGCGAACAAGCTCGTTTTCAGTTATTCGTATTCATGCCAATATATAACATTGAATATCGTCTGGAGATGGTTCAAGGGAAATTGGCGGTTTGCAGTCACATCAGTTCACAACTCTAAGAATGCGTCTGTGTGTATGTGTAATTGATCAATTTGTCACACGATCAGGTTGTAGACCACTTGTCAGATAATGACAAGTGGGTCAGGGAAGTTTAAGAGTCTCGACAAATTGTTTCTGAGCGCATAGAGGGGAGTTATACAAAAAGATAGATAGGGCTTCGGCTGTGTTCAAGATGCGACACTTGACAGTTCTTGATTGTCCGCTCCTAACTTTGTAGATGGTGCGAAAAGCACTTGTCACATTCACTGAGTGGTTTGACTCGACAAGGTGTGAACACACCGCGCTAGTGATTGCCTTAATTGTTCCTGTGCTCAACCAAGCCGGGAGGTGTTCTCGAACGCGATCGGACAGACGCCTGGTCGTGCGGCCAATATACCTGGTCCCACAGGAGCAGGTAAATGGGTACACACAGAATGAGGCTGCAGAATCTGGCAGTCTGTCCTTTAGTTGGAAACACATGATCGGTTTGGATGTGAATACAGTTTTTAACTGTGCAGCAAAGAATGTTCCACTGATTGAACTTGACAGTCTCCGTTGGATAATTTCCGCTTCGGTGTCACCTTTGAAAGGCAAACGAACGTATACGGGTTTCTTTATTGGTCCTATTACTTTCTGACTTACTTCGTGTTTTTTCATAGTTTTATTTATGAATCTTTCGGGGTATCCATTTTGTACGAATACGCTCCGCAGGAAACGAAGTTCATTTTCAATTGTGTCGTCCGTACATATTCTTCTTGCTCTATCAACTAAACAGCATACTAGGTTCCTCTTCGCTTGTAACGGCACAAAGCTGTGAAAATGAATGTACTGTCCATTCCATATTGCCTTTCTATAGACTGATAGTTGTGCAGATCCGTCCTGCCGTCGCCTTATGTGTATACCCCGCCAAAGAGCACTGTCTCGCATGCATATTACAAGACTCTTAAAGAAATCTGACGTCTTCACGAAATGTCTAGTGAACAGCGTCTCCCCTTGGATGTCAGTGATAACTGTCGGGCTATTTCTGAACGGAATGGCGTTGTCAAGACATCCATCTGTGTAGACAATTTCATGATCGATGAATCTGGGGACGCCCGGGCTAATACGTCCTATACTGTTTCACTGTGTCGTCCAACAGAAGTGTTGCTCAAAACAACTCGGGTTCAAGAACACTCATTTATTTGCCGAAATATCTGCTTCCACGATATGTTCTCTGGCCTGATGGCATGCCATATCACAGATAAATAAGTCCGAAGTGTCCAATGTGTCGGAAAGGTTCACAAACTACGATAGATGAGTACACCTGTGAATACTGAACAACCTAGTAGGTAGTGACACGTAATTCTGAACCATCAGTCATGCGTACTTGACGATGCAGGAGTTTCAGTGGCAACAAAACATCTCTTAGCACCTTGTGTAAGTGGACAGGGGTAAGTGAATGAAATCTGTACACATGTCACTCGGCAATATTCTATGTCGTGCAGCAGGATCTAACAGAAACAGAAACTGGAAAAATCCGCTTGCTTCCTGTAGACTGAGGCCTTGAGCTGGGGTCAAAAGTGCGAGACTGCTTGGTTTCGGTCCAATCAGCCATGTGGCGGTAAGAGCGGATCACGTCTGGAAAACAGGACAGTCAGATAGGCCCGTCGCCACCCAGGTGAATGACGCATGGGCTAAGGACCTGAATAAATGTAAGCCAAGAAGCAGGGTGGGGAACCAACCGCTCGCCCCAACTCAGGAAAAATAAAATGATCTAGTTTTCGAGACCCGTTCAGAGAAGGGCAAAGGAGAGACAATGAGCCCGAGAGACGAGGGCAATCGGCCAATAAGCACTATCCTGTGTGAACCCATGTAAACCGTTTGATTATGACAGACAAGGGAAACAGTTGTGTTGGCCGACCAGAGGCCATTTTGAACGTTCTCGCCTGATTAAGCGAAGTGGAATAAGGATCGAGAGGGCTAACAGAAGCCACTAGATTTACCAAGTGCGATATACATACTATAAACAATTTCCATAAGCCCAATTACGATGATATCCCACATCGCCGCTGAAAGTCACAAGGAATGTATATTTTATAGCTTTCCAACCATAATGCGGAGATGAAACGCTCCAACTAGGTTTTGTTTCTTGAAACCGCCTCTAATTCAAGTTGAGGTGAAACCTTCTGTGACACAATGAAATGCAACGCGTAAGATCAACAGTACGCAGTTCTATCGTATTAACAACCATCTCCACTTGGCACACTTTTGTTTTCGTGGGCGAATAACCTGAAGAGTTTTGACAATGACCCGCAGGCATAAGTCAATTTCAGTAGCACTTTTAGCTCACTTATTGTATGCCCCACTACTAATTGGTGCAGATTCAGGGGCTTCAGTTTTCCATCAAAAGGTCCTATCAAAGTAATGATGGCCTTCGCTTCATGTTGCCACTCAAAATGGGCCACAATATTTGTCCTTGGACGGTGAGAAATCATCGATGTGAAGTCGTAATTCGATGACAACACGAGCGGGTGGCGGATTGTTCTCTGTGGGCACTCCTCTAAGCAGTAGCCACTGAGAAGAATAAAGAAGGGGGTCACACACGGTGTTTCAAGCACTGGTCTCAGATTAATAGGAACAGCCAATTTCAATTTGTAAAGCTATGCAACATTATGACAATACTCCACATGGGTATGTTTCCTTCAATGCCAAACTCCTGAGCCACAAACCTTGCTGGAAACGTTCCGATTCCCAAAGAGTTTACATATTTTCTGTCAACAGCTGAAACCGAGATATTAAACAGAAATATAGCTCACTTTCAAGCGCAGAAGCGTAATCGTCAATCATTTTATTGAACTCACTGGCTCTTATACTATCACCTACATTAATTCGGAACCACGTCAAAATTAATAGAAATTATTTTAAAACTATTCGGGAATGTAACTCAGCTGACCACCTCCCATGAGCGCAATTTCGAGTACGTGCTGCAACATGTAATGATTATTTATGCATTGCTCTACAATCTGTGGGTATATCTACTCTTGAGAAGCTTTTGGAACGGAGGCAAGTTCTTACCCAATCCCGAATATTTTTAACGTAAGTTCGAACAGTCCGGACATCATTTCGAAATAACGCGGGAAATCATTTAATCTAATTCGGTATTTCACTACTGCAGGATCTGACAGTCCCCAATGACGAGGACTCAAAGTGTGAAACAAAGAATTCTGAATGTCCGCCCGAAAACTTCACAACTGATTTCGTCTCAATTTCAACAGTACTTCAAACCGAAACGCGGAAATGTCAAATGAGGGGATCGTTTACTGGACCTATTAGATTGCTGTTGCTGTTGCGTGTGCACGGGTGCCCGGGGCGCGTATATTGATTACTTACACTTAATTGGCAACAGCAACGAAAAAAGTAGTATCAATGAGCATTTTCAAAAAATAGGTAGACAACTTAAATTACATTCTTCGTACAATTCGCTTTGTTATGTGCCAGGCAGCAGGATGATGTTTGGCCAAAAGGGGGAACTCAAATAATTTCCATTTCCAATGTTTTTTACCTGTATACTGTGCCTAAAATGATGCATAGACGTAACGCATGTCCGGAGAACTTTTTACTGGTCCTATGTGCATCATAGTTAATTAGATAAAGATTCAACTCAGAAGAAATTGTCGTATTTTGGTGTGGAACTCCAAGCAAGAGCTCATAGGTATTCGCTGACAGTAATGTCCGGGATTTTCGGTAGATAAATTTAGTGATAAATGTTTAGGTTACATTGTAAAATTGTTGGTTTCGAATTTACGCGAGTCACTCAAAACTGGGGCGGGATAGGTAAATTTATACCTTCCAGTGTTGTGCTGCATTGTTCTTTTTACAGTTAACTGTTTCATCTGAATGTAATTATTATCATTTCCCACGGATTTAGATTCATGCGCTGACTTCTCTGCACCATTAAGTGGAGACTCGTGAATGTAATGATGAGGCCGGTAACTATAGACAAAGTACCCGGATCGACTGATTGCACATCACCATAGAAAATAGCTAATGTTTCAGACAATATTAATAACAACTGCAATCAGTAGTGGAGTACAGGGATATAATAAAGTTTCTTATTAGTTGTCCGGACAAGCAAATCAGTTCATCTATACCACTTCCGGCGTTAATTCGGAAGTATGTCCGAGTTTTTCGGATTTATGTAAAAATTACTCGAGGTTGGTTAAAAACATGCCTCCGTTCCAAAACACTTCTCAAGAGTAGATACACCCACGGATTGCAGAGCAATGTATAAATATGCATAAATAAATCATTGCATCTTGCAGCACGTACCGGTAAATGCGCTCATGCAACGTGAATAACATTTCCGGCCTAAGCAAGCGAGATCTCAATAAGTCAGACAAGTGCAATTTCCGAATAGTTTTAACATAATTTCAGTTACCACAGGAAGATCTGAATTTCAATCTCCAGATAAAGCCATTGATGGTCGAAGAAATTTTGCTAACACTGGAACATGCTTTACCGATCCTTACGGAAGAAAACGCCAATCAAGCTAGACTGAGTATATGCAATATTCTTAAGAACCAACAGCCAATTGCACCAAATATCACAGTGGAGGAAAGGAAAGCACTGACAAACCTAAAACAAGATCGAACAATCCATATCACAAAAGCGGACAAAGGGAATGTTGCAGTTATCCTCAACAGATTGGATTACAAGTAAAAAGTCGCCGAGCACCTGTAGGATGGACCTTATGAAAAAATAGAAAATAAAAAAGTAAACGCACCACTTAACAAATCAAAGGCCCATGCAAACAAATATCTATCTGGCTTGAAGGAAGAACTCGGGAAATCTCTGTGGTTTTCATTAAAGCCAAAAACAAGCAGACCTGGGAGATTTTACGGCTTACCAAAGATCCATAAACCTGACATACCCATTCGTTTAACTGCAGACTGCACTTCTTGTGGAACGTACAAAATGGCAAATTATTTCAGTGGATTATTAAAACCCCATCAGAAGACAGTAGTTAGTCATATCAATGACGCTTTCGAATTCGTCCATATGCTGAAAGACGTTGAACTAGAAAACGATGAAGTTGCTGTGAGTTTTGATGCGGTCTCTTTATACATGAGTTTACCCATTAAAGGCAGTCTGTAATGTTTAAATTCTTTGCTAATATCAGACACTTCCTTAGAAGAGCGAACCGTACTAGCTCCATCCGAAACCATCAGTAGTATAGAACTTTGCCTCATGCCGACATACTTCACGTTCAAACATGAGTTGTACAAACAAATGGATGGTATGTCCATGGGATCACCCATATCCACAAATGTAGCAAAACTTTTCCTACACTCGGTTGAATCAAAAACCTTAATGAATTTTATTCACCCCCCCCCCCCCCCGCCTGTACGTGCGGTATGTCGACAATGCATTTGCAATCATCAAGTCGGCACAAAAATATAGTTTTTTTCAAGCTCTCAATAAGCAATGTAGATCCAATAAGTTCACAATGGAGTCAGAAGACACCAGTAGAGTCATCAGCTTCTTAGATTGTCAGCTGAAAGGCAATGACTCACGAAAATTCAGTATTGGCATTCACAGAAAAACCACACATTCGGATAAGTATTTGGACTTCAGTTCAACTCATCCACAATGCGTGAAACGGACACTTATTTCCTCGCTAGCCAACAGAGTTAAAAAGCTATGCAGTGATGATACCGAACGTAAAGAAGAACTAGGACGTCTAGACGACATCTTGCAAGACAATCACTATCCGCCACGCCTCATAAAAAACAACTGAAAACTTGCATGTCATCAATCAAGACGGAGAAAGAAAGAAAGAAAACGGTCTTGGTCGGAATTCCGTACAGATCGGGTACTTCGGAAGCAACAAGAAAGAACCTCAGCGACTTTGATATTCACACTTTCTTCCGGATGAATAATAATATAAAGCACCACTTATCAAAGGCTAAAGATCAAGTCGGTGTGCAAGACCAAGAAAACTGCCTCTACAAAATCACTTGCAAGGAATGCCCAGCAGAGTACATTGGACAAATCAGCAGACAACTGATGACACAGATAACAGAACACAGAAGGAAAAAAAGTGCAGACCTTCGGATAAGGCGGCCTTATCAAAACTTGAGCGCGATTCAGCCATCGCTCGGCATGCCGTAGCAGAGGGACATAACATAGATTATGGAAACACAAAAGCACTCCAACGTGGATTCGGAGCCTCCACTAAACGTAAATTTGCCGAGGCTTCGGCGATAAGCACCACCTCATATGCATCAATCGGAACGACGGAGCAGAGATTTCGGAGATATCGGCAGCCCTAACACCTTTGAGAAACAAACATTCCAAAGATCACCACGCTAGTTGACCCCACCACCAAGGTAAGGCATGGCGTGAAGGACAACTACTCTCCCACCCGACCCACAGTCCAAAGTACACACATTCACAAACACAGACAACTAAACCTCAGTTAACATGTGAACGTTCCTTCAGTCATTTGACTGTAAAACGCGCCTTGAGAAAGACTACCCACGGTAGTCAAAACGTTGGCACATTAAATCTACCAACAACGCTGTGTTAGTAACATTATCTCATTCACAATTAAAATCAATACATCGCGCATCGACTTTTCGATCCACTGCTCACGTCATTTGATCCTGATGTAATTTCTATTGATTTTTACGTTGCTCCGAGATTATGTGGGACACGGTAGAGTTAACTGTTTGTGATTGTTTACTGTCTTCACATGTCACACTGGATGCAAAACATCTATTGCGTTTACCCTTTTCTGACAGCACAAGCCTCTACTAGTTTAAATGACTGTCGTAATGGTTACTCAGGTCATGTTACTAGCAACGCTAGTGAACCTTTCACACATTCTCAGACACCCCGTCGCTTATGTATCATTTAGAACATTTGCGTACATAATGGAGGAACTTATTTGTAGACGAGGCAGCAATCATCAACAACCCTGACTTGGCCACTGAGGCAAGGTGTACGCAAGTAAGAACAACAACCTGGACAATTTCAGTTACAACTCTGACTTTCGTAGTATGAATCGTCAGCAGCGGGGAAAGATAAGATGCTGCTGCAGTCAACACACGGAACGCAGTCTAACTGTACAAATGCACGTGCTTTCAATCATTCTGATTCGATAGAAAATGACAGCACGATCGCCACTGTTCACGGTTCACTCCCACATCCTTCAGTGTCTCCAGCAAGCAAGTTGACGAGTCTTTCGGAACCCAGCCACGAAGGCGTGAGACACCTACTTTATCTAACTTCGCTATACATTTCCTCATCCCACGTTGCCACGTCATCTGTTGACCTTCACGTAGATTCTTTCGTTCATTGGGAAGAACACAAAGTGGGCACGGTATGGCAGACTAGTGTTTGACATACGCAACGCGTAACCCAACCAGCATAGTCTACTAAGTTTCGTACGCTGAAACAAGCTATTCTCAGAATTGTCATCCAATACCAGATTCCTAACCTCAATATTACTCACCCGGTCTCTCCATCCAATCCTAGCCATACTACGTAGACATCGATAGTGGAAAACTTCCAGCCGACGAACATCGCCCACACGGATACTCTATGTTTCGCAACCGTACAACAGAACTAAACGCGCTGCGGCACAGTACACACGACCTTTCAACTTCAATGGAATATCAGGCCGACGCCACAAGTGCTTCAGTCCAGCTTACGACGCTCGAGCTTTGCATATACGCGTATTTACCCCCACTTCCGAGCTACCATCATTCGACAAGCAGCTACCAAGGTAGGTGAAACGGTCCACAATCGTCAGTTCCTCTCCATGCAGTATCAAGTTCAGCGCTGCTGTCATGCAGTCCGCTAACAGCACTTTACACTTTGAAGGTGCAGAGCACATGCCAAACCAAGCAGCCGTTCTCGACAGTCTATCTAGTGCCCGTTGTGCGACTTTGGTATACAGGTTTGCCGTAAACGATACAAAGTAGTTTGTTTTTTAAGGTCATTTCTTGCACCGCTAAATTGCTTTTGACCGTGTAGGTATTGAAGTTATGTCACGTTACGCTTTCATTGTTTTCTTTCATCAAGCACTCCATTGTTCATAACTTTTATTGTTACGGTGGTAATCGCGATAACCGCAGCTCTTTTTCGTCCACTTGCCAATGACCCTAAAGGTACCCGGGAGGTACCTTTCCTCTACTCAAAATTGGGAGTTATCTTCAACAGTCATCAATAGAATGGACGACGATCGGGACAAAATAATCTTACAGCTCAAAGTAATGTGCAGTTGATTGTTCATCTTTCTTCCAGATACTTTTAACTGGCTTCATGCCACTTTGCAGTTATTTTATTGCTTAGATATACGTAATTACTCCATCTACTTATCAAGTCTCCATAAAACATTCGGGCACGTTTGGTGGGCTTCTGGTCGTTTTCTGTTTGCTGTCTGTTTCAGACTGAGTAACATGTGAGTCTAACTGAAAGCGGCGCCATGTGCCAAGCTCTAAGATCAAAGTTAGTTTCCTTGTGTTAACATGGTTTTGTCCTTACCAACGGGCATTCCAACCCAACATTCAAAATCTCCATGTGGCAATAATTACCCGAATGATAGGCAATATCGAAGGGATAGATATCTACCCATCTCAAACAGACGACATTGGGTTTTAACTGTTCTTCGGAAAACACAACAAGTGCTATACGGTCACATGTGCCGTGCCACGTGGTCGGGATCGGTTTATTCAAAATCAACGCTGGTGCGTAGCACATACAAACACACAAGGAAGTGATAATTTGGTAGAGATATCAGTTGTCCAAACACCGAAGCATGTCAAAAGAGCAACCAGCTTTACTATCGCCCAATCAAAACTCACTACAACCATCGACCATCCTGAGCGGGTACTTAGATAACGGTGCATCAAGTCTTGCCGGCGAATCGAATGGCACCACAGGAACGAATGAACTGAGTGGAACGAAATACAAATTTTTCTACAATCGTCTTTATAAATGCCTATGTTTTTTGGAAGAGGAAAATCGTAAATTACTTCAAGCCGTACAGAACAAAGTCCGGGTTAGTGGTGAACCAAAATGTCTGGAGGAATTATTAGACGAATTCGCATTCAAAGTGGCAAAGAAAAAAGATGTCTATGAGACATCACAGACAGCACAAGCCACCTCAGAAGGCCAGCAGGCATTTATGGCGAAACGGTGGAAAATGCGTTATCACAATTTGTTAGACCTGGCCCAGATATTCCAGAAAAAACTAGAAAATATAGATGGTGAGAAGATAAAATATGTGCCTAATAAGGATCAGGAGTTGAATGCGGATTTCTTCGACGAGGCGCTCGGACTACCTTGGGATCCGAAAGTGAATTTCGAGGATGCATTAAGAAATGCCGTTGATGATATAGCATATAATGCGGAACCAGTGACAGGTCGTCAGGCTTCTACATACGAGTTTAATGATTTCACCATACCCATTTCTAGTGTATTTATTCAAGATCTATTGGCCAATCACAATCGTTGTGTAGAACAAATAAACAATCAAAATGAAATCAAATGTCGTCTGTTCCACGTGTTGAAAAAAACTAAGGAACAAAGAAATCAACTGAAAAAATACGTCATGGAACAAGAGAATGAAATTCAGTTCATGGAAAGTAAAATCAAGGATATCGAAGACGCCTTACGAAACCGTGAAAAGGAACTGACGACTGACGCGGGAACTAAATTGGATGAAAAGAAAATACTTACTTCACCCAGTTCATCAGACAACAGCCCTGAGCATACTCCGCAAGAACATGAAAAGGTGGATGCATTGGAAGCCGAAGTCAAAATGCTGGAATTGCGAAAACGCGAACTAGAAGGGATGCTGGCTGAAGAGGAACAACAACGACGTCGACTGTCGAGACGTCTACAAGATCTGGTTGGAACGATTCACGTCAGCTGCCGTATCCGGCCTCATCCGAACAATTATTTACAGGTTGTCTCTGACGATAAGCTTTTGTTTCCTAAATCTTTGCCAGCGGCAGTCAGTAAACCAAATGGGCTTGGTTACACCGGCACAGATCAGATGCGTTGCTTCATTTTTGAGAAGGTACTCGGCCCAGGAACTGGACATTATGAGATATTCAAAAAATTAGGTCAACCCTTGACCCAATGTTTAGATGGACACAATTTATGTGTGATGACTTATGGACCCAGAAAGAGTGGGAAAACGTTCACCATGTTCGGAAATGGACCGCTACAGAAATCCATTGACAGTACAGAAATAACCAAAGGAATTGCACAAGACGCTGTCCATTTACTACTCTCACTGGCAAGACAACGTACAGCCTGGAGTTATGATATTCAAGTGAGTGCGCTTTCCGTGAACGATGATGGAATAACTGACTTGTTGAAAGATAACAAATGTTCCCTCTTGAAAACAGTCAAATCAACCATGAGTACGCTTGAAGACGATGAACTAAGCACACAGCACAAAGCGGTTCAGTTGACTGTCGGTTCCGATTTTGACAATTTGGTTCAGTCGGTTCGAGAGACACAGATGAGAAAAACTGGACACAGTACTCATCTGATAATCAAACTGGTCATAGAGGGTTATCAAAAATCGGCCAAGGAAGTGACTGTTCATTCAACCCTATTACTTGCTGATCTGGCTAGCTGGGAGAAGCGGTTCAATACGGACGAGTTGGAAATGGTCACATCACAATCAACTCCGGATATTGAACCAGGTTACCAAAGTACACCGACCACCACGAAAGTGAGCACGGGAGTAAATCAGTCGCTACTGGCCTTGTCCCGTGTTTTCACGGCACTTCGTAAACGAAAGGTACCAGCGTTTAGAGACTCCATGCTGACGCAAATGTTGAGACCAGTCCTTTCCGGGGATTCAAAATGTTTTTTGATAATCACAATTAATTCCGACCCGAACGAATTCACATCCACATTGGCCAGTTTGCAATTCGCTCAGAATGCAATGCAAGCAACCACCAAGTTAGTTGCTGATCATCGACCGAAGCTTGGACGCGGACAAACCCGACGAGACAGCCTGTCAAAGTAGGGTTCATGTGTATGCAGACGAAACGATATGTTGTAAAAAAAGTCGCTAGAAACAACATGTAGACGAACTTAGCAGTTTGGTTGATGGAAATTGAGGAGTTATCACTAGCGAAGAGAGGGTGTTGATTTTCATGAACGCTGAACTATATCCGTTATGCAGTTTCACTACCATAGAAAAGAAAAGCGGAAAGGGGAACGTTGTATGTGCACCGAAAAGTGATCCCATTAGGCCGATAGAAAAACATTTCCTAATAAATTAATGTCTATACGACAAAAGTTTATTTAATTAAGTAGTCTACATCTGCCCGATAAGGCCGAACAGAAGTATGTGTATTTCATATAAGACTGCTAGCTTAACAAAAAAATCAACACAATCTCAGATATTCTCGGAGGCCGCTGTGCAAATTATACGGGACAGGCGGTGCACGTAATGTACAGCGTGACTGAAAAAAGTATGAACACGTTCAAGAGACAATTTCAGAGCCTTCTAATTTGATGCCAAATTTACGAAGGAGCAGAGTAATTCCATATACCTCGTGTACTGGTAAAATTCTCATCAACCAAAGGTTTTCATGGAGACGTGATATTGGAGAAACGTGTCAATGGGTAAGTAATACCTTAGAACTCTATAGGGAGAAAAATCAAAGGTAACGATACCGTGGTTAACGGTTCAGCCATAGCTCAAGTGATATCGGTATGGCTTAACCAGGCCGCCCCCCAGTGAGAATATGCACGAAAACTTAAATGACAATAAAAATAGTGGTAAGAGGTACTATCCGTTTATTGCCTTTAGGTTATTTTTGCAAAACGCGGTCTTCATCGTCATTCTAATCGCAATTCGTGTGAACTGGGAAGGTCGCTAACTATAAAACCAATCGGCGATTGGTTCAATTATCAGCAAGTTATCCTTGAATGTAATATACGAGCGTGTCAATCAGACGCACCGGTTGCTCAGTGAAATTGGACTTATCACCGTCAATATCACCAGGTTGTCCCTCTGTCTCTATAAGATCTGACATTTCACTTGATTTATCCTTTATGCCGATTGGCTAAGTTTGTTAAGTACAGCCGAACGTGCTGTCCAGAGCTAATCTACCCTTAAACGTGCTGAATTTGAACTTGAAAAGGTGTTGTTACCTTTTTATTAACCAAGCCAGTGCTTAGGTAGGCTCTGTTAGCTCTAGAAGTCAGCTGGACTAATGATCGAATGAAGCCATATTCGCAAGCCCTGGTTTGAAGCCTAGGATGAACTTTTACTGCTACTCACCTGTAATATATTGTAGAGTGGTTTCGTGGTTCACAAAGACGATAGGAACACTGATTCCGAGTGCTGCCTCATCTCATGATCGAATTGTCTTCTCTTTTTAGTTACTTATTTAGCAGTAAGATAATTTTAAAGATACGATGCGATGAATGTAATCGGGCTCAGATAAAAAAAAGGTGGAATGCAGTTTCTACAACTGACAACAATCAGAAATTCATCGGGGATTGGTGGCGAAATCTGCTAGGTTTAACTCACCTCTTGCGCAATCAGCCACACAAATTCATCAGTGGGATATCCAAATAGAAGCAGGCATTTCGCGCGTTATTGAACGGATGAGCACAAACAAAACTCATAAGCTCATGTAGAGAGAAGGATACTATGATACGGATTAGACCGTCTGTGTTAAGGCAACCAGCCAGGTGCATGGCCATAATATCACCGAGGTTAGGACATAACTATATCTATATAATGGCATGATGTTATGCACGCAAATGCAGGCACGAGAAAGAACGCGACTACCATGCAATAGTGAGGGGAAACAGTTTCGGCTTTTAATAAAATCTGGGATTATTCGGTTACTTTTGTCTTCTTTGTTCTATTTCTTGCTTGGTTGGCACTTTTCCCAGTGTTCTATCGGTATCCGGAACACATTCGTCCACGACCGGAGAGAGGCGAGACAAGGGTGTTGATAGACTGCGTTGACGGTTTCAATGCCGTTATAAAGCTATTGCTTGACGGCCACTCCAATGTAGTCGGAAATCAACCCGCTCACGATTTGATGCGCTTGATTTATGGCGCGATACACACGAGCGCTGACCAGAACGAAGGCAACGGTGATGTTGATTTGCATAGTAGTGACTGGGTTCAGAAACTGAACCAAACATGCATGAACGAATGCTCACATAGTTCATTGTTCTAGAGTTCCATGGTTGTGATCAGAGCACGTGTATACCTAAAAACTAAATAACAAGAACGAGATTAGCGATGAAACTGGATTCTGAGTTCTGTTCACTAGGGAATTCATCTAATTCCTAGTGATCACAATGGGAATCAAGTGGTGACAAGCTGATCGTCATTCGTGTTGGCTAAGATGTTTTGGGGCCATGATTCCTTGAATTTTACCAGCGTTCTGGCGCAGTTGGGGGGTGGGGTGGGATGGCTTCCGTTTGCTCCGGTGGGGCGCTTGGAATTCCTCAGAAGCTCTCAGAAAACCCAGTCTTCTGATTTAGGCATCAAGACTCTGACAGTTCCATCGCACACCAGACTACTTTAGTAACGAGTTGAAACCACTTGATAAACGTTTTATTTCGCATTAGCCTCGACACTGTTCTCGTGGAAACACACACACACACACACAAGGTGTCGATATCTGCTTCCGGTCAATTTTATTCTCAAGTGACCCAGGTATATTCGTGAAGCTTTGCTTAACGGCTCGCTTAGTGCTTAAATCAACTATGACAGTGCCTTTTGGTAGCATGACATTCTTCTGGGCATCAGCTGACAAGCCAGTGACAAACCACCTTCCATCAGGTAATATCTCAAGCACCTACTGAACAGCAGTTGAGCTCGGGCCCAGGCTTTATTATTAATTTCAATCGATTTTAGTCGTTTTATAAGCGTAAATATGATCGAACCACAACTACGATACTCCAAGACAAAATGAATAATGACGACATGTGTAACGGGCAAATTGTGATCTGCCTTACTGATGTTGCATAAATGCTGATGGTGGTTAATTCCCTCGTTAAGCTTCCTTTCAACTTGCCCATTTTGCTTGTTGGTCATTCCGGCCTGAGCCACGTGTGCATCCCACGGAAAGGCATCGCTCCGCAAGCACTTTACCTGTGTATGTTTGGTTGAGCTGTCGGTCCCGGTTCAATGCCGTACGGATCAGCATCTCCACTCTGCTTTCTTAACGGCGAACACAAATTCAACGTCATAAATCGAATGCAACACTTCATGAGCGCCTAGGCACGTGATCGAAGTGCAGCCGTGGTATTCTCCCAGCTGAACCTCCACTGGTCCAAAGGAGAATGTCAATGTACAGATCCGTCCACGCGTACGCTCACACAACGCATCTTTTGCTTTTTGTGCTATCCAACTAATAGTTCACTGAGGAGAGCGCAAACGGCCAGGCCAATCGGACTGCTAGTTTTATGTTGGCTCGGTAACTGTCTGCCACAATCGACTTAAGGTCGCGTTCGCCAAGCGTTCGTTAACTGTCGATGTGATAGACTTGTTTTTCACGTGTTGACATCGGCCTCTGCGGTCGGAAATGCGTACAATCGCGAAGATTAAGTATACGGGTTGCAGTGCTGTCACCTGTGTCAACTGTTTTCATTATATGATGTTCGGGTCCTCTGCGAAGCCGATCCGGCAATGCATATAATCTAAGACCGCGTATTCTGAGGAATCCGAAAACTCTCATAAGTAGTATCCGGATAAGCAAACAAAATCTCCCCGGAAGCACATGACCGCTTTCGTAGATTTCGTTGTCCGACAGAAATGCACACCCGCTACTATCCAGTCTAAACATCCTTATACATGTGCATCCCGAATTGCTACGCTTCACCAGAATCTAACTTGTACCGTCAGGAGTATGAAAGCTCTCCATTGAGAAGTTACCTAGAAGAAACACAATTATTATTTGTTGATAATTCATTGTCACATTTTAGCAGTAGGAGATTGAATGTTTTCATGAAATAATTCACCATGTGATACGATCGTTCAACTGAGCATAAAGAAACCATCGAAGCACTGTACAGCTGTTTCATCCTTGTTAGGAATCATGAGCAGTGCATATGGACCGCGCCCGAACTGGGACGCCAATCCGAACCCGAACAAGGACGAACGATTCTGAGTCGAACGCCTTAGCCATTACGCTACCGGGCAGGCTCTGAACGGTTTGTTCAACTTCACCACATGATAATATTGCACATATCCGTCACTGATTTGCACGGTTACTGTCCGCTAGCTCACAGCGATCGACCCCTACTCATAGATCACTTCTGTGCAGGTAGCCCAACTACGACAAAAGGCTTTGGATATGACCTACAGAGCTTGATTACTTGGTACATGTTAGTAGTAGGAGATTGAATGTTTTCATGAAATAATTCACCATGTGATATGATCGTTCAACTGAGCATAAAGAAACCATCGAAGCACTGTACAGCTGTTTTATCGTTGTTAGGAATCATGAGCAGTGCATATGG
>LUCM01011174.1:0-36064 GCA_008360955.1 Fasciolopsis buskii | reverse complement strand
GTCCTCATGCATGACTACTTTTCTCTGGACTTAGACTTAATCCCAAGCACATGTGACCGTTTGAACGGCGAAGTTACGTCGAGGTTGTCATCGTCTCCTATTTCTTTGCACGGAGTTCAAGTGCATTCCATAGATCGAGCGGCTGTCAAGAGCAGTTGTATTTGTTGCCGCTGACAACTTCGGGAAAGAGAGATTGTTCTTCATACGCCCTCCTTTTTACCACTTATTACTAGGGCAACAATACTGGCTAGAATGGTTTATCGGTAAAGCACTAAGATGATGTAGTTCTCCTCGTTTGCATAGAACTAGTGATTTAGTTTGTACACCACCCAAGTGAAGCTAGAGATTCCGCACGCCTTCTTTGACGTCCACTAATGGTATTAACAACCAAAGGGGAAGGAAATGGTTCGAAATCAGGGCCCGGTCGGCATCCGCTAGGCTAGTTGTCAGTGACTCACCAGACATCGGACATTTGTTCCTTCTTGCACAGTGATGGAAACACCGACGCAGAAGTCACATCACCCTTACCGAAGTTTGTTCGGTTCAGGTTCATCAAGCGGTGCCCTAGACTTTATGAAAAAGGACTCTAACAGATGCATGGTCATTTCCAACGGCTTTCTTGTGAAGTGATTTTTGGATAGATCCAGAACCCATGCTAAAATTGGAGGTACAACGTTGATACGCTTTACTAGGCAATAAACTCTGGTATAACGCGGTTAACATGCAGTTCGCATTACTGACCTTCGGTGCCCTTTGGCGTTCCGTTAGAACTTGAAATCCAAAGCGACGCTGTCCTTTATGACCTCATCAACATAAAGAGGTGCATAGAATCAAATCACCGAGTGTAGTCTCTAGCTCTTAGCTGATCGAGAGTTGTCTCTATTGCTTCATCATTGCAAGAGTTAGTAGTTTGTCGTTGTAAACGAAGGTGTGTGGGTCCTATGTTTCCACTTTAGATCCACTGATATCACTGAACGAAATAGGATCCAGTAAAAGTCATTCAAGTGGAACTTTGAACAAACATACTAACGAGGCCAATTGCAGATATTTGTAATGCCAATACTACCAATATTAATGTTTGAGGAAAATGAAGCTAGGGTTAAGGGTGGAATGCACTTGAGTCGTGTGAACCGGGTAAGGGGAATCAGAATATCGCGAAACTGAACGAATGTACAAAAAAGTATGAGATGAGCTAGGGAATACGTTATAAGATTGAACTGGCTATTCAGAGTTCGGAATGAATTACAGGTAATGCAATTTCCATCATCTTTTGTGTGACGTAAGTCCAATCAACCATCCAAATCAGTCGATATTCCAGAAATCCAAAAATCACACCAGCCAGAATATCTGTGGCATGATGGCGTCGCATGGCAAAGCGTGAGAAACAGACGATTACCGCCCAGGACGTAAGTAGACTTAGTCCCACTGCGGAGAAGTGGAAAAAATGCGGAAGAAGCCAAAACAGGAGAGACGCTCGGGTTGCGTGACCTGGACAAGAAGAAATAAAGAGGGACGGAAGTCTATATATCTCAACAGGGACGGTGCAGACCGTATAAATAGTGTTTGCGCAAATATATCGAAAAAACAGTCGCAAACAGTTTCTTTAAGCAATCACGTAGAACGACATGGGCTATCTCCGTAAGGTCATCAGCACGTTAGGGACTGAACCTGCGTTGTGCCCTATTTTTGATACTCTAACATGTAAATAACTCACCTGAATCTCACTTGGGAATTTGTGGATAGACCATGGACACAGTCCCAAACACGAACTGTGGTTCGTTTTACATGAATCGCAAGAGTTTATTCAGCAACTTTATCTCCTATAATAACCAAACAACAAACACGATAGAGCCCAGCCACTGACAGTCAACTGATTTAAAAGTCCGGTACTTCGAGAGGGTGAAGTTTGAATCTTGCGTCCACTGATCAATTCTGTGATGGCTATTTGCTAACCAGTCACTCATTCGCCTTCTTACACACTACCGCTTGTAACGCGATATGAATATACTACCTTGAACTGCCCACGTATAGAAACTCGGTCTGTATCAAGACCGCAGGTGTCCTGATTCACCCCTTGCATGCGCGTGGCCGTTTGTACTTATCTAGCGGTATAAACATAAAAACTATAATACAATTCAAAAATTGGTCTTGCGATAATTTTCTGGAGTATACAGTCCCGCAGTTCTGAATTGCCTAATCTTAATGCTCTTCGTGCGGAAATTGAAGGGCTTGAATAGTGCTGTTCATGTGAATATTTTCGACGGAAGGAAGTGATCTGTTCTTCCGAGTCGTAGAAAAATCGGCATATTCGGTGATCAAAGCACTACCATTTCCACAGACGCCAGGTCTTTAGAAACATGAAGAGATCAAAACATGTTCGCTTCGCCATATGCACCCAGTCAACTTGGAAAATGCAGAAAAGGCCGGACTCCATTAGCGCCCGCAAAAAGATTCACAAAACCTGCGACCGCTCGTTTTAGAAGCTCAGAAACATACGATGTTGCAACCTCGGAGGTCAATTGGAGATTCAAATTTGGGGACAACGTACAGTTGAAATTAAAAGCCAACAACTACCTACCTTCTGCTGTCCGCTGCCATACTGGATTTGACTGCTGGGTGATTGGCTTACTAGACTTCGACCCACGTTTTTCTCTGCTTGTCCGTTTTAGATTGAGTCACGCATCAAGCTCAAAAGAAGAGCGCTTTCCCGCGTGCATATTATATTTTCAGTGCAAACCGCTCGACCGAATAGTCACGGAATTCTCGCTTAGCGATCGGACGAATTGACGTAAAATTTATGTTCACATGGAACGGGTTACCCTGTTTTTACTCTGGAATCCGCGTGCGATTCCGGAATAGCAAGTATCCCTAGTTGCGTGTGGAGTGCGGAACACTGGACAGCGTCCTTTCGTTGGGGTAAGCAGTATATCGGGAGGGTTATGCATTGTTATATTGGGTCTGGTTGTGTAAGTGTTGATGCTGGTTGATATGACTAATGGACTTTGGCTCATGTTGGTCTCTTCGTCTGCGGTCCATTTCAGAGAGTCACGTGAGAACCTCATCGAGACGCGTCACTCCGCATGCTCATCTATTGTAAACGGCAGCTTTCAGTGCCCTCATAGTTGACTGTTGGGGCTATGGGGCGTCCCCTCCACTAGAAGGTACAAAAACAGAGTATCGGCGGGAAATAGGGCTAGACCAGCATGTGGTCATGCTTTTATGCTCAGTGGAAAAACGTTTCTCACATTTTAGTGGGTAGATCGTTGCATTCACAATTGCATAAAATATTCCTCGTACCTGGGATGTGCCAGAACTGTGGGGTCTCAGGCTAAGGCGATCCAGTGTGATGACTGTGACGGGTGAAGGCGCCCTGCGTGCGACAACGTTAAGCCGGAGTTCTGCTCTATTCGGATGATATGCCAAGTGGATATTATTAAATCCATTGGCCTTGACTGTTGTCTATTGAGAAAGTAAAAGGCGAAAACTGATCTGGCACCTGTTCAATCTACCCCTGCGACATTGGCACAGAACTCTAGATCAGAACCCTGAGGTTAAAGACGTAGCTACAGAATGAACTGCTTTTTTGTGCTGAAGTTGCTGCCAACCGAGCTGTCAATAACTGTGATAAGCGAGTGGGGAAATAAAACGTTACACAGAGCAAGATATATGCTCGCGGGGATATCCCTAGATCCTCCTGTCCGGCCAATTCGCCACGATCGTCTGAGAGAGACATGGATGCTTTGCCACCAGTCTCGTTTAGGCACAGAGGTGCTGTGCATCCCGGACCTCAATGAGGTCTGATTTCCGTCATAACAGAATCACCGACTCTCTCTCAAGAGCGGCTTGATGGAAACTTACGGCAACGACATCCAACCTTCGGAAAGGTTTTCACGCCAGAATTATTGCGATCTCTCATCTTGGTACGCTCCACGAGGAATTTCAAGTGGTACAATGAAAGTTTTTCTGCCCTCCAAAGAGAAGTTCTTTGGCATTATTGACTGCACAAAGGTGAAACAAACCGACTAAGACGTGATAATGATTCTGGAGACCCCCCGAAAATCAAACAAGCCTTAGACGAATTGCAAGAACGTAAGACGATGGATGAAAAATGTGTCATTTTGAGATTCTCGCGTTTTCAAGAGGTTCCATCTGAAGTGGTCTTTTGTCGATATAGCTCCGTCGGTGGTCCAAGAACTAGCGAGTTAGTCTGGGACCATGAGTTTTCGCACGTTGCTTCGCCGCACACACTTTGTGGCTACCAGAAAGAGCAAAGATGGATGAAGCGCTTTTATCTAACTTTCGTGGACTACTGAACAAATGAGATGAAATGGATTACTCTAGGATGAATAAGAACCCTGCTATCTGAGCCTTCACCGAACTCGGCCAACTGTAGATGTTTTGGATTCGGAAATGGGCCCGGTGGGTTAAACGGCATTTGGAAGTGACAAATATCAAATAAGAGGACACCTCATCAGTGCTGGAATCGCCATAGAGTTGAAACCAGTGGATACGTAACGGTCGGCATTGTGCATGACACACCTGGTACTCTCCCACCGATATCTTAGTTGGCATGCAATTTCAACTGCCCGCATGGTGATTAGCTCAGCTGACATCTACGGCGCGCTGATCTTTTCTAGAGGACTTGTCGTTGTTGCAACATACCTCGACCGTTCACTGTCTACTTAAAACTTAGTTTTAGGCGTGCTTATTTCTCCAACGAGCTCGGGTACCGAGAATGTTTACGTACTCATCACCCTTCAGCGTTAAACAGCAAGGCAAGCTTCACTGGTCGCTGCCTTGTCCTTAGAGTTAAACGTTTCTATAAAAAGAGTGAAGATCCAAGGGGAACAGAAAGTGGATACAAACAGGCGGGAAAAAATAAGATGCTACTGCATCCAACACACGGAACACAGTCTAACTGTACAGATGCACTCTTTAGCTTGTTCTGATTCGACAGAAAATGAAAACACGATCACCACTGTTCACGGGTCATCACCATTTCCTTCAGTGTCTCCAGCCCACTAGTTGGCGAGTCTTTTGTACCCCAACCACGAACACATGAGACGCCTACTTTACCTAAGTTCGCTGTACATTTTCTCATCCCGCGTTGCTACGTCATCTGTTGACCCCCAGGTGGCTTCTTCCATTCCTTGGGAGGAACACAAAACAGGACACGATATGGTATACGAGTGTTCGACATACGCAACACATGGCCCAACCAACGTAGTCTACTAAGCTCCATACGACAAAACAAGGTGTTCTGACAGCCGGCACCGAGAATGAGATTCCTGACCTTTACATTACTCATTCGGTCATTCCATCCAATCCTAGCCATACTTGTAGACATCGGTGGTCGAAAACCTCCAGCAGACGAACATAGCCCATACGCATAAACCACGCATCGCAACCGTACAACAGAACAGAGCGAGCTGCAGCACATCATACATGAATTCGACCTGGCCGAAATCCGGCCTGTTGTTCGCGGATATCACTCTCGCGAATCGGTATCCATCGGCGCAGAAATACCAAAGCTGACATCTTAGTGATTATCGGAATTAAACTAATCCCACGGTGATTGCTACAGTCACTCTGTATGCTCTTCTTGAAGATGGATACAATCAGTGACTCGCCCCAGAGACAAGTAGTCTTGCATGAGGACNTACTAAGTTTCATACGATCAAAACAAGGTGTTCTGAGAGCCCGAAACTAGTATTACACTCCCGACCTAAACATTACATGTTTGCCAAACGAAATTCGTGACCCAACCTGTGCAGTCTAGTAAGCCTCATACGCAGATAAGGTACTCTCAGAATTGGCATCGGGTGTTATATCTTTCCCCTCGGAAGCAGAACCAATATATGCCCCCTCCCAAAAAATTCCCCCATTCTCATGAGGTTTGCACCTTATACTGTACCGCATCTCACGTTTAATGGAAGACAGGCCTAGAGAGGATGCATCACTAAGCACCTAGATTCGACTACTCAACGAAACCGACACGCAAGGGCTGGGATCAAAATTCGTGCTTGGCGCGCATCTAGAGCGTCTTCACAAGAAACTACACCACCACAAGCGTATGAATCCCCACCAAAGATGACGACGCGAAACGCCTGAAAGGCTGTGACTACCGGTGCCTCTATTATGTTCAAAATGAATTGCGGTTGCATCTCCAAAGAGGTCATCTCAACTGGAAAGAACATCAGCAGTGATGCCATCCCTGGACTAGGGAGGCCACTCTAGGGGGACAGCAGAAGACGTGAGTAAGCACTCGCAGGATAAACATCGATCGAGAGTTCAGTCAGCTAACGAATATCAGCGGGACGACCAGGCTGTGGTGGGGACCTGGATCCGACAGTTAATGCAAGGACGGCTGCCATAAAAGAAATTAACTCAGCAGCGAGCAGGGTGGCCACATAAAAGAAGGAGCGGAATGGCCAAACGTTGCTATTTCAATTGGATACGGTTGCTAACTGTCCGTTACACACATGACCATTTTCAGCGCAACTGAGAGCAAAAGTATTACTCTTGCTTTCTGTTTATTTTGCCTTGGGGTTGCGTGAAGCAGGGTAAACGGTCACAGGTGCCCACATTTACATCGACGCCAGATAACCCGCAGGCTTCGTTCAACGGAATGCTTCTGACCTGTTTTACAAGCTAAGATTGACCACAATAACAAAAGCCTTATAACCGACGAATCATTGTCTTGTGGGCATGTATGAGCTGCATACTTAATATGGGTGAAATGTGACGTACTATCCTAACACTGCCGCGGATCCAACTCGTCGAAGAAAAGCCGAAACTTAACAGTACTCGTAGGTCTTAGTTGGTTTGGATTACCAGAAAATACGCTCACTTATTTGGCTCAAGTAAGGAATAATGCCTTGTACAGCTGCGTACTGCACCACTCATGCGTCATGCGCAAAAACAGACAAAAACTGAAAATCACCTCGACCCCTTGGGCGGTCCTGTGCGTGATTCACGCGTATCTGAAAAGAGCCAAGCCACTAAAAAAGGAATTGCTCATCGAAATAAAAATGGCATACAGATCCATCGGTTCGGAGCGCTGCTTGCAATGATTCCTCATCTTCGAAATCGACGTAGGCGAAACCCTTGAATTTATCGGTCTCCTTATCTCGAATCATTCTTATACTGGAAATCTACAAGATTCATTTAGTTCGCCTTTGGACTTACTTTACACTCGGGAAAAATATCTTCGAAATGTCCTTGAATGGTCGTCGGTGGCAAGTTTCCGACGTACACGGAAAACCGGTTATCCCTATCACTAGTATCAAAATTTTGTCAAAAAATTATTGAAAAAACTCAAAGCAACGTTTATTTGCTTCAACTAAAGGGGAAACTCACCGGGTTGCCATTCTCCCGGCGGAAATCAAGCGACCGTACGGCGGCACAAGATAGCAGCGAGTGGAGCGTCAAGGCACTTAAACAAATTCGGTTGCTCAGACCCGTTCAGTCCAGCGCGTACAAGACGAAACTTTACCTTTAAGCCACTTATCCATCCACATCAGTGTGTTCTCAGCTGTTATCTCCAGCTTTAAACACCGCTTGTGCTCCTTTGTTTCTCGACTGCAAAGTATCGGGTACAAGATCAAATCTGGCAAAATAAGTTTGCATTTATAATTAACTCGGCTCATTATACTAGCTCTAGATATACCGCAAATCAGCGAACCTGCAGAACTTCCTTGAATTCTTCCACATTATGACAACTGACCAAACGTCGCCGCAGTTCGTCCCATGGTGTTGCAATGGAATCGAGCTTTCGAAGATAACTGATTTTTCTCTTACACCGTTTCGAATCGATTTTGCTACTCACCTCCTCTCTGCTGTGGCTTGCTTCTTCGTCTGTCCTATGGGTTTCACTTCGGGGCTAATAAATATACCATGCAACCCTCACGTCCGACTGTTGTCTCCGGTCTTCTCTGTTCTGTCAAACGAATTCTTACTCAACCGCGGTCTCGGAATCAGATAGCAGACATGTTTAGGATTACATTGCGATCCAGAATACAAACTGGTTGGGCCCAGTGAGCTTGTGATTTCTTGGTGTTCTGTTCTCCTCTGGTGCACGAAATGTTTATTCTATATCTTAACACGGCTGGTCATGTCCTAGGGGCCGAAGACCTCGTGAGACCGATTGCACTCTGTCGCCTTTTACATTTAAACCAGTGGCATTTATCCCGCATGGCCTTGGGTTGCGGGCTGCAACATTAGGTTTGCAGTTTGTGACATCAGCTAACACAATTGGCATACTCCTGACAGGAACTCCGAGGTCTTTTGGGCATTGTAGCGCAGTAATTTCCATTCCACCTTCATGCCACAGTAACGGACCTCCTCAGTGAATAGTCTCTGAACTTGCAGCTGTCTTTGTCCCGCAAGATTGTCCAACTGGTTGGTACGGAGCTGACCCTCTTCTTGCCACTATATTGTGCAATCGCCCGGCATAATTGTAGAGCAGTCCCCAGCGCAGCACTCCACTTTTTAACCTGTCCACAAGTGCCCCTCGTTGAATGTGAGAATATTCGTTTCATCACCTACTGGTGATGTACGCAGAAATCGACCCCGGGTTTCTTATACAATTTCTCACTTCCGCTATCCGTCAACCGGCAGGCTAAGCCGGCCGGCCCTTGCTGGCATGATCGCATACTCGTGCTTGACGTACGAAACTTCGTCAACATGGTTCCTTTGCTTGGGAAAACGCCACAGACTGCGAGAAAACGTGGCCGTACCTACAAACGCTCATCACTGGGGTGGCCGCCTGCCGTAAATACAGAGCCGCCGTATGAATGCTAGATTTTTGGTTGTTACCGGGGGCCAAGTTTCGGTCTTGTCTATCGTTTACGCTAAGCCACAGGCACCACCGTCTCGTCTTTTGGCTGTGAATGGTAGGCCCAGTACCACTTTGGACGCAACAACGCTGGAGGCTGAACAGAGCTCACGACGATGGTAACTGTGAGCTTTCATACTTGCCGACGTCCTCACAGGTATACTGGGAACTGGTTTTGTGCAGCACCATGAAAAACTGGCAGATTCACGTAACTTGCAGTTGCTGATCCCCCATCAAACATTAAACTTGCGGGTTCTTAAGCCAGCACAGATTCACAATGAATCACCAATATCTTCAGTCATTCTAAATGATTTTCATTCGTCATTTATTATATCAGGACCAATTGAGTTGAGGAGTGTATCGAAAATCGATGTGCCACATATTGCCTTTAGGCGCTGTTGGCAGACGTAATGCGTCAACGCTTCGACTACCGTGAGTAGTCTTTCTCAAGGCAAGTTTCACAACCAAACGACCGAGGGAACGTTCACAGGAAAACTGATGTTTAGTTGTCTTTGTATTTGTAAATGTGCGTACTGTGAATTGTGAGTTGTCGTCTAGACGTTTTAGTTCTTCTTTACGGTTGGTATCATCACTGCATAGATTTTTAACTCTATTGGCTAGCGACGAAATAAGTGTCTGTTTCACGCATTGTGGATGAGCTGAACTGAAGTTCAAATACTTATCCGAATATGCGAATTTTCTGTGAATACCAATATTGAGTTTTCGTGAGTCATTAACTTTCAGCCGATGATCTAAAAAGCTGATGGCTCTACCGGTGTCTTCTGACTCCATTGTGAACTTAGTGGATCTACATTGCTTATTGAGAGCTTGAAGAAAATTATCATTTTTTGCCGACGTGATGATTGCAAATGTATCGTCGACATACCGTAGATAAAATATGTGGGGGTGAATAAAATTCATTAGGGCTTTTGATTCGACCGAGTGTAGGAAAAGATTTGCTACAGTGGGGGATATGGGTGATCCCATGGCTATGCCATCCGTTTGTTTATGCAACTCACGTTTGAACGTGAAGTATGTTGACAGGGGGCAAAGTTCTATACCCATGATAATTTCGGATGGAACTAGTACGGTTCATTCTTTTAAGGAAGTGTCTGAAATTAACAATGGATGCAAACAGTGCAGACTGTCTTTAATGGATACGCTCGTGTGTCTAAAAAGACCGCATTAAAACTCACAGCAACTTCACCGTTTTCTAGTTCAACGTCTTTCAGCATATGGGTGAATTCGAAGTCGTCATTGATATGGCTTACTACTATCCTCTGATAGGGTATCGAATAATCCGCTGAATATTTTGTCAGTTTGAACCTTCCACAAGAAGCGCAGTCTACAATTGGACGAATGTGCATGTCAGGCTCTCGGATCTTTTGCAAGCCGTAAATAATCCCAGGTCTGCTTTTTTGGCGTTAACGAGAACCACATAGATGCTTGTTTGCATGAGCCTTTGGCTTTCTGAATGATGCGTTCACTTTCTTTCCTATTTTTTTCATAAAGTTCATCAGTGCAGATGCTCGGCGACCTTTGTCTTGTAATCCAATCTCATGAGGATCACTATAACATTCCCTTTGTCCGCTTTTGTGATGTGGATTTTTCTACTTTGTTTTAGGTTCGTCAGTGCTTTCCTTTACTCCACCATAATATTTGGTGCCATATGCTGTTGATTATTAAGAATACTGCACATCCCAATCTAGCTTGATTGGCGTTTTCTTCCATATGGTTCGATGAAGCTTGTTCCAATGTTACCACAATTTCTTCGACCATCAGCGATTTTCTCTGGCGATTGAAATTTAGACCTTTTTGTAGTGCTTGTAACTCTGTGGATATCAGGGTTCTGCTGGATGTGTTCACTACGATATTTTTGGTTTTCATTATTTTGGTTTTCTGACTTTTGATTTTGATGCGTCCTCGGTCATCTTTTGCGAGATTCATTTTGCGAACTTGCGTTTCTGTCTTGTTTGACATGTGGTTAACGCGTGTAGTTGTTGTTGTTCAACGACGGCTCGAGCTTATCCATGGAATTCCACAGGGAGCGGGTGATTCAGACAGCCATCAATATTCCGTAGTTTGAAGCCCATTGAACGTAAGTTTACTGTACAGTCATGAATACGTTGTCGTAGGAACGTATGCGAAGCAACCTAGGCGGCTTTCATAGATCGAACTGAATTATCCGGAGGTTTAACAGCTAGAGGTTTGGGGACAACATTGAACTGAATACAACGCTCATTGTGTGCTCGGTGATTGATCCAGTTTGTAATTCACCTGGTAACCAGTTTGTAAATAACAAGGCCAAATGACGAAAAGAGTTTATCGAAAAATCGATGCGCCACGTAATAATTTTATTGGTGAATGACATAATGTTAATAACGCAGCGTTGATGTCAGATGTAATGTGCTAACGTTTCGACCACCGTGGGTAGTCCTGATACTTCCAAACTGGTTAGCAATGGGATTGCTCCGGTAAAAAAGCTTGCCAACTGGATCAGTCACCTTCAATGGACGGTGCTTTTAGCGTAATTTTTTCTCCAAAGCCCTCGCCCTTAGACCTGCGGATGATTCAATTCGATCGTTGAAAGCCGCCAAGGTTGCTTCTGATCAAATATTGTTTTTTGGAGGCTTTTCCTCGTTCGCGCTTTACAGGGAAATCTTGCAGACGGAGGACTCTTTGGAAAGATGTTCTGGATTCTCTCTTAAAATAGGTCCGACGCCTAATAGGTTCGGGGAAGTTGGGGACTAGGTAAACTTGAAGTTGAGCATTGCAGGGTGACCACCCGTCTGAGATCAGAAACACTCCGTTTCTGTTTTATTGGTACCGATACAGGATCACAAGGTAAAATTAGTTAAATATGATTATGCATGGATACCGGACTTGTTGAGGGAAAGAGGATCGCCTGAGGGGTGGGAGAAGACCCGTCGGTATCTGCACTTATTTGGGAAATTTCGAGGAACCGATTTGACTGATATTAAGAAGAGGGTAGGTTACTACCTTTGGGGACAGAAAAGAAAAGTTTGATCCATGTGGAAGGAAATTTGACGAGAAACAAGCTGTTGTGTGAATTCACCTTAGAACTGAGAATGTATTTTGAGTGGATGAAATTGCGCAGTGAGAATCTGATATCTGGCAGATCTTGCGGTAAAGAGTGCCGCATGAATCACAAAGGTTTATTTCAAACAAATAACTGTTCAGCCCAAATCTCAGCTTCAGAAACAGATATAACTTGCTTAAACTGGAAACACCCTAGACCCTAAGAATTAACATAAGTTAATCACCTTTTACTCTTCCATAAAATGCAAATAACGCTGCGCCCAATCTTTACCGGACGAGTTGCCAGAAGAGATTTGAAGAGCTCCACAGCACGTTTTACCCCTCCGCACCACTGCTTATCTTTATTTTGGCTGGTCCCAGCCATGTACAGTGAAATATATGTATGCAGCGGCAACTAGGCAATGCCTTGCGAAACTGGATAGAACAAGCCGTCCGTGGCAGTTGTGAAAAATTACCAACACGCTAAGACCTGCGATATAGCGAAGGAGTTATGGAGGGCTTTTATATGGCTTCAGCCAGTCCTGTTAGAAAAAATAATACAAGCAACGAAACAGGACTGTGAGGAAAATGGGTCACCCTTGGCACTGGTTTCGTCTCGCAATTGCTTGGACCAGATCCTGTAAAAAGGGAGGTCCCACACTGCTCGATTTTGTCCGATTTGCTGCCAATTTTTAGCTACAGAGTCAGTTCATCACGGGTAGTCAACACTCTTCTTATGTATTCGTGAACCCATTTATCCAACTTTCAACCCTGCTCTCTTTGTCTCCCCTAAGCAAGCGGGGCACGAACAGTTACATCGCATAAAGTGTCATCGCAAAACAATTTTTCACAACTTAACATTTTTTTGGCTTCGTAATATTTCAGTGGTGCAGATCTAATATCAAACCATCCAAAATCATAAGGCACCTATTCCCCCTTCTAGTCTGACGGTCGTCAAATCTTCCTGGTTAATATTTAGCTTATTCCGCCTTCCATAAACTTTAGTCGGTACAAAGCCACCCAAATTTTTCTATATTGCTTTCAGTCACCAGCGCTAAACGGCTATCTCAGATATCCGTCTTTTCGGCAGTTTCCGAATGACTGACCCATTTCCCTTTCTTCTTGCCTTTTCATTTCATGAGGTATTTCCAGCAAAGGCCCGGGTTGCACCCTTGAATTCAGAATTGATCTTGCGTCTGGATTTCAGGGCAGCATTTTGTCGAAAAATTTAGTGCAGGATGCAAAACGATGTTTCAAGTCCATTGACTAGACTGTTGCGATTCGAAAGGGAGCGGCGTTCAAACTACACTGCATTCACAATGACGACAGTTGCTTCATTAACTTTACCGTCAGCAGGCTCAACATTATAAGCAATGAAACATATTAAACAGTAGAGCCACGTAAAATCAGCCGGCAGTTCAGCTGGCCTGTGCTCCAACGAGCTGCCGAACCCAGAGCCGCTGCAACCGTACACAAGCTAACAAGGATTGCTCAACTTGTTCGAAAAGCACTAGCCAGTGAGAGGTTTTAGCGACCAACCTGAGCCAGCACTGCACGTTGAAGAAAACGTGATGACTGTTTCGGCCATTCATTCAACCTTTCAGTTTAAGCTTAACAGATGCTCTTCGTGGACTCGATTGCTCAGAGAGCTGGTTCGACTGACCGGATTTGAAAAAACAGCCCGCGGAGTACGAGGGTAACCGGCCGTTTGGCAGCCTACACCTCGGTGCTATGGCACCAGAAGGGCTGAAGTTCAAAAATTTCGAACCCATTCGAGTGCCGCAATCTGAGGGCCTCGATGTACAGTTAGGGGACCGTGAAAGTAAGGGGTCAGTGCCGACCGTTAGTTACTCAAGTGCGGTAAAGCCGAAACTCGCCAAACGTCTGGAACGAGCAGATGGTTGAGTTAATAATTCCCATCGAGCCTTAATGCAGAACATGTAGCTGCCGCCTTTCCAACGGGGCATCAGCTTTTTGATCTGCTCATGCGACATAAACAAGCACTATAGAGGCGCGTGGGGAAGACCAAATAGTGAACATAATGCTGTAAAGGTTTTGATCATGAGCCAAACAGAAATAATGAAGCAAGTTATCAAAGGGTGCCTGCAATGCCGGAGGCGCGAAGCTGTGATTGGAGGATAATCTGTGGCCCCGCTTTCAGAATGCAAAGACAATTCCGGCTGGTGACCATTCAGCGGCACTAAAATCGACCATTTTGCATGAGCACATGCTACTTCCGAGAACCCAACAGAAAGAAGATACCGACTCACTGTTGCCTACATAGCATTTCGAGACGTAAACCGTGAAGTTGCACGGGCTCACTCCTGAGGGCGCCCCAGCATTTCGCGAACAATCGATTAATGGCACCCACTTTGTACAGCCACTACGGTTCAGATCCCGTTGAAGCTAATCGCGAGCTGTTGTATTAGAACGTGGGCTTAAAGCGGGGCAAAACTGAAGATGAAACCAAAGGGCTCACCATCCAGAGGCTCTCTGATCCTTCGCGAGTTAGGCACCAAGAGAGAAAAGTTTGATCAGATCCGCCCGACGAATACTACTCCACTGATTAAAAACAAAAGTCGTTTGACCACGGGAATTTAAGCGCAGTGTTAACCAAAGCGTAAAAAACAGCTATCTAATAATACCGGTATCCTCCAACGGCGTCACACATTTGGCTTTCACCGCGGTCAACGTTTAGCATTGAGAAGTAGAAATTATTTCGCGGAATTGCTTAACATTTGCGGGTCTTGTCTTCGTGGATGGAAGTAAATCTTTGACCAGATCGGAACCTGTTGGAGAATGTTTGTCGGAATACGTACCAACTATGCAAGCCCGATGGACGTAGTCAAAGAATGAAAAGCCTTATGGGGTAGGCGACTTAGCGGTGGTATAGGACTTAAAAGTACACGTCGGTGCATGAACTCTCGGTGTGGTGGAGCAGGTGATTACCAGTTCCCACGGAATTGCAAGAATAGTTAACCTCGAGCAGCAAGGGGGACAGTAATGCCCGCTGTGAGTTTCGCAGATCTAATGGAAGGTGAGGCGGTGGACAGTGGATAGTGTGCAAATTTCGGAGACCAACAATGGGGAAGATGGCATCTCCTAATTAGAATGTACGACCTGCTTAAGCCTCCTGTCACGTGTCGGCTAGATACTGAATAAAGTGCCATTACGAGGTCAACCGCTAATTTACACCCGAAATGACAATGTCAGATGATTCAAATCAACTGCCCCGACTGACACGCCCACACTTCTCGTGATGATACTTTTTACAGAGACTGTGATACCTCAAAATAAGCCAGTGAATAAAGTCCTGGCTGTTTCAGATCAGAGTTTGGAAAGTCCTAAATTTCAGCCACGATCCCGGATGTTCCATATTCCTCATAAATCAGTCGATTGGCACAAGGTTTCCTTTCACATCTCTGGCCGAAATCTCACGCCAACTGACATCGGAACAGTGAGAAGTTGATGCTCGTAGGATTACATACCATTTTCTGAAGATACCGCCGGAACATCTCTGGACACTCCTTTAGTCCCTCGTTTTACCTCTCCCGGTGGCAACGGGATTGAACTAATTTAAAGTAGCTGAGCCGATTCTCAAGAGCACTGAAGCAATCAACAGCTGTAGCTGTTTAAAAGAGATGGCAGTGCACTCATTCAAAACTACCACCCTGTTAGCTTAACAAGCATTTTCTATAATCCTCTGGAGAACATGGTAAGGACCCTATTAAGTAAACACTACAGGGCGCAGGTCAGGGCACAGCTCAACATGAGTTTCGTAAATGCCAGTGATATCTGTAAAAAGTGATTGACTTCGTGGAAGCAGTAACCTCTAATCTAGGTGAGGAAAGGCGTTAAAGTCGTACTGTTTAGATATCAGTGAGTTTTTAGATTTCGTCAGCCATCTATTAGTTGTGATAAATATGGAGGTCATCGACATATCTAAGGAACCGCGCTGATGGGTGACGGGCTCATGGACTTTAAGATGGGTAATGGAAATTAAACAGCGAAATTTGAGGAGTGGAACTCCTGGAGGGACATTCCCCGGGGCTCCTGCTCTTTCTTTTCCAAGTGAATGTTTTGGCAGCCCTGTTGTCCCTGACGTGTTTAACTTTGAGCAATGAGATGGAGGTGGTGAAAAAGGAGTCAGAATACTCGGCAGGAACCTTGGTGGTGGCAAAGTGTTGGACTGCAAGAAGGAATTTGCCACTGACGGGGGCAAAAGTCATCCAACCAGCTCCTCCGTGCGGTTACTGCATGCTGGTGACCATGGGACGCTATTCATCAGTTCAACCCGGGTGGAAGCAACCTTGGCATACCGGCCCACGCACCAGTGAAGTGACTGCTGACATTAGGCAAGCGGAACGCAAAACACTCAAGGAGGGTCCACTAGGCTACTGATAATACAATTAGGCAGCACTCAGTATAAGGAAATTTGCATGGCGGAGGCCAAAATTTTGGTGCCGTGAAAAGAAGCAAAATCAGATTTGACGCGCACAACTTGGCACGGGACAAACAGGTTGCGAGAGGCACATCCGGGCAATTTCCTGCGCACAGAACCCACGCAAGTGCCATGCGCAGCCCCGTTCGAGACATAGGTAGATTTGCAGTTTCTTCTTTACTCTAACTTGAGGCACACAGTCCACAGAATAAACCTATAAAAAAGGGAATATAGTGAGCATGCCTTTACAAACGCTCCGAACAGACCTACTGTCGCAAACGAGAACAGCACTGTCTTAGAGCCCGATCGCGGCAGATAAAACGAACGCGGTGGTACTAAGTGGGAGGTGGTGCCCAAATTATCATTCAGCAATGCGTGCAGCATGGGAAATACTTGACAGAAACTCCGAAAAGGAAGGCGCCAGGTCAGAATGCACAGATCCCATGGAAACCTGGCTAAAAAGTCAAGGCAACTGTGTTCCTTGTGCCCCTTGGGATGACTTGGCTACCTCCAAACTGAAGCAGGGAATAGAAGAGGGAGCAAAGTTCTGCTGTGTACCGCCCAGCATCATCAACGGCCTCAAACAATTTGTGATCCTGATTGACGAACGTGGGGAAGTCACCGTCAGAAGAGCGCATTGTGATCCGACAAGAACGAGTGACAAAAAACGAGCAGCGCGCGAGCTACATTAGACAGGTGATGGAATGAAGCATAAATCTTTTGTTGTTTTGTGACCCAAATTTATCAGTGGTTACCTGGGAAGCAGGATGGACGAGAGAGTACCAGTTCGGACGGATCTCGCTGGAAACCTTTAAAGAAATGCCTCTAAAGGTCTGGGCAATAAGGCCATTAATGTTCAGGTATTCACAAATAACTTGTACATGTTCATAAAGTTTCCATGCTTTTCTTTCGCGGTCAAAGCCAAAGTAGGAGGTTACCCGGCTTCTGTTAATTAACCTCGAACCTGGGAGTTATTCCATGGGGCAAGGACGGCCATTCGGGGACTTTCCAAAATGTTAGTAACTGCAAGCAGTTCCTCGCCGGAAGCGCCCTGATGCCACGACAAATAACTCGATGGGAAGCACGGGATTTGGCAAGAAAAAGGAAGGTTAGATACTTAGGCAAAGCCATGTGGAAATCGTGTAAAGTCTCTGACCGTTGTGCATCTATCCTCAGCAAAGATAATAGAGCGGCCTATCAGATTCGGAGGACTGTTGATTCCAAGAACCCAAACGTTCTCCTGCCGTTAAACAGGGTAATCGTAAAACCACACCCAGAAGTGGCAGCCGAAATATGGTCCCTGAACCTAGTTTAAGACCAAATGTTACCACAGAACATCCCACAAGAGTTCACTAAGACCATTTTTGGGTTGAGACATGCCAAAGCAATATCAACTGTGGGCTTCGGATCTGTCCGCCCGTAGGCATTGGAGTGTACAGATTTGCCACACTGAAACATTTAAGTTTCTGGAGACCTGACCTGGTTCAATGCTGAAGATGTCTTCGTTTTCTTTACCAAGCGCCGAGCCAGGGAACCGCGTTAACCTTTGGATGGAACGAAGCAGGATGCAGTTGCCGATCTAGGCCGACGGGTCAAAGAGCTTCAACTTTGGCTCCAGTTCAAAAATCGCCCTTCGGGACGCAATCGGCTAATTTCAGATAAAAAGGAGCCGATTGTTTGGGAATCCAAGACTAGATAGAAATTTTATTTTCGGCCGATAACTGATGCAATCGAATAACAATTCTTGCGGCAGTAAAACGCGTGCACAAACTGGCCACTACAAATTCCCACACCTCCGAAGAGAAAATACACAAAAGCCCATTATGCTTGAAGCTGCGGATGAATCAACCAGGGACACGTTGCTTGGCAGTCTTGCCTTATGAGCCGTTATGATAGAAGAGGGGTACCACATACTCCCGGATGGCCCAGAAATTGAGAAACCTGATATGATCGCGTTGGATTAATTAAGCTGGGGTAGAAACGTCCTTTACTCCTGAAGGGAAAAGTGGACGGTGCCCATGAGATTCCGGCCCATTAACAGCGGAACTTCAGCTAACCTTGAAGAAAATGGTGGGACTGAACCTCCGTAAAACAAGATTTGCCGGAGCTACCTGCCAGAGGATGAGGAAATAGAACCAGCAGGAGACGTGTGACGGCTGCTCGCCTAATAAAAAAGGGAAGGGAGCAGACTGAAGAAGGCCACCTAGCAGCTCTTTGCCGGCCGCCACAGGAAAAGTACTAAGCCTTCGTTTATTGCTCCAGTGGACCCGGTCGCAATAAAGCAAGGTAGAAGCTTAGGCCAAGAGGGCATTTGTAACTTTCTAAGCCAAAGCGTGCATCGGTAGAAACGCGTGGCCTGTATCTGTCGCGGCCGCTATTGTGCATGCTGCTTCGAATTCGCTGTCGCCAAAATGCGGGTGACAAAAGTGCCATGTGGCGGGGGCGGCGAGATAGGAGTTCTCTGCTTACTGTCAGGAGAGGAATAGCGAATTTCGAACGGTAGAGGCGGCCATTCTCGCCAGAAAAATATCAATCTTTTTGAATCTTGAGCAAAGTTGAGCTCTCGGGATGTGCAAGTGTGCGTGGTCGCGCTAATATATTAGTCTAGGAGGGCCGATATGTTTGCAGACGATATAAAAATTGTGTGCACTTTTACCGCTCATGACCTCAACACCATCAGAGATAATGCGAAAAATGATCTACTGTCGCTTGATTCATGGTGCGCAGCTTGGTCAATGAAAACCTGGACCCCTAAAAGCAGCACACTTGCATACAAATGCCACCTTCCTACAGGAATCTTTGAGATTAACCAAGAAGTCATTCCTTCCCTTCACACTGTCAGAGACCTGGGTTTGCATTTCCCTATTACATTCAAATTCTCAGAATACACCCGGATGCAAGTTGCAAAAGCTAGGGAACTACTTGGTTTGGCGCATAGAACTTTTAAAAACTAGGGAAGCAAGTTGTTACCATATAAAACGCACGTAAGGCTTATCCTGGACTGCTGTCCCATCGTGTTTTCCAACATGCGGTAGGGTGACAGATACGAGATTGAGAATGTTCAACAAACACTTACAAAATGACTTCTGGGCTTGTTTTCCTCGCTAAACTACATGGAACGTTGCATAAAACTACACCTCGATCCCTTATGGCTGCCTCGAGTTCACATCAATCTCTCCTTTTTCATAGGATTATTGGTAAAAATGTGTGCGTTTCTGCACCCCAAATAAGAAATAACTTTTCTTATGACTTGCGTCCAGCTGAGTTCTTGGTGTTAGTTCGCACTTCAAAGATATCACTCAGGAAAACTTCTTTTTCATCAAATATTCCTCCCTGTGAAATAAACTACCTCTACATATAAAGATGGCTTCTCCTGCCTCCTTTACCTCTAAAAACAAAATTAGAGAGGCAATAAATGTACAAAACCTGCTAAACCTGCACAATCCTCACACTCCAATAGAAGGAGCCTATGAATCGGGTCTAGGGCATTGACTGAATATCTCAACCCGCTCAACAAGTTCCAGCCATTTTTTATTCCCGGTAGTTTCCACAAGTACAAATCACTGTAGGTATAGGAAGAAAACTCCGTCAATGAAGAAGCCAGTGCAATTTTTCACCCGACCTTCTATCTCGTTTAGTGCATATGTAGCAAGGCATATAAAAAGATATACTCACATCACATTCTCACTTACTCCCAAACTAATATTCAATGTCCCAATCCATACCCTTAGTTAGGCATGAATTTGACAATTAGACCATTCAAAGCGAGAAGTTCGGCATCACCTGATGCCTCACTACATATCATTCATTAGTTCTTGTTCTCTGAGTTGCACGCACCATAACGCTCAGCTGGAATACCTCCAAACTGCCATCTCTCCCTTTTTTCCTTCCAGTTGTGTGCGTTTTCACTCGTGTCTCACCAAGAGTCTACCATGCAGTTTCTGGCCATATCCGCGCACGTCTCCACATACCGTGAAAGCAAGCCGACCAGAGGCTCAGAGCAATTATCTCGGGACGGACAAATACGACCTGCTCCACGTCCGCGATGGAGTGGATATTGCTTCTAATCCGCATGAATCACCAACGTAGACTGATGACCCTGTTGCAAGCATATCTAGATATCGAGACCACATAATGTGATCCACAAAGCCTGTGACTCTTTAAGCGGACAAATCTTCACAATCGCTGGGATTTACTGCTGGAGCTTCCCGTTCGTGCCTATTATACCCACCACGTTGACATCCATTCGCCACGAAGACAATCAAACTTAGATCACTGTTTTAGATCCCACCATCGCCATGTACCGCGAACATCACCCCAATTTTCAAGCCCCATGCCGACTGGCGACCATATGGGGACTACAAGGCACTGAAATGGGTTGCCGTTCCCGATAGGTACCCGAGTCCCCACACAGAGGAACTCAATTCGCCGCTGTCCAGTTTGAATCTCTTCAGCCGCATGGATTTAGTTCGTACATACAGTCAAACCCCCGTAGAAGCGAAACACATACCGAAAAAGGCGGAGACCATACCCTTCAGACTGTTTGAGTTCGTGAGGTTACTCTTCGGTCGCGGCAGTGCACCTCAAACATTCGAAAGGTTTATGCACCAGGTTACACACTGTTTAGTTTATCTGTATGTGCAACTGGACGTTATGTTAGTGGCTATCCACTCGAAGGAGCAACCCTGGGCTCACCCATGTGCTATTATGACCATCTCAGCAAACATGACGTAAGGATTAACGCGTCAGAATGCAAGCTTGGAAAACCCGGCGTCATATCGTCTTGTCTTCGGGTACAGCTCCCTTGCAAGACAAGGTCACCACTATTCAGGATTTCCCAGAGCATCATTCTCACTGGCAGCTACGGCAATTTGTCAGCCTAGTTAACTGCTGTCGGCGTTTTATTCCAAAGTGTGCAGAAGCAATTGCCACCCTTACAGAATTGTTCCAGGCAGTTAAGTGTAAGTTCGCATTCCCCGAGGCTGCGAAGCTGGCGTTCATTTCCAATAAAGACGCTTTCACCAAAATAGCGCTACTCACATCCCGACCCCGCAGCATCTATTTCTCTGATAACCGACGCATCAAACACTGCAGTAGAAGCTGTACTTCAGCAGTACATGGACCGTTTTTGGAAGATTTTGGCATTCTTTCCCAGGCTGCATCCGGCAGAGTATAGATATAGCGCATTTTGCAGGGAATCGCATGCCGTCTACCGAACTGTCCGACACTTCAGACAAGCAATAGAAAATCGCCCATTCAAGGTGTACACAGATCTTAAACCGCGGCCATATGCTCTGCATTCAGCCTCTGGCCAGTATTCGCCATGCGAGATCTGCCCCTTAGACTTGGTTCCACCATTCACTATGGACATAAGACATGTCTCTGGGGCAGATAACTCCGCCACTGATGCACTTTCTCGCACACACCGGCTTCTTTTGCTTCCAACACCGAACATCGACTTCAATGCAATGGCACAGGACCAAGCGACGGATTCTGAACTGAGCGAACTTCGACGAGTTAGCTCAATAGCCTAAGCGGGCGTATCTATCACAGCGTCGCTGAATGCAATGTCTTGCGACGTATCGCAAAGTCGCCCAAGGCCGGTAGTGCCAGCAGCTCACCGTTATACCACATTTCAGGCGTACCACAAGTTCGGCCACCCGGTTGAGTCTCCTTCGGTGAGGCTAGCGACTAAACGTTTCGTAAGGTTGAAAGTTAAACGCGACCTGCGACAGTGGTCGCACACGTACCTCCAATACCAAAGATTAAGAAACCATCGGCATGCCAAAGCCCTGTGGCTAGCTTCCTCGAACCCGAGACGCGTTTTCGTCACATACAAGTTGATCTCGCAGGACCTCTCCTGCATTCTCGCGACTAAGTCCACATGCTCACATGTGACAACCGATTTACTCGCTGGCCGCAGGCCGAGCCAATTCATGCCCCACGTCAGAGGAGGCCGCGAAAGCTTTTTTGTCTGGTTGGGTAAGCATATTGAGTTGCCCTGATGTAATGACCACCGACCAAGGCTCGCATTTTGACTTGCGTTTTCAAATAAGATTAAAACACTTGCATGTAAGCATGTTAGATCAACGACCTACCACTCACAAGCTAACGGTCCGGTGGAAAGATCTCACCAGCAACTGAAAGCCGCTCTGCCAGCCGGGGTCAACGTGCTTTGGAAGCGAAACACTATCGTTAGCTCTATTTGACATTGCAGTTCTGCTAAGGAAGAAATCGCACTACACCATACGAGCTTGTGTTTGGTTGCAAGCTCCGCCTCCCCGGGGAGCTGGTGTCCCCATCGAGACCCACGCACTTCAACTACAGTGACTATGCAAAACGTCTCGCACAACAAATGCGAATGCTTCATGCCAACCCACCGCGGGACCGACGAAATTCGTAATACATACCAACAGCACTGAGTAGTTCAACTCACCTTTTCTTGCCTGCCACCATTGCAACCACCATTTACCGGTCCGTTTCGCTCGGTAAAAAGTTCATTTTGGACGTTGCCGGCCGATGCGACACGGTGTCTATCGATCAAATTAAGCTTGCCACCATGGACTGTAGGTCTAACGACGAGCTCCTTTCATCTGATGAGTCCCGTCAACCTGGCCGAGCCCAGCGATTGCCAGCGCTGCCCGTGGAGATTGCTGGTGAAGCTGAAGCCCCAATACCGCCAATACCACTTGAAGTTCCGGATATGAAAAGCAGCCGTAAGGGCCGCAAGGTAAGACAACCCGTTCGCTCCTCTGATTTTGTTCCCATTTTTACGTCAGATGGTTAAATGCTCTCCCTTCTTAAGCGCATACCTGTGCTTAATTGGATGACGTGTTGGTTGCGATAATTTATGCGCCAATGGACATCCCGCCCCCATGTTAAACCGACAAGGGCAGCACCGACCGATGTTAAGTGTCTGCCAATATTTGACGATCCACCGTTGCTCCCGAGCACCGCTTCCACCAGTTTGCCTTTGTATTGCCCTCTATCACAAGTATCCCAGGGCCCAGGCTATTCCACGGACTTCGGCAAGATAACCATCGATCCAAAGTTCGATATCCTACACGCAGAAGAGAACAAGAAGAACCCGAGTTCAGATACTCAGCTTTAATCCCGCATGGCGACGATTCCGGACAAGAGTGAAGCCCGTGGGTGTGGGACGCAGTCTGATCTACCGTTTTGACCGGCGCACGTCGGGCGGGTAGCTCGGCGACAGCGGAGTGCGGGCGCAGCTAGGCCGGGGGATCCCACCTCCTGTGTTCACCACCTAGCGGTGATTTTCAGGTTGGGTGGCCGGCACATGGTCAGCTTCCAACAACTAACACCCACGGAACCACTAACGGAACGGCGAATTCTCCGATTGGCGATCCGTGGCAAGGCCCACGACATCCGCCATCTTCTTGCTTGCTCCGTATAGCCCTAGCTAAAGTACTTCTCTGACGGTCTTCTAGGAGAAGGACCCTGCAGCGGAAGAAAGATTTGGTCCTCCAGACCTAACGTCGACCGCCAAGCGCGGTCGCCGTTTGCCAATTGCCCAATCACGCTTCGCGCGCACAATCCTGTTCAAAATATACTAAATCTTTCACCACTTCTAACCGTCAATTTTTTGCACGGTTCTAGTTTCATGGTTGCCAGTATTACAGTCGTACAGAGCCGAGTTGGAGTGACTGTTAAGATCGTTCGAACGCAACACGAGAACTGCGTTAAGACAATCGCATTTACAGTGCCCATTTTTGTCCGTGTGTTGCTCGTAAAATCCGCAGTATTTTTTCCTTTCCCCTCAAAATATGCAGTTTTAACACCATATCGGACCGTTTATAGATCCCGCCCAAATAGCCAAATGGGCCTCCAAATTCCTTCAATGTTATCCACAAAAATTGTTGCCACTTCTGCGACTGCTGTTTTTCTCGCGAACTGCCGATATGCTGAATTTTGATTTGATTCTCGCTGCTATCTTTGGATCGGTGATTTCCAGGTTTTGTAGGCAACCTTGCTGTTATTCGTCCTTTTACATACTCCAATGTAGTTTAAAGATAAGCTGGAAACATTTCTGGAGGCAATCAACCCACGAACCGCATATTCCAAAGAATCGGCTTTCTCCCGGAAAGCATATTGTGCTGCATTTCATTTACTTTTATAGCATCATTTGATTTTTAAAACTACCAAGCCATGGATAACTTAGCCCTATTGGCCAGGTTCCAGGAGAAAAAGATAGTTGAGTATATCGATTGCGCTTCTCGTAAAAAATGAACTCATGCAAAAAACTAAGGGATCAAAAACAAGCATTCCACAACTTATGTCAAAAGCAGTTGCCCAGAATGAGTTTTTCCCTGTACAAAGAGCCCAAGAGAAAGGCGTATAAGACAAAGATATTGGCAGCTTCAAAAGATAGTCCAAGAACCCTGATAAAATCCAGGAATGCACAGTTTATGCCACGCAGCACGGTCAACGAGGAGGTCGCAAGAACATTAAGCGCCTGTATCGAAACAAGGGTGCCATGAGCCCAAAAGCACAAGGCAGCTAGCGGGATTGTACAGACAACACTCACAGTCTTTGTCGAAGCCGGGAAGGAAAAAATCAGACTGAAAATATTGTTGAATACCGCGGATGACGGCGACAAATCCGCTGCGGCCGAAGGCAAAAACCGGCTTCGAGGTTCTCCAGGTTCAGTTGGAAGGATTAGTTGGAAAACTTCAGGGTGTGAGGGAAAAACAATCACTGGCGCTTGATGATGGGCAGTTGGTGATCAAGGAATCCGAAGTCAGGAGGGAATTAGATGATACGAGAGTAGGTTCAAATCCCAATGCAGCATTGACAGGGGTCCACATATTTCGTTAGCCAAGCAGCGCTTGCGGCTCGTAGCGGAGAGACAACCGCTGGCAGGTTTCCAAGATAATGCTGAAGGAGACCAACGTTGCCCATTTGCCATGACGCAAGGAACGTCGACACCTAGACTCCGATAGGCCCCGACTATCCAATTTAACGAAATAGAATCTTCGCAACTATAAGGCATGCTTACATCCTTTGACCAGAAAGTTGCATCCATGGAAAGCCGTAATGCTGGCAAGCGCCGTATTTTAAGGCCCCACGGGCCCAACGTTCCTCGTTAAGTATAAAATAGGCATAATCTAGGATAAGCTAGAAAACTGGGTGGCGGAAGAGGATCCGGCATTGCAGAAATCACGATCCGCAGAGGTAGAATAGGTACAAACTTAAGGGTTTTGCGAAACTTTGGGGACGGTAATAAAATCCTTACGCAGGTTTTAGGTGACATTTCGGTATTTGAAAAACCGAGGCCCTAAAACATGGCCCACTCAGTTGCCTCACCAGAGGCACAAATCAACCTAAGGAATCAATTGAGGCAGAGTTGGATTCGGGACCCGCCGGGACTACGAAACCCGTATATATCAATGAGTCAAGGTGTGCCTCTACCGCATGGCGTGGGGTCCACGTCTTGCCAACCAAAGCTAACGTATGCAGTGTGCATAACGAGCGGGCGGGGTTAGCTTAATTCGCTTATGACCATCGGGAGTCGCTCTTGGCAGGTTAGAAGTTAGACTATGCACCAGGAATGCGCAAATGTTATATTTACAAGGCCAGGGAGGAAGGTTCACTCGGCCCGCGTTTATCACTCCCCAAGCTTGGGAATTGTCGAAGGCAGCCGACTCTTTCACACCCTGCAGTGCGCAATAACCGTTTCCGCTAAGGCATGGATTACTGGAATTTTCAAACTACCATACCTCCACCGGGAAGTTGAAATGCGTTTGCCAGGGACCTGAAAACAGTTTCTAGAGTGGTTGCATAAAAATGCTGTGCACAAATATATAATGGAGGGCACCAGCTGTGTGGTTAAATGTAAGGCGTTCCCAGCGGATATCGCGGTTGCAAGTGATTAGAAGGAGATAGAGCTGCATCAGCTTTACACTTCCTTGGTTCGGAGTGCCAACGTAACCGTCAACTGTCCCATTGCCTGTAGCTCCATTATGTGCTTCGCTAAACGTGGTTTGTGAAACAGAACTCTTGGCGTTTTAACCCCTAGTACTTCTTGGAATAATGAACCCGTGAATTAAAGGACAGCGTGCCAGCAAAAGCATAACATCTTGATCTCAGAAGGGCTTTTCGCTCCAAAGACCATCGTTTCATAGTTCTGGAGTTGGGAAAAGTTGGCGCAGTGGGGTAGATTACTGGAGCGGGTGGATCAATTCGATAATGGCATGACTGTTTACTTTGGAATCGGAGAAACTAGGTCCGGGATTCGGGTGGTCGATAACGCAGTGGCCAAGGCGTCCGTATTCGGGCCACTATCGTTTCTGCTGTTCTTAAAAAAACTAAGCTAGGACACTCTCGCCTGGCCTTTTCCTTTCGGTCGACCCGAAAGTGGTTGCGCCTGTTAGACTAGATGTATTAGAAAGTGTTGTCATCTTAGTATTAAAATGCTAGATCGAAGAGTATCACTCTTCTTTCGAGGAAAGGCCATCTGGATTCAAGGAGCCCAGAGGGAATGACATTGGCACTCAACGAAGAAATAATACCCGAGGATGCAGCAGATTCAATAAAATACTTTGGGACTCACGTTAGATTGGGTTTCAAATGGCATAGGCAGCATTCTTCCACTGCCAAGGAAGCCAGAGAAAAGTAGGTGAACTGAGGTCAGCAAGGTCTTGCAGAGGTGCAGCGAGTTTCGTTCTTCTTATAAGGCTTCCGTTAGGTTCCGTTTGGGACACCGCACTTGGTCCCCAAAGTTCCAAAAAGATAGTGACTGTTCGGGAAAGGTGCGAGCACTAGCCACACCTAGGACAGAAATTTGAAGGCAGAAGACCTGTCAGCAGAGATTAATCGATTTGGGCTTGCTCCCATTGGAAAGCCGAAATGTCCGAGGGTATCCGATTGAGACAATCACGCTATTTAAAGGACTGAGTAGAATTTGCCCCAAGAACCTCATCCACGAAGACCTCGACTCCAGAGCTACGGCACATGATTAGTAACTGATAAACCATTGCTGTCGGCTGACGATAAAAGCACAATAATTTAGTAACAGTAGAAATAATAATGGTGTACACACCTAGAGTTTCGAGAGGCATGTTCATGGTGAGTTCATAATTGCACAAGGATGGTGCAGGGGAAACTCGAGCGACAGAAGTCAGAAGCACATATGTGTGTGCAACACTGGATTACTCGGGAAACGCACCTAGAACTGGGATCAGAATCTGGAACTTAAAACGCGATGCGCAAGTATGTTAGTCAAAAAGCAAAACTGAGCAAACCGTTTTACAAGATAATACGGGGGTTTTCTGGGATTCATCGTTAACGGCGGATCGCAAGCCATTTTGAGCCATTAAGTGTACCCAAGGTGCGTGTCGCTTGAGTAAAACTTAGCTGAACTTCACAGGAGGATGTCGAAATATGGCCACAAAAAAGGATATGGTAAATGAACGGAAGTTGGTCGAAACCAAGCGAAACGTCATGCAAAGTGGAAAAGGTAATGGCGTTTAAGGACAATGAAGGGCCGACGAGGTGCTGAAGAATGCAGAGGAATACTGTCAAGAACATGCCGGATTATTTAAAAGATGAGATTTTATGTAGGGTTTTCCACAGAAAATATGGAAATTCCAAGTCCGCTGATTCCACTCATATGCAGCTGGCGGCTAAATGGACTGAGGGCTGTGATGACAAAATGTGTGTAAGAAGTAGAACCAGTTCAAAAACAACTTATCATGGATGTCCACTTATGTTGTCGCAGTTTTTGATTTTGCATGGTAGTGCGTGTGGGAGGTGTGAAGGGCTGCGCAAGCCACTGCAGCAGCAATATTAACTGTTTTTGTGCAAACACGGGGATCAACCTGAGTAGGGATGTCCGAGGCGATTAGCGAAGTGGTTTGGATTGAAAGCACCAGTGCTCAAACGCCAGATCTGGATGGTAGCGTCCTACCAGGAGTGGGAAGCTAGTAGGTCTGGGATTGTCCGTAAGAGGTTGGAGCTGGTAGTGACGTGCATATCCTGGGTGTGGGACCCGAAACGTAAGAGAAGCGTTTGTCCTGCTTGGCTTCCAGCTTGGGGTTATGGCGATTACTGAAGCGAAGACAAATAGGGGCATGATCCGTATGAACGCAAAAATAGGGCAGTACGTTGCAAATATTGTTCTCCTCTTTGATCTAGCGGTGATAGCCAGTAAGGGAATTTGATCGGGGTCGCCGAGAAATAAAATGAAAGAGTAAACAGTTCATATTTATAACGGAGGATAGGGAATTAGTATGAATTGGCCTAAAGTCAGTTCATGGAGGTATTGTCGGCGGTGCCAAGAACGGGTACCCTGGTTAACACTTAGGGGATTTATGTGGCAGGGTAACCTGGGAGCAGCCTGGGATCAGGGTATATCTTTGCGACTGTCATTATGACGCAAATTAATTCAGGTGCAAAACGTTAAATATTCCAAAGTTATTACTCCTCTCGTTTTGTGACAGTTTTCGTGGTCAGCCTGCGCTGCGCTGCTGTCCAAATAAAAGAAATGGGGCTGTGAAAGAAAAATTGCAAGGATGTTATGTTGAGGGTAGGATAAATTCTTGGACTGCAGCATGTGTCAATGTGTTTCATTGTTGATTGGTTTTGGTCTTTGATGGAGCTGCAGTGAGATGGCATAATTTATATGTCCTTGATGTCGCTAGTCCTTGTAATTCATTTTCTAAAAGAAAGTTGCACAAGAAATACAACGTAATGCTTTTTTTGCGTGAAGGTTGTTAACTAAACCTAAGCTATTAGTAGCAGTTTAAGGGGCAGTTGAAAGTTCGTGGTTAACATAAGCGGCCTACTCTTCGCTAAGCCAGTTAAAAAGATCCGATGAGTTGGAAATCACTGAGTGACAAGGCTGATGGTGTTTGAAACCAGCATGAGTGATGAACAAGTGGAATAAGTTTTCTAGGGATCCCATTGGAACACAGTTTCAGGACATTTATGATAGAATGTAATCGTAAGTGGTACAAGGTGAGGTATTAGTTCTGAGTTCTGGAACTAAGTGCACTTCTTTTAGCATTGAAAACTCTTTTGGAATGCAAACGGATTTACCGTTCTGTCATCAAGTTATTGAAACTGGAAGACAGACCGTCACATTCTGGCAGAGGAACTTCTGCCGAGGACATATCATGAAGTGAGGGATGGGACAGGAAAACGGGCCAAAAAATGAGAAAAATGTAGAACAAAGGTTTACCAAGTTTGAAATATGAGTACATGGCTTTTCACACATGCTTAAGTCATTAATCAACTAACCACGCAGCATGCGTGCACCCTCGAACACCATATTTCCTGGCAGACCGCTCTAGGTAGTCCCGTGGATGTAAAGTTTTCTGGTTCTCGGTTGGAAGAACAACAGCGTTCAGTAGCTGTCGTCAGACCTGGGCCGTCCATCCGTCTTCCTCTTCCCACCTTACTGCGATCTTCCTGTCCATTCCTGACGGTCCATTCCTGGCTTCAGTTCCATTATTATTGACCCTATCAGCTATCTGGGTTTATCATCAGCACAGTAAGCTTTCAAAAGCTTACTCCTATATGACTTAATTATTAAGGAAATGATTGTATGGATTTCCGTGTGCTATGGGACCACGGCAAAGCGAGTGAGGATTAGTGACCTATGACCGGATGGTTTGAGACATGTTACATGGTTCCAGCTGGTTTTATACAGGTGTTCCGCCTTCAGAGGTGAACGTACTCAACGATTTCTTTCTCATTTTTCCTAAAATATGGACTTCCTCCTAGGGGCTTCCTAATAAAAGGTCGGGCAAAAACCCTCAATGGCAACGAACATACTCCGAGGACACCTGAATGTTATCGAGCCGTAATGCTACAAGCAGAACCCAGCCCACTCGAAAATTGCGGTTACTAGGCGCGCCATTCCCCGATGAAATGAGTTTTGTTCATCTAACCCTAAGTTGCAGTGAAAACGTCGTTGCTGGTAGGTCAAGGTTAAAGCAGACGCAAAAGCGAACATGAATTTTCGATGATACCTTCGGAAGAAATCGTTTGACCCTGTTGGGCTTGTACTTTGTGGCGGGGCACTGGAAAAGTGGCTTTTAGGTTCGTCAAGGGACTGGCCGAGGTACGGGGTCACGGTAGAGCCCTATTTTAGATAACGGGAGATAAGGCACTAAGAAGAAGCTGTACGAAGGCTATGAGAGAGCATGTAACTATGGAGGTGAGTGGCAAATCGTTCGCTGTACGTGTGGTGAGTGGCTGGAGCAAGCTATCAGAAGACGGGGCCGAGGTGGGATCAGAGAGTGAATTTGAAGGGACGTTGGACAAGACATGGCAATCTGTGTTTGCGAAGAAACTGTGCCAGTTTTATGGCTGAGAGTGATGATCGAGGGGAATGCGTCGCAAAAAGTTCCCCCTTTGAAGTATATGGGAATAAGTGTTTTGGTCACAAATGATTCGCTGTTCCACCACAGGAACTGAAAATGGTTTCCATCATTCTGCGGTCAAAGCACCAGCTGATCCAAAGAGCTGTCGATACAAGAATCTGGACGATCAGCCGTAAATTCCTGCAATGTGAATGGGAATGAAGTCACTTCTATCTTATACCAGCTGCACTGAACTGCACTGACCTTGTCCGTTTGATTTTTGGCGGGAAGTGGCTCCTTTCGGCATGTCGGACCACGAATCAGATGAGGAGCCGACGGTTTTGGACGACATAGTCGTCAATAAATACAAAATGGCGGCCGAAATCGCGAATAGTATGGTTCAGTCGTTTATTTCACCTGATTGTTTGAAGCTGTCCTGGCTGAACTTGTAAAAATGTGCATTCCGGGGGCGCAGATTGTCCAGTTGTGCCACCATGGTGATCAGAGGATTCAAGAGGAAGTCTCGAAGCTGTTTAAGAAAGAAAAATCAATGAAGAAGGGTTCGTGTGCTACGTGAAGGATTATTTTTAGGCTTGTCGTTTCCAACGTCTATCAGCGTCAACAACATTATCTGTCACTACTCTCCTTTGGAAGGAGAAGACAATGAGATCACCGAGCTTCGAAATGAAGATTTAGTGAAAATGTAGGTTTCCACATAGTCTTCCCAACTTCCTAGTGACTTGGGGGCTCATATTGATGGCTTCGCGGCCGTTGTGGGGCACACTTTCGTCGTCGGCTCCTCCCAGGTAAATCAATTTACTGCTTGACTGTAGGAACTTAGGAACACAAGGTCACGGGGAAGAAGGCAGACGTAATAGTTGCTGCCCACACGGCAGCCGAAGTGGCGCTGCGGCAGTTACGACCGGGCAACGAGGTATGCTGTTGTGCGCAATTCAGTTGTTTGCTAGAACATTAAACTGTCTGAGTTGTTAACTAAAGTCGCCGGAGACTTCTGTTGCCGTCCAGTGGAAGGTATGACTTTACTAACATTTTCCTTACATCTCCAGGTATGCAGTCGCACCAAATGCGACGGATGGTATACGACGCTGAGAAGTCTGTCGTTTTGAATCCGTCCGAGGAGCACAAAAAATCGATTGAGAAGTGTACTTTCGAGGTCAACGAGGTGTGGAACATTGACATCCTTGTATCAACGGGGGATGGTAAAGCGCGCGAACACAAGGCGCGTACAACTATATACAAAAAAAATGAGACACTTTACCAGCTGAAAATGAAGGCATCAAGACGTAAGTCCATACAGGATCTCTACATTTAAATTAGAATTGTACGCCGAAATCGCCAATAAGTTCTCAGCCTACCCCTTTAACATCAGGTATGTTAGTTCTAACTTTGTTACTCTGGCTTCCACAGGGCGCTCGAGGACCTAAAGAAGGCTCGTCTGGGCATAACGGAATGTGCCAAACATGATGTCTTGCAGCCACTTCCCGTTTATTGTGAAAAAGAAGGTAGACTCAAATAATATAATTTATTTGCAGACGAGTATGTGGCACAATTCAGATTTACTGTCCTGATAATGCCCAACGGGCCTATGAAGATCACAGGCTTGCCATTTGACACTGCTTTGTATAAATCAGAATGTAAAGTAAAGGATGTGGAAGTCAAGGTGGGGTTCCAAAGCCCTGATGAATTAAACTTGCAGGAGGTTCTTTTACAGCCCATCAAAACTCAGAACAAAAAGAAGAAATCATCCAAAGTTCTAACGGAGGCGGCGGGTGATAAAAACTGACGAGTACCTGTTTGTATTTTTATTCAGTCAGAATGTGGTCCCCAATACAATGGTGCTTATATAGTGTGTTTTCTTCCGGCATATTGTTCACCTGTTTGAATCTGATGTTGGCCTGCTATGACTTACAAGTACACTCAGTACTTGTGAATTTGTAGTGGTTTGATAAGGTCCGTCCACCTACGTGCAACTTGTATTGCGCACTTAGCCGTTTTCCCATGGCGAGGTGTCTCAATGATTAAGTACGAAATTACGTGTTTATATGCTGCAAAAATTTATTCGAGCAGTAACTGATTGAATCTAAGTTTATTCTCGGCTCCGTGTGGTGTGGATTGTTTGATGATGCTTCATGGGAGATTTTCGTTGGACAGTGCCACACCACTGTTGTGAAGTTCTGATGAGCTGCTCCTCGTAAGTGGTCGTCTTGACATCCAGTGATTTCTTCAACTACAGGCTGATTTTGGATGTGGCCCCTACTAGACTGGACAAACAATTCACTGGAATTGCACTTGGCGAAATTCGCGCTGCGTTACTGAATTAGTTAGGGTATAGTGTTCATGTTCGCTGCAAGTTTGTATGTTGGGAATGGCTGTATATAGCCGAACGACGGATGGATTTGGCTTTATCCTCTAGATCGCCACACTCACTGCTATAAATAGGGAAACCAGTTGTTTTAGAGTTGGGGTCCGTGATACCATTCCGGTCTTTCATAGCACATTGTTTCACTCAGGTCTGCTGATATAATTGGTAATGTGCACACCTCAGACGAATTGAACCTTCACAAGAATCTGTTCAGGTACATTTTACGATGTTTCTTCGACTGATGTTCGTCTTATTCATCCATATTGGTGGATGCTGGGGGCGTCACTGTTCCAAAATATCTTCATGGATTTTGTCTCTACTGTTTGTTCATGCCACGACATCCTTGGTAAGCGGCGCGCCCTGTTCTCACCCAATGGCCAGGTGAACCAGACACGAATCGGGAGTGTAAGCCTAAATGCAAGCTCTCGCGAGCGTACAGCCTGTTGAAACGTGAGAGCTTCTGTATACGGGTAGCCACTGCATCGCCATGCGTACGTTCTACGACTATGGGATTGATATTGCTCGTCTATCCGAAGTGCGCCTACCCAACTCCGACAGCCGGTGCACTCAAGTCCCTCAGACGAGCAGGTCATTGCGGTTGCAATGAATAGTCGGGCTCGCAGCGCCCTGATCTCTAATTTCTCTAAGACCTGCAATGGTACGGTTTGGAAGCAGTCCAACATTGTCATTGCAGTCTACGCTCCTACTTTGCAGGGTGAGCCAAACGTTTAGGACGCCTTCTGCAACGAACTTCAGGGTTTGGTCAACCATCCCGAGGTGCGACATCCTAATTTCAGATAGGAACGTCCGCGCGGGACCAGCGGATGAATACACTCTCGATGAAGAGTGCGACTGCTTGGTGTTGTTTGTGGATTTCAACTAACTAGTTATCACTACCCGCTATCAGCATCCAAAAAGGCCTCTGCTGACGTGGTACTCCAACGACGGTAGGACAAGTGCGTCTGATCAACTGTATCTTGGTACGTTCTCTCTGGCCACTCGATCGAGGACTGCCGGGTATACCGTTGGGGCACAACAGGGAATGTCCATGGCTGATACGCGCTCATCTCAAGCTTCAACTTTCAGCTCGAAAGAAAATCCAACTGCTCAAAGTCGACGTGTCCAAGTTAATAATTCCAGATTACATCAAGACCATATCCAATGCCATCACCTAAATTATCTGAGGTTAGCGAAGATGGTGGCCTAGCTGAGCTTTGGATGTGGATAAATGTACCCATCACCAGAGCATCCCTTGAACAGCTAGGCAAAGTCAAATGGGACAGAAAAGACTGGATATCTGCGAAAACTTAACCAGTGTGCTAAGACTTGGGACGCGAGACTGCCCGATTACCACAATCTGCCGCGAAACTGCACGCTCTGCAGAGAGCGACTAAAAACGATATTGAGAAACCGCAACTGCCGTTGGAGATTTCAGACTCCTGCGCTGCTCTTCGGGAAAGGCCCAAACTCCGCGCTTCGTGACGGCAGTGGCTACTTCATATCAGAATTCGGACAGAATATTTCAGCCAGCTGCCCAATGGTCCCATCTAGCCTATTTGTGCAACATAATTAGCGATTTTGAGCAATAAAAGTAGATCTTGAGCCTCCTCACGAATTGTTTTTCATATCCGCTTAGAGAATGAAAAACAAGAAGTCATCCGGTGAGGATGGAAATCCACCAGAGATCTAGATAGCTTGTTTTCCAGCTCTGTTAGGTCCGCTTTTGCCAAGGACTGGGTAATCTCTATTCTACTTCCTTTACCAAAGGAGGGCGACAAGACTACATATGCGGAATACAAAGGTACCAGCCTCACCGATATAGCGACTAAGGTCTTTGCAGCCGGTCTGCTAAACCGCTTTGTTGCTGATCGGGATGTACGAACACATTCCGCCCTGTGGTTTTTGTTGAGGAAGAGGTTCTATTTCTCAGGTCTTCACACAGTCGAATTCTAGAACAGCAGTATCAGATCTTGCAACCCACCACGGCGTGCCTCATCAACTCTGCAAATTCGACTCCACTGACAGACACTTACTGGAACATACTTTAAAGCTACGGGATGCCGAAAAAGTACGTTAGGCTGTTAGGAGCATACTAGTCAACGCAGGAGCGCGTCCGCACTCACGGCGAAGAATATTCAGAGTTCCTCCTCAACTCACGTGTTCTTCAAGGTTGCTCGCTGTCACCGATTTTATTCAGTTGTGCTATAGACTAAATAGTGCGTCGTGCTTTTAATAACTCTCGTGGAATACAACTTGGCCACGGTTGCTGGGTCACTGGCCTCGAGTTGGCTGACGACTTTGTTCTTCTGGAAGAGGGGCCTTCAACTGTACAGCCGGTCCTAGAGGTATGGCCGTTGGTTTGGAGGAAAACGAAGTTCTTCAGAAGACCCGTCACATTGTATCCACATCAATGGCGACATTGTAGCGGGTGCTTCGCTTCAAATACATGGGCTCTGCTATCCAACCCAATAGCCAAGTCAGCGACCGGATTAAGCTCTGCTCTCCTATCACTTCACAAAGCGCTTTGGTCTCGCAGTGAAATCAGTCTCCGTACGTAGCTGCGCATTTGCCGTGCCGCCGTCAACCCAGTCCTTATGCGGAACCTGACCACCAAGGGTAGCCGATACAAACTGGTTAGAAGCTTTTGGCCATTGGTGCCTCCGCTATATGCCAAAACTCAGGTGGTACGACTGTCTCAAATACCACCGTAGGCCAGCACGGTGTGAACGTCGAACGGCTTTCGTCGTTTCTCCAACGATGTCGCCTCACCATCATCATCATCGTTCAGCGTTAAACAGCAAAACAAGCCTCACTGACCGCTGCCGTTCCCCAGTTACACGTTTAAAAAGAGTGAATATCCAAGGGCAACAGGCAGTGGACTTGCACAAGCGGGAAAAGATAAGATGCTGCTGCAGCCAACACACGAAACACAGTCTAATTGCACAAACACTTTCAATCATTCTGATTCGATAGAAAATGATAACTCGATCTCCACTGTTTGCGGTTCACTGCCATATCCTTTAGTGTCCAGTCAGCTA
>LUCM01011171.1:0-41091 GCA_008360955.1 Fasciolopsis buskii | reverse complement strand
TCATGGAGGCGCGCAAGCTATCACACCACGTGGAATTTTTATCTTTTACTTTTTTTATTAACGAAACAACAATGTGCCTCAATTTTCAAGGAGAGGGCGGCGGTCAACAGAGAGATGCCAAGTGGGGACGTTGACCGTCGATTGAATTAGTAGCGGTCCGGGGTAAGATCCGGTGATGAATCTGTGGGTAACCCCATGAATGTAGACCAAGTGCGAAAATTGATAGGACTTGCTTCTTGTTACCTGTGGTTTGCACCTAACTTCTCAAACAAAGACTCGGTCTCGACAGAACCCATCGGGAAAGGTGTGCAAATGATTTCGTAGAGCTCGAAGATAGAGAAAGTGGTGCCCCTGTTTTGGCACTGCCTGACTTACAAAGTGCGGATGGATGTCCTATCATAGACACTGATGCCAGCGACTGCGCAATCGGGTCAGTTTCGCCTCAGTGTTTGTTCGTTCATCGGGAACACGTGATCGCCTACGGCTGTGCGCGACAAAGCCCGAAGGGTTTGCCGTAGCACAGTCAAGGGCATGTCCGTTCCGTTCAGCTGGCGTCGGACTGAGTTAACCCAAGGGGCCACACGAGTATCTCGTATTCTCCAGATATAACTTTCAGCAACTTAGGTATATCTGCACAACGTTTACCTTCTTTGCACTATAAAGGCGTTCCAGAAATCCTCATTTCTGCTAAAGGAGGAAGAGAATGAAAGGCCAATCCCAAGCGCTGGGTGAAAGAACGATTACTCGCAGTCGTTCCAGGCGAATCTGTGAAATCAAAAGTGACGCCCATGTCTTATGACTGTAGGCATCCCTAATACCTCATCTCACTAACAATCTAATTCTACCAAAAATTTCTTCACACGATATTTTCCATCAAAACCTCTAATACTGCACACTTATCACTATTACTAAAGAAGGGCGCTCAGGTTACCAGCCTAGAGCTATGCTTTGTCAGTTTCTTTCCGTTTCCCATAGCTCGAGGTCTTCGTGGAGAAGGGTCCGCAACGAATTCCGTTTAAACATTCAACTGTCATGAACGTCTAGATTAGGTCCCCCCCGGAACCATTCGGCTTTCCAAAGAAAATAAGTTCAAGTCACTCATTATCTAATCATGAGTCTTTTGCTTTTGATTTTCAGTCATCGTTAAAAGTGCACCAACCCCAAACAGCCCATATGTTGTTGGGGGAGTAAAGACCGATCGGGAACGCAGCATTATGAATGGGGCTAACGAAAGTCCTATACAGAGGAACAAAATCTCCGCATTTTTGGTTCGATGGCGCTGATGTCAGCCCGAAGCTTTCTTTGCAGCCGCAGCACACAGGTTAGCCCAGCTGAAATTCCACGTAACTTGTATCTCAAGGGCCTTTGCTTTGCTTACTATATTTATCGTGAAGTGACCACCCTTGTGTGCAACTGTAACGCTCTGAGTTTATTGAAAGCAGGTTACTTTTTCCTACGCATGTTGGTAGATCCCGTGTTTTGCTCAGTCTGAAACTGAGAGGATAGCCCAGCCTAGAGCACCCGTAAAGAAGACCCAACCACTGCATCATCCGTGAAGAAAATCCAGGAGACTCCATTGTCGTGGCTAAATCATGTGCAAACAATGAGAGCAGCAGTAGCTCGAGTACCAAGCTATGGGAAACTCCAACAGTGATCATTTTTGTGTCCGACTCATCTTCCTCGGCTTTGACGTCCTATAATTTAAAAATCTGCCTGCTCACCTCGCTGACCTGTAACATGGGTTCGAATCTTCCCGCCGCCTGCCGGCTTCCTAAACTGGAAGCCGTCGGCTAGCTGCGGCCTTTTTCCCGAAAAATGGTGCACTCATATATTTCACTAATAAAGGACGTAAAACATAAAAGGTAGCAGCTACTTCCACCATCATAGATTCATCCATTCTGGCAATTACTTCTTTCAAGTTGGACGACAGATTGTAAAATAGGTTCAGTGTTTCAGAAAGCCATGTCGATCAGGGCTCCTTTTTTGATGCCGCATCGTATGCAGCCACACGTGCTCTTTAGTTTTGCATACCAGCACGACGCAGATGGCACTTGTCAAGCTCACTGATATGGGACTCCCTGATTCTGAGAATGCTGTACCCTGTGAATAGCTTCAGTCACTGAAGCTTTGACGATATGTGGCGAATGCCTGGTGCACATCGGTCCCTTCAAGATGTCGGAAGTTGGCCTGGTGATGGCCTAATGGATCTCCACAGGTCATCTGATTTGATGACGATTAGAGTCCTCAAATTTAGGTGAGCCATGTCCTCTGTCATCTGCGTGTTGTCCGTTTCTCGTGGCGGGGTAAAAGATCTCACTCCCTATTACCGTCCGCATCTGCCTTATGAACGCTGCCGCATTATTCGCTCTGTAATTTTGCCCTGTGACTATAATCCATTTCAACGGAATTTCCACCCACTGGTACTGGGCTCAACACCTCTCTGAATTGTCCTTCTGACAGGAAACAGGATAGGCCACTAATTTCACTGCGGCTTTTTCCATACCACAAGGTCATTTAGCAAATTTAGTAAGGTTCTTCCCAGTCCGCATTTTTCTTAATCCTTTTGAAGTTGTACCCGCTTCCCACTACTGAATGCTGACATTAGAGAGGCTATTTGCAGGTTGTCGAGGTGCTGGATCCGCTTCCCTAGCCCGGAGATCACATGCCTTGATTTTCAGTCCCTCTTCGATGACAACCACATCTTGCCCACCGAGGAAACCTAGAGTTGTGAGTTCTTCACGTAGGACGGAGATCTACTTTGTGTCATTGAGGGCCCCAGTTTTCTACTTCGACCACCTAGGGACCCATCGGGGTGTAGGCTTTGGTGCCTTTGACTGTTGCGTGGTAAATGGACACCGTTTTAGCCAGTAGATGGCTTCTGATGGCGATAGCCAGGAACCCAACCTGCAGTCTTGGTATTATGGTTCCAGAGCCCCACTTAGATTGCTTCTATGCACCAACTCTGTGTACCCCTCATAACGCTGCACTGGGTTTTGCATATGCCAACTGCAGGATATACAGCACCCTGTTTAATCCAGATCCTTCTAGGCCTTGAATTATGTGGCAACCAATTGGTTGCACTGGCCAGTTCCGGGTTTTCCCATGCAATTTTTGACTTTCACAATTACGGGTTTTGTCCCTGCCATCCGATTTGCACACATATTCCATGACCCCCGCACCCTCCCTGTTGTTTTCTTTCACAAGTATCCATGGGAAGAATCTCCATATATGGCACCAAGCCCGCTGAGACGATGAGCCAGAAGAAGCCACGCGGAACCCGTCTTCCGGACTTGAAGCCTCAGCTTATCGCCATAATTACCGCGACCTAACGAAAAGATCGCTTGGCAAACCAAGATCGCGAAATGGAGAAAAAAATAAAGTGGGACCTTCTTTGACAAAGAGCGAGTGGAGGAGAGTATGACATGAAAGCAAAACGCGGCAGCCGTTTTAAAGTGCAGATCTTCATTTGGCAAAATGGTCCACTGATAATAAATATTTGTCAGGCGCTGTTGTTTATTTAAGATTAGGTTGTTTAAGTCGACTGAAGAGAATTCGGCTAGCATGAAAGAGGTGTGACGGTGCAATATTTGAAGTGCTTTACTGAAATACATGAGAAAAAACGGCGGGGAAAGCGTACTCCACGGGACCAATACTCCGGGGGTGGGAAGAAATGTAAAACCGATCCTCCGATGAAAAAGTTGCGCCCGATAAAAGTGTAGCAAAAAACATTGCAAAAGAAAGTCCAGTAATCCAAAGTTGTGCAAAATCGTGAGAATTTCAAAGTGTGTAATATGACCAAAAATTATAATCACGATCAGAAAGTCAAAACAGAGACTTGTGTTTATGCCGGCCGCTTTGGAGAANCCCAATTATCCTTTACGCTGTTTTATCCATACAGCCAGAAGTTCGTCGACTAATCATCTGAGCTGAGAAAATTTATTTTTTATTCCATTATATCCGCAAGGTGTTCTTAGCCTTTCGTTTTCCGTTCTTCAAACGTTTACAATTAGTGTCATTTATTTTCTCACTCATCTTCAATAGTTCCCGGCGATCCACCAGAAGGTATTGAACTGGTAGTAGCCACCACTAGGTTGGAGACTATGCTAGGTGATACGGGTGTTGCTGTGCATCCCGAGGATCCTCGCTATCAACATTTGATCGGACGCCAAATTCAACACCCACTCGTTCCGGATCGTGTAATCCCGATTGTCGGTGACACGTTCGTTGATCGTGAATTCGGCACAGGTGCCGTAAAATTGACCCCGGCACATGATCATACCGATTGGGAAGCCGGTTTGCGTCACCACTTGCCTGCAATTTCCGTGATCGATGAGGCTGGCAACATGACCTCTGCTGCCGACACTCAGTTTGCGGGTGAGTTAGTTTTTTCTTAGTTTGTAACAGCAAACCGATATCCTTTTTGGGGTGTTCAAGCAATTTATACTTCATGAGAAAAATTTGTGTAGCCTTACATTTTCGCCTTTCCACACCTTATGATTACCCCAGTTAGTATTTATTGTTGGCAAATGTTTGGAAGGGGCTTGAAACATTGGAATTTAACGAACGGTTGGGAACCGACCGGTGGTGTAATGGCAAAGTTGTCCGACCCATAATCGTTCGTCCCGGGTTCGCCTCCCAGTTGGGGACCGCTGGATACGCACTGTTCATGAATCCTAACAAGCATGAAACAACTGCACAATGCTTCCATGGTTTCTGAATGGTGAGCTGGGTAAATATAACACAGCGAATTATTTCATGAAATCTTTCAACCTCCTACTCTCGATACGTACCAAGTAGCCAAACTCTGCAGGTTACGTCAAGAGACTTCATCGTACTTAGGCTGCCTGCAGGGAAGTTCTCTATCACCGGGTGTCGATTGTTGTGCACCAGCAGCCTGTGGCCGTACAAATCAGCGACGATTGCTGCGGCATCATGTGGCGGAGTTCAGCAAACGGTTGAAAGCCTGTCTGGTGGCGTAATTCTCAAGGTGTTTGACTCAAATTAATTCGTCACGGGTTGGCGTCATCATCCGGTCACGGTGGATGTGCACCGCCGATGATTTTCAACGGGCACAAAACAGCTGAATAGTGGTTCCATGGTTTCTTAATGGTGAGCTGAGCAACGATATTGCATGGTGAATTATGTCACAAGAACATTCTTTTTTCAACTGCGGACGCTTATTTCTACACTCGATCCATCAGATATTATTGTTTTCAACCAGCATATACACAGTGACCTGATTAAACTAAGCCGATGCCGCATTCTTCGATGCAATTTTATGCCTATAAAGCAATACCTTTCCATCCAACATTTTAAAACCTCCTGACACTTTCATTTAGAACAACCGTAAAATCTCCACCAGCTTATTACTAAATAGCCCTGAATCGCATAACCCCCCAGTAATTTTGCCAAGCGAATTTCTTGTCGAATAGTGGGAGCAAAAACAATAGTTAATCTAATTTTCCTTTATCTGAAACTAGAAGCAGCAACGTTCTAGCTTGCACAACTCACTTTTGACTCCTACTGCAATTTGGCAGTCTTGTTAATTCAAATATATTGGTCTCGTCTGTGGTCGTTACTTAAAATATTCAACGTTCATTCACCAATCATATCGAAATTATCTGCTGCTTCCTCTTATCGTAAACGGGGCAGATTAGTTTAGCTGTAGCTTCACCGATTGTTTTCTCCAGATAACAACCAGTCCCAGTAGCTCTACAAAAACCTTTACTGAAATCCGTTCTTACCCTATGAGACAGGAACTACTCTCTGCCTGTTCAACATCAAATTATCTCTTAGCACCAAGCCCTCTCACATAAGTTGCATCAAACCATATAACAGGTTACTATTCCACATTTGTTCCTCGGACTGGACATATTCCAGCGGAATGTAAATAAATTTCTCATAATTCACAAAGCCACTGAATTGAGCAATGTCCCTCCGTCAATGTATACCCAAAATGAAGTGGGCCCCCACGTCTCAAACGCATGATTCATGGTCTCAGTTTATCCCACCACCCACTCACATTCATGGACCTCCATCCTGTGACTAATAATTTCATGACACTTCATGGCCTGGATTGCCGTCTTTTACGTGCCATGACTGGTTGCTTGTTCACTTCCAGTAAAGTACTAAACAAAGAGAGCGAGCTATTTGACTGAAGTCACAAGAGTAGGACTTTTCTTGTCGGCCCTCATTATGCATCCTCAGTAGAACAGGTCTCAGACTGCCCACCTCCCTCTCAGTGCTCTCTTCTGGGAAAGCTGACGAACGATAATCAGTCAGTGTGCATTTGGCAGCCCGCGGCACTGCGAATTCTTGCTGTCTCCTCACCCAAGAAAATTTTCAGCTGTATATGCCATGAAGGTAGGCGTTCGGATTCCCGTTTTTTGACTGCTAAATGGATGTTCCTGACAACAAAAGGCCTGGCAGGACCTCGCATACTCCGCCTTGTCCGGCATCACTTAGATGTTCCCCAGTTAGTGTGCCTAACTTTCAAGTACTCTCACGCTAACTGTTCTGGAATGAAATGCGGTAGGATGTGCCAAGTTTATTGTTCATATAATAAGAGCAGCATGAGGGTGGAATGCTCTGATTGTGTTAAGAGATTGAGGCTTGTTCTGAAGAACGGAATTGTTGTGGAGTTGCCAAAAAGCAATGCATCTAAAGGTTGTGAGCATTGTTAACAGGATGCTTGAGGCAAAATGTTTAAATTTTATTGTTTAACATTACGCGGGTACTAATCCGTTAAAAAGACCAGCATAAACCGGAAAGTTCCCAAGTTTCTGAGGTGGCAAATATACTATGAATTTGAGGACAAGATAGTAGGGCGCCAAAGTTCCGGCTGATTCAGGAAGGTCATAAAGCGAATGCGTTGATTTGATAGGCTACATGGGAATAAAACCAATTAAAGATATGTTCTCTTAATCCGACGATCGTATAAGAAACGGACCGTGATAGCCTGATGGGGAATGAAAGAAAAAGAGAAACATCAGTGATATTCACACGAAATTCAGAAAGGGCGGATAGAACCCCATGAAAATGAAGACTTGTCTTGTGCAACTGGTTGAGTAATGTGGGGATGAAAACTGATGTGGTCGAAATTTCAGTGCCCGATGGTTGGAGATGAAAACTCAGGAGATGCACGTAGAAGCGCTTATTTTAATCAGCAATGTCGAATACAAATACTAAACAATTGACCAAGAAACGATTTAAGTGCCAAACACAGACCCCCAACCGAGGGATAAAGTAAAATAATTTACTGAGAAAAAGGGAGTGAAAAAAGAGACTTGTGTTTATGCCGGCCGCTTTGGAGAACGAATCAAGAATGCCGAGTAGACGGGCAGTAGATGGCGCTTTTTGAAAAAGCCGGGATGATTTTTCTGAATGAGACTATGCAATAAAATCTACTGCGACAAACTTTTCACAACCAATCACCCAAATAGCTCGGAGGTAAGTGGGGCATGGTGAATAGTAAAAGAACCTGACGGATCATCAAGAAGGATGTTTTTGTGTCTTTGAATAATATCAGAGGTATTTTGATGAGGTGAAAGGAGATATATTTTAGAAACTTCTAAATGCATTTTGGGAGAAGGGGAATGTCCGGTGCAATTCGGACGCAGGCGTACCGTCATGACCGAGACACACTGAGAGCGTAGGATTAGGACGGTTTTACCTATTCAGACAGAGAGAAATAAAAATTGGAAAAAAACAGCTTGAAAAGCCAATTTAAAACGCTTTATGGGTAAGAGGGTAAAATGCTGTCTTTTTCTGACGAGACGAGACAAAAATAACATGTTAGAATCAGAGCGCCTCAGAATCAGTCAGGCTACTCGAATCACATTGCACTCCAACTTCGATATTGGCTAAGAAAGATTGAGATAGAGGGGTCGTGCCTCCGTTGTGTGAAATCTAGGCAAGAATACTTTGGCCTTGGCCTCTAAGAAAGTAAATGCAAAGATCAAGTTCCCCAGTCACGGTCTGTATGAAGTTGATCAACGATTCATGGAAGCATCGGTCGCCCAGTATAAAATAACTTCCACGTTCTGACTATCGTCTCGTAACCTCGAAGCAATGTGTAGCCTAAATTACCGCAAAACCCAACAGATACAATAGTTTGCATTCTGTAGCATAAGTGAGTTAAACAACCATGTACGTCTCAGAATTACATTTGTCAGCTACACGTCAGTTGCTACGAGGCTATAAGTAGTGAAGGATAGGATTGAAAAATGAGTGCCGATATGAGGTCTTTGATATATAAGGAAAAAACAACAAGCCCGCCGACCTTGCGTCCATAGCAAAACAGAAGAGCCACAACCGGACACTTGACCAGCCCAAAAAATCTTCCCGTAGCAGAGTAACCAAAAAATCGGGTGGCGAACGAAATGAACTCACGGTCGATTGAATGTGAAGCGATAAAACGAGAGATGAGCGTAAAAGGCAGACTGACCTTAACTCAGTGTAACCTGGGACATAACTACAGATGTAAAAAGTAATCTTGAACAGGGAATCGCTGCAAACAAACAAAGAGGCCAAGCAATTGAAATTATTGCTCCAGAACAAACGGAACCCAAACGGTCGTGCATCTGTGGCGAGGATTAGAGTGCGTGACACAAAACAAATATATACCGGGGTAACTTCGAAAAATAGAATAGGCAATGGGAAAATAAAGGGAATCTTCAACCAAGCACATCGGAATGTCTACACGCTAACAGAAGGTTCTATTCTTATTATCTAGAAGTACCGACAATAAATATCCATCTGAAAGGAAGGATGACAGATCGAGTAACTGGAAGTAAATTCAAAAATTGTTGGTGGGGTAACTAGCACAATCAGCCACGCTCAAATAGTTAAGCATGTTGGCGTCATCATTTGATAACCCTGAATCGAAAGGACGGTTGCGTATGTTGCTTAGCCCGGTGGGCGGGGTGACATCCTTCCACCATTATCTGGCAAAGACACAGCAGACAATATTCTGCAAGTAATTTAGGATTATAAAAGAACCCAAACCAATATTGAGAGCGCTGAATTCATCACGATTAGACTCAGGCGGAGGATATGAAGGAGTGAGACGACGCGTCGACAATGTGAAAACGAACATACAGGCAGAGAACAACGTCACCACTGCAGTTCGACCACACGATCTAGAATGCTGATATATCACGTTGTGTGGTGATTATACCGAACGCGGTATTTATGGCCAGAATACAACATCCTCCGCTTTGAAAAGCCAATTTGTAGCAAAACTTTGTAGCCACAATGTGATATTGGCGGGGCAAGAGAAGCGGACGCTGGTGGAAGATAAATATCTTGGGTGAGTGCCGTGAAGCTTTTGTAGGAAGTGAAATTATTCCACTATCGAACGACAACTGATAGGAGGGCTGACGTGGCAGAGTCAGGAGTGGGACCCCAACTGTACAAGAGTGACGAAAATGGCATTCCGTGAGGAGGCTGAATGGAGATGGTTAGATAGTGGACAGCTGCTGTCTGGCGATACAAAAAGAACACGGCCTCTCGAAGAAGCGTGGCTTAACTGTGTAGTTCGGGCACGGACTCTTTGGGGTACTGGGGACCACTGGTATTTTTGGGTGGCCTAGAAAGCGGGTGTTATTGAGGCATGCCGGGTACCTTACTGCTGATACTGGGTGAGATGAAGGATGCACAGTGGGCAACAGAATGGCTTGAAAACTGCACTAAGTTTGGTAGATGGGAATAACAGCTGATAGACTAATAGCGGTATGTAATAAATTCAACAGGGCAATGAGAATGACAGGATGGTTCATATACAGGCCGATGAAAGAGAAAAAAGGAGTGAAGAGAATGTTGAGTCGTGATAGGAAAAACTGATCTCTGGCCAAGGGCTGATTTCAGCAATTGTCGCACTGGCTTGAAGGGGCTCCACGAGATCACAGTTGAGTTTTGTTAAGAGGCCATCAGTGCATCTGATGTGAATGTGGAGATGAAAATTTGGGCTTCTGTGGGACATGTATTGCGAAGCCTGCGATGGGTCGGGGCCTTAGGTTAATATAGAAAAGTTAGAGTTGTGCAGTGACAGGATACAAAGGCAGGGCGCCAACGAAGGAAACAGAGGTTGGAAAAATATGAATCAGATTATAGGTCAGGGTAATCCTTAGGTGATGCGGTGCACTGCTTTTTGGCGAGCTTTGCAAACGGTGGGGCGGTGGTTGTGAAAGACTAGCAATTTGGTGGAATAGGTAAAGGAGGATAGGCGCTACTTGCGGAGTTAATAGGCGGGAAACCGAAGATGCTACGCAACAGAGACGTTGTGAACCAACCATCCTCATGGGTGATCATTGGTCAGTTTGTCCAAGACAATGGGTTGAGGGCATGAGCGGAGTAGAAAGCCTTACCTTGGTCAATTCTGTAGGTCAAACGGATCCGCACTAAGCGTAAGCACGGTGTTTGGAGCTACCCAAATGAGTGTCTAACTTCGATTTCCAGTTAGTATTTGGTGGGCATAAGCCTCGAGTCAAGAGGACGGCCGGGTTTAGAGACAAAACAGTTGGTGGTCTTTATAGATGTAGAAGCCGCTCTCACATTAAGTTCTACCGGCAGAGCAATAATGTATTTGGCAGCAGAGCGGCCGCTCCTTGGCCCACCACGCGCTTGTGAGTAACTGGAGCGGAATAGATGGGCATTATTAAACTTGGTCCACTCTTTGCTCCGACGGGATAGGTAGTTGCGGTCAACGATAGACCTCTAGGAGTTATACCATCAAAACTAGAGGTCATTGGAGATTGCGTGAGGTCGCGATCTTTGCTAGGGTGCTGAGTTAGGAACGACAGGGTGGTTTCATCTGAGCTTACTGTCAAAAGATGCATCCGTGCGTTTAATTAATGAGTAGGTTGAACCCATGCTCAGTGGTTTTGGCAATCCCTCAATTACTTTCGTTCCCCAGGTCCTACTTCTTGCGCCATCCATCCTTGAAACGCCCTTTGTCCACTCTCCTCTGGACCAAATGGACGCTGCCAGTCATGTAACCCCATCCGAAAGTCTCGATTGCCCTAATGTAAAATAACAATTCTTATGCATGCTTATGTAGAAATATGGTCGAAGATTTTGAAGGATTTTGAGCGTTTCCCTTTAATTACTTCATGATTCTCCTCGGAATATGCTACACTGCCATCATCTTTAAGTGATTAGCAATTTACAGTTTCTGTCACCTCCATATCTTCCCTGTTTTATCCGAGTTTATTTTGCATCCTTGACTGACGCGTAAATCTCGTTCTTGTAGTTCATTGGCTCCACGCGATGCTTTCTTCCGATATCTTCGCTCAGTAGCTAGCATCACTTTTAAATGCACAATTCTAACGTTGTGGTGTCTTACATACTATGCTGAGCGGCCTGAAAGTCGTTCCGTAGCTGGGACCTGTTTCCCCTCAGCCAACACAAGCTACAGTAATTCTCGTAATGACCTCCCTCTCTTTTCTGCTCTTCCGAGTGAACCAACGGTTTTAGAACCATTCACAGTACCTGCACTACCGTCCCAAATCGTCCGGGATTGTCACGCTATGCGAGGGGCTATCAAGCCGGATCAGCTAAAGGTCCTGACTGCCACAATCCTGTCTATGGTTCCGTCATCTCGATGGTCTACTATGTTTTATTCTTTATTAATCCGCCTATCCACATCGGAGCTAGACTGTTACAGTGTCCAGCAAGACCAAAGCGCTCCCGTCCTACAGAAGAGCACACTCTGCCTCCACATCCGTTGACCGAACTTGCATTTCCTCTCCGCAATCTTTTGTCAGTTGCCTCGGTTTCAGGTGCGGCCAAACCCGCTACGGGCAGGCATCTCGGCCGCAGGTATGTGCGGGCCTATATAGATTAGCACGATCCTCTCCCCTGAAGGTCTGTTTCGGGTTGGGTTAGCAGCACACAATCCTCCCTATCTACTAGCATCTAGTTGGCTAGCAAACTAGTCGTCCCACTGTTCACGTGACTCCCTATGTACCGGCATCCCACCCTTCTAACTCTTCACCACACTCCCTCTACCTTGTGGTACATCAGAAGCCGTTCAAGTACGGCTTCATTTTATTATTGCCTGCAACAAAACAAAACTTTCACGTATTTCTCCATGACGCTTTTGGTTTCAGGTTGTGTTCTATCGGTTCCGCAAACCATAACACCATACGTGCCGATTTATTGCTTCATATGACAGAAGACTAAAGAACGTGATTCAACTAAAGCACCGACACAAACCTGCTTATCTTTACCCGGCGATAAGCTTTTACCCATTTCTAAGCAGGCGCCTCTCCAAAAACTACTCTTACATTCTCAATTCCTGCTTGGCTGTTTACCACCATTCGCTGCCTATTAACTTCCTTCCATTGGACATCATGGTTTTGTGCTGCCCTCCGCTAATCCGGGCATGATGGATTGATTATGCCGCTTCCAGCATTGTCATCTTCCTAAGTATCTTCCCGCTCAGTTTGGATTTGGCCATCTACATTAAAAGTTACCAACTGATCCGCTCATGAACGAATGGAATTTTGGGAGCATGTCTACTGACCGTCTAACGCTAGGACACGGCTCATATGACTCTATTTTAGCATTTATTATGCTCATGTTTGCCCCATTGTATGCAGATATTTTTGTTATTTGTAGCTATACACCGTGATCATGAATACTGCGTTTTTCACGGCTAGCATCAGAAGACAAAACATCACCCCTACCACTACCACTATTGCTGAAGAAGTTTGCTCTTACGTCCAACGCTGATCTTGGCTTGCAGGACTTCATGCTATTTTGTCCCACTCTCTGGTCGGTGGTCTGACCAAGGCGAGCTGCTTTCATGGCCTTCAGGACTTTTAGCATTATTAATTCCGCAGTTATATCCCCCAAAACCTTCTGTTTTCCAACGATGAAATGTTTTGTTGCATGTAAGCAGTCCCATAGGCCTTATCTTATTAATGCTCATTCGTATGACCAAAAATTCGCTGTGCTTTCTTTTGACAGATGGCATCTCTTCTGATGGCTGATGCTCAAGCCTGGATGTTGTATTCTGGGTGGAATCTGACAATGCCCTTGTAAGGAGTTGCGAACACGATGGTCATTGCACATGATGTGGCCGACTCAAATCTGAAATTTCCTGTCCTGGCCTAGTATGCTGCCAGTTTGCTCAGCTCAGCTGAATTCCGCTGACATTACTTCCAGATCATTTATCCTTTTGACCCCTACAACACAGAATAATCTAACCTCCACCGCTCTAGTTAGTCCTTCTAGTGTATCATTGACTTTATTTTTCACTGGCGGGCATATCTCACCTGTGTTCTCGTGCTAGTGCCTTCGATAAGTCGATGGTCGTTTTGCCTCTGGTCCCAGAACCAGCATTATATACAAACATGGAGCTTGGTGTTGATGGCTTCCCGAGTAATTATTATGTACAGCCGGGGAAGAATAGGCGTCAGCGCGAACACCGAGGGCTGTCCACTGACGACCTGCAGTGCGGCGGACTTCCCTTTCATCAACCTAAGGCAAAAAATTATATTGAGCACAGCCATCTGTACTTGTTCATAGAACCTCCTGCTTACTCCAAAACTGTTCATCTTCGAAAGCAGCAGCTTGTGAATTTCCGAATCAAAGTCCCCCCGGATTCCAGGTGACAGACATTCACAGCCTTTTAATCCTCCATGTTGAAAGGTATGACCTCCCGTTCAGGAATCCGTGTTGCGCCCCACATGTTAATAGGTTGTCCCCTAGGCGTTTATACATGCATTGCTATGAGCTTATCTAGGCCTTTTCACAGAATGCATCCGAGGCTTGTCTGCCACTTGTTCTGAATCTGATTCCGACTCATCCTCGTGCACAACTGCCATTGCTGCCGCCTTCGGGTTCAGAGAAGGTGCCTCGTGAATTATTTTGGCACCTACAACTTTGCAGGCGCATTTACACCACACCTGTCTTAAGGAATATATACAGGCTATCGCGTCCTGTTTTCTAGCTTTTAAGTAGTCTTTCCAGAAACCTCAGTTATTCCTGGTTAGTATTTGATTTCAGGGACTGCCGCTTCCCCACAGACACTAGTAGTGACCATCGTTTGCCTCGAATTCCTGGTGTGTACAATCCTGAAGCACCAGTCGAGAACATCTTACTCACCGCTCTCTGTACAATCGCCATTACCTTCTTCTTCCTGAGCTAACCCTTTGGCTGGACGTATAGGTATAGATTCTGGTTAGATTTAACTGCCGATCGTAGTCCAAGGGCCTTTACAAACGTGATATTTCTCATAGATCTCTCAATTCAAACCTATTTGCGTACCATTCAGCTAGTGTCCACCAGGTTTGTTTATCTTCACGTGTTTCTCCGAATTGCGTCAGATCGCTTCTGCATCGACATGTTGCTTTTTATTTTTCCCCGATCTTCCCCGGGGGGGGGGCTGACTACCGCCCATTCTCTACTGGAGTTCTTGGGATGCCGAAAGAAGTTACACCACTTTCACCTTGCCGATGTTTCTAAAATAACTCGCAAACAACTTGGCACATTTAGGAATAGTGTTATCTTGATGGGTACACAGTCGCTCTAATTCAAAACCATCGGCGTCACTTTTTGTATTAGTAGTCACCAGGTCCCACAGCAATGAGCCCTGGCTTGTTCTGAAGCCAGTGCTCATATTGGGCTAGAGTGCTTTGAAAAACCCGGCCTATGGATAATTCCTCCGTCAGTTCTTTTGAACAGCGATCAAACTCCCAGTCAATACCTGATCCGCTAGATTCGCCGACTGCCGGTAGTGATTTTGCCAATTTTGTCAACGTTTCTGGCACTCTGAGCGTCCGTTGATTTTTTTAGTGCCAGCTTTCGGGCTTCTGTGGAAATATCATTCAGATGTTCTTCTTAATACACCCATGAAGTTCACCACTCACAGCTGGATATAAAACGCACGAAGTCTGACTTCCGTTTACCGACGCATCAGAGCCTCTTTAATAGATATGGCTGCTCAGCTTCTTACCAAGTTACCATTTACGCTGCGCCAATAAGCCAGATACTTTTGCTGCATCATCTGCAAAATGTGATCATCCGAAGATATTCAAATCTCAGGTCTGCTGCGACCTCGTTAGAAACTCCTCAAATCCGGTGATCGCTCGCGCCCGCCAATGTTTGCAGCACCATGCTGTTGATTTTCCGCGATGAATTTCCGTGAATTTTATTTTGGCTGCAGAATCTGGCGAGGCACTTAAGGGACTGGTAGCTTTTCTGATTAATTTCGATCGATTCCTGCAGGAATCGGGAATTCCTATTTGCGCCTCTTCCTGCATTCTGCTGTTCTGAGATAGTCATCCTGGCGCATAGGTACCATTGCATGCTTTCTCATTTACTGGTTTTACTGAACCAACTATTAGAAGGTTATCCACACTCTTCCATGGGCATTTCCCTCCTTACCGCAACATTCTCATTGTTCACCCCCAACCGTCTCCACCGGGAGGTTTCCTTTATCAGTGATCCATATAAAGGCATATCTTCCGGGAAGACTTCGCAGCCCGCAGACCCTACGGGTGTCATATGCATGGGTCTCGTGATCTTCACCTGATTCAACACTCTAAAAGGTCCTAAGCCATCCTCGGAGCATCAATGGCTATAAGACGCCTTCCATTTGTGCTGCTGAATATCTCATCAGCTCTGCTTAACGACTGTTCCCTTAAAGCAACAATTAGAAATTCAACCAGCACGGGTTCAAGTGGCCTATATTGGAAACCCGGCCTTGTTTGTTTACATAATCTTACTGTGCGCACCCGCTTAAAGGCTGCTGGCTGTCTCGCACCCGCCGACCTTAGTAGGTCACTCATTCTTTTCCTATAAGCGGCTCTTCAAGCTCCGGAAGCGGATGCCCGCTTCTGGCGAATGGTAGCTCAGCCTCAATCAGAATCCTATTTAGTTACATTGATAGAGACCCAAAACGATGCCCATCCAGTCAGCTCACTTGCGCTTTCGGCACGGCCTTCATTTGGTGAAGTCAGCTGGGTAAAGCCCCTTTAGCTTTTATCTGGGCTTGTGTTCGTTGTTGCGGCCAGCAGCGGCACAGGAGAATCCATCCTCTCCAAGCTAGTGTTAACCAGCGCAGGGTTTGCTTGTTGTCTCTTTATGACTCGCTCTGAATTGATCTTGCTTATATGCGCAATCGCAGCCTACAGTTGCTCATTATCTTTCCCACTCTCCATTTTTAATTAACTGCGAGGCTCAGAATTAGCATCTGGGATCACTGACACCCCATTTGCTACCCTCTTTCTTAATTACTTTAGCTGTAGCTTCATATTAGTATACATGTTTTGTAAATATCAGGTCTAGTATTTTGAATGGATATCAAATCATTTTAGTCATGACCAACAAAGAAACCATGCCGCGTAAACCAGAGGATTAAAGGAGAACGCCCTTGGTATATCACTGGTAAATTAAGCAGGCAAAAAGCTAAGCGTTGAAAGAACTTAAAGTATTTAGGATATGTTTCCAGGGAATCGGTACGGATAGAAATCTAGAAACATTAAATTAGCGTGTTCGGCAAAATTCAGAAAAAATCGTCAAAATCGAAACCGACGGATTTGCAAGTAAAATGCAAAAGATATCGAAACGAGTAGCATTACATCATTAGGGCAATCCACTGAGATAAACACTGGCAAATATTTAAGCAACACAAATTACATCTCACGGGATGGGAGCAGCGAGATTCGATATCGAAGAGTTGCGCACATTTTACTGATGCATAGTCTCTTTAACCAGACAGTTGTTTGTAGAAATATTCTAAATTAATTTTAGGTGGCATGGGTCCGTTGTCTGGGCAATGCTGTTTCCGTACTCGCGTAAGCTGCTCCATAATTTTCTGTTTTGGCATCTTCCATGAATATTGGTGGACTACCGTCCCACTCAATGTGTATTGCCCCCAGGACCAGGTTGTATAAGAAAACAATAAACTTGGAACGGAGCGGCTGTGTCATGGCTTTGTGTCATTGTACGCACGAGTAGAAACAAATTGTCCACGCTTACTGAGGTTTCTGCTGAGCACGGTGCCTCCACGCTCACCATTGTCGAAACGTGGCTGTCAAGAAGCGACAATGTACCAGGATCGGCAAAAGTAAACTTCTCCATTTACAGCCAGTAGGGGAAAAACGAGCGTCAAAAGCGACACAGTGGCTATCCTCATCCAGCCGGGTATCGACCACGCTTGATCTCAGGCCAGATTATGCAATTGGAGAGGCCAAGTGCGCGCAGTCGCTTCGCTAATCCTGTCCAGGTGGACCAAATCTACTTGCGTGTATAGGGCCGTAGGTGCTGACCAGGAGAAGGATGCGCTACTCTTGAATGCTCCGTTCCTCGCTGCCTTATAGTCCTGTTTGGATAGAAACAACTTCCCAATGCTCTGGCGATTATCCGATCCTGGAAAGACGGTGTATCCCTTACCATACCATGCTCAAATCCCTTCCACGACACCACGAGCACGTGGGCGTTACCACAATGGTGCGGGGCGCGGTCATATCCACCGCTTTGGCCGGCGCACATAGGGCGGGCAGCTGAGCTGCAGCGGTGTGCGGGTGCAACTAGGTTGGCGGATTACACCTCCTGCGTTCACCGTTTAACGGTTTTTCAGGTTGGGTGGCCAGCACTCGGTCAGCCCCACCCATTAGCACTGTTGTGGTAAACAGCACTGTAGCTCATAAGTTCATGTGCACCACTTTGTACTGGCTTCCTCTTGCTCCTTCCCAAAATTCTTCTAACAAATCCATACAAAGAGGACTCACGAATGGTCAGCATTTTTATTAACATCTGATATGAACTGACGTCCACAATGCATATTGACACCCGAAAACAGCTGAAGACCGTCGTTTTTCATTAACCTCTATTCTTATCTGCGAAATTTGGCAATATACCGATGCTCCTGGTAACAGTTCTTCACACGAGTCCACCAGACATTGACCCATCTGACTCCGATTCTTCTTCTTTTCCAACGCCACGTTCATCTCTAGACCAAGCTCAATTTATGAACGCAAAATTGCTCGAAACAAACCTCATGTATTAGTATTACGATGGCACAATACCCATCCATTGTCGCCGCACTCCTTGCTTAATCTGTCTGTGCCTTCTGAGTTTTTGAGTTTTATACTGCCTTTTTGATATCCAGTCTAGTTTTCACTCATCTCCATTCCGTTATCGCATCCATACTGATGCTCATCTCCACCCTATGACTCTCTTGACTATCGAGTACCCCGGCCAACGGACGGCGACAGCCATTGCCCTCCAGCCAAATTTTGCGCCCGCAATACGCACCTTTGTTGCATTCAAACAAGATGACTCGCAGTGCAGGACTGGAATGCAACCACAGAAAAATCTTTGCGAACCATTACCTAGCTTTGAATTGAAGCCCTCTGCTCGGAAAACCACATTGCCTGTTATGATCCTGTGAGCGAAACCACATTGCATTGTATGTTTGGTTTCCGTTTTCCATCTATTCACTGTGCCTTCCTGGCCTAGTTTTGATTTTATCTTGCGCATGACTCTCGTATGTCGAGAAATATACAAAAACAAACAAACCTCTTAAATCACTAGAGGTCGCTTTCACCCCCTGTCACTTCGATTCATGTTGTCCGTATTTCCTGCGCATCATCTATGTAGAAAATTGATCTTGCCTTGCGCATGCATCTCGCAAATCGAGAAATATACATTATCTTATCTAAGTGTATTTGTGGAAAACAACAATGCCCCAGTCACAGGGCCTGTGGTCTGCCAGCGTGGGTCTTGGGTGGGATGCCGTGTACCGTCGCGGCCATGCGCCACCATTGCTGGATTCTGTGATTGCGACCTAAACAAATGCCGCCGCGTAAATCTAGTGTCTGTTCCAGCTGGGCAGGTCGCGTAACGGCGATCTTACAAAATTGCTGTTTCTCCCAGAATAGGCAAGGTGCTTCGCTATTGCAGACTTAATTAATTTCCAAGCCAGAGCAACGGAGTTGATCTGGGATACAACAGCAAGGGCCGAGGTGAACGAACGACGGGTAATAATCGCGGAATTATTGCAAACCATACAGAGTGACCTTGCGCAATTAAGATGTATTAATAGCAAAATAAAGGTACCTTGGCGTAGGACAGCCAACACAAACGACATTATGTGGCGAAAGCAAAGCTGGGAAGTGTAAAGCAAGCAGCAGAACCAGAAAATTTGGATAAAGCATGCAAGACTCAAGGGAAAGACAGCAACTCTGGTTCAATGTAAAAATCTCGGGCGTGAACCTAAGCCAGGACAGCGTGCCAAATGGCAGCTGAAAAATATCTTGCCTAAATGTAGTCAAAATTTTACTGAGGAGTTGCACTAGTCCATAATGGTGTGGCGACCTGAGCATCACAGAGAGCCAGAGGAAAACACACCACTTGGCCACGCACATTCCCAGCGTCCACGGAGTTTACAGAGATGGAATTAAGAACCTGATAATAGATGCTCACGGCAGATCATTTTGGGCCTGTTGGTAACAGGAGATTGTGTACTGAGGAAACTGAGGCGGTTGAACAAAAGCAGGTCTGTTGGACTAGGCGATTTTCGTCCCACCTTCATCATGCCACTAACGAACACCATTGTTAGTCCCGTTTAGAGGCTATATCTGACAAGTAAAAACAAGAGTGAAGTGGCAAGGCATTGAAGAAGCGAGGCTGTTGAGGTTGTGCGCAAATGAAGACCGAATAAGCGATGGAAAACTTTGGCCAGCATTCTGTGAAAAACGACGGAGTGGTTAATCTGGGCTCACACTTGTCAATATAGATCGCATCACGGAATGCTTCTCACAGTTTAGCAGGGGTTTATGAAAAATAGGCCGCTTCTCACCAATCATTTGTGCTTCCTGGGTAAGGTCACTCAAAGAGTGGATGACAGCAAGCAAGCAGATGTTTCCTCTTGACTTCATCAGGTCCTCGGATTCGGAAGTCATCGTTCGCTTCTGGTCAAGTTGATTTACTTTGGTATCCGACGGCATGTATACCAGTGAGAGAAACCCTTTCTTACAAAGAGGAAATTTCAAATCAGTTTAGGACAAAGGTGTTCATCTAGGTCGACGTCATTCGCGGCTTTCCGAAAGAGTTAGTATTAAAACAAAATTTTCCTTCCTTTCATATATTATCCAACCTTCAACGCACGCAGAATGTTCTTTGCTGAAGATGCCAAGATGGCAAAAGTTATCTCAGAACCCATTAAGAGTTTATCCTAAATCTTTTGGTAAGCAGAATCCATTTGTTTTCCTTTTGTACCAAAAGCCTTGCAGAGTCAAATGACCAGGAGTTGTTTAAAGTAAAACGGATAGCCATTTTGGAGAACCTAGGATTCACCATCAGATTATATTTCAGTTTTACGGATTAGTGCGTCCCGCGGCCAAAGAGACCTGGGGCGAAAGGCTCAGGTTAAAGTCATTATGCATTTCAGGCTTGAACCGAGATGTCTGCATCTCGCAAAAAATCTTGTCTTCAGGGCGAGGTGATGAAGTGTTTGTGTTTCTTCTGGCGAGACATGTTGAACTGAACCCGGAAGAGGTGGGTTTGAAGTCGGAGTGCAAATCGCCGAAAGAATTGTGGGCAATGGAATGTCAGTAACCCAAAAGTGGGTGATGAAAACTAAGATGAACGCAATTTGATTTTAGCTAAGTATTTTGCCTACTAGATGCGGAGTCTGAGCCACGTCAGAAACTCTTGCAAGCTGCTACTGATTTTGGTCGAACCTTGGTTTTTCAACCAACCTGTGATTATGAGCCTAAACTAATTGCTGGCACATCTCAAAGGACTTAGTGAAATCTAGGTCCGGCTTAGTTTCGTCCGTTTTGTTGTCATCTGCAAGTATGCAGGGCAAATACCCGGTGAAATAAAAAGAAGGATTCGGTTTCAGTGTTAAACCTCCTCGTTCCGGAGTAATTCTTGGTGATACCAGTGAGCGTGCTAAATTGGCTCCGCAAACTGCATTGATCACTCTTTTGCTTATCCGGAGATTGAACCTTTACTTTGTCATGCCGTCCCTCTCTTCTATCATAATCACAAATGGTTTTTCATCCCTGCCGTTGCGCCTCGCTTTTTGAACATAGGACTATGAGGGAAACTCATTAAAAATCGGCATATTTGTTACACTATTCCGAATAGATTCTAACGCAGCAAACACCTGAAAGTAAGCCGTAATCTTTAGTTGACCTATCGCCGCAATCTCCGCAATTCATCTATTTGCAAGCAATCTTGCAACTCATACACATCCGCGAAATATGGTTATTTTGTATTCGACGGCAAGAAAAACCCATTGAGAGTTCAACCGTCAGCATCCATACACCTTATTTTGAAGATTCTAAAGCAATTGGCGCTGAGCAAACTGTAGTTTGTTACAGATTTAGTAAAGGTAGCCAGTAAAATAGCAACAAAAATTGAAAATAAATTGTCCAACCTCACGTGCATTTCGGAAAATACGAAGAGTGTACACAGAAACTACAGTTTCGATGTTAATCCCTCCGGGCTTAGCCAGGGATTCAACGCTAGACTCGGGTCTAAGCAACCTGAAGGCAGTGGACATCTTCCTTCAAACCATAGTCACAGAAACCACAGGGGTGGAGAGGCCATGCAACTAGCCAAGTGTTGTTCGAATTTCATTTTCCTGTGGGCCTACTGCCTACTGTTCGTCGAGCACTGGCCATGTTCTATTGATTATGTTATTTCATTGTACTTAGGAATCGATCACAGCGATCTTTTTTCTCCTCTTCCATCAGCGCCCCAACATGAATGTCGGGATGAACTTCATTAACAGACAAAAATTAATGGATAGTCTCACACGGTTCAAGTCAACCCGAATCTAAACTGATGAGAAGCCGCTGAAGAGTGGATAGGCAAGGTTTCCCAGTGTAACGTCAGTTCCAAAGGATAGCGCATTCTTTTTTTCTACCTCAATCACTTGCTCTAGTAATGTGCACTTAAGCCGTGTACCGGGTTTTCTACCATAAGTTAAAGTTACAGCCGCTTACTTGCACATTTCGGGTTCTCCCTCTGTGCCGCAACCTCTAAGAAACCACAACACACGTAGAAGTCCCCTGCGAGGTCCAACGTAGGTTCTTATCAAGATAGCCCCAAGTCGCATGACACAAACCTTCGGACGCCCAACTGGCCTTTACTTATCGGCCTTTGGCGAGGCTTGGGGCACCTTTCAGAGTGTGGTTTTCCCAACTCAGTTCCAACTTAAAATGCTCAGTTGCCGACCCAACGCACTACGGATGTTCGCTGTGGTAGACCGAATTCGCGAGAGATAAAGGGATCTACAGAGCGTGGAAATTCCAGGCGCGGTCATCCCATGGTGACAAGAGACAGTATAAAAGGGATATAATTACGCAGTCGGATATCAAGACCCCAATGTTGTAAACCCTCTTGCGAGGCACAATAGTAATCGCGCGTGGGAAAGCCACCTGTATGTTACCGTTTCTATATACACTACAGAAACGTTTAACTTCATGGGTAGACCCCACAGCTGCATCTCCTCCACTATATCGGGCCACGTGAGCACTAGCGGACCTACTTGCAAACGGTAATTGTTGAATACATCTTTTTATCTACACCTATAAACGGTCCACAGAAACATCGCTGAATTTCCTGTTCTACCTTTTCACATGAAAAACATTTACTAATCCATTTGAAAATGAACCTACCGGTGGTGGTAGCATCACTCTTTCAGGTATACCCACTGCAAAACCTATAAACCCAAGGCCCCATCTCCGTTGATCGCAACCGGTATAGGAAAACGTGTGTTGTATTCTACTGTACTTTATTGTATAGACTTTTGTGTGTAGTATATAATGTTGCATTTAAGTCAAATGACGTGAGGGTAAAAAATAAAAATAAGAAAACATTTGCACTCATCACCTTGTTAAAATGTCAATAACCACGTGGATTAATAATTACAAGCTGCTCAGAAATTTGGCTTAAACACGGTCAGGGCTTGTCAAGGTTCGTAACAAATATGGGACAGCGGAGTTCCTGAAGATGTTGATTCTAGAGGGTGCAGATCGAAAGGCTCATCGTGTAGAAATGTGGCAGCAATACTGAAAATTCTTTGCGCAGGGGATGCGTGGGATCTGAAAGAATTTTGCGAGCAATTTTTTCATATGCTGTCAAGTACTGATTGCTTAGAGTGATGAACAACCCATTTTTAGGTATGAAAGACACAGGGATAGTAATTTATGGCCCCTGGTGAACTTTAAATTCTTTTCAAAATATACCTGAGAAAATAACAGCTGGACAGCAAAGAAGGATTGGAAAAACATATTAGCATACAAAGCGGGAGATGATGCTTTGTTTCACCCTGTGATGCCGAAGCTTCCTGCTTTGAAGTGTCAACCGTCGGTGATTCTTAACACAGGCAGAAGTATAAGCAGTCCGGTTCAGAGTTTATCAATAGTAACTCGGAAATATTTCACAAAATCAACCCAGGCAAGTGCTTCGAAGTTGATGGAAGACGTTTCGAATGGGTAGGCTGACCCAGAGAAAGAATGGGCATTTGAAATATTTAAATGCATTGAGATTTAAACCAGTTCTTGGAGAGGAATCGTAGACAGCAATTTGAAAATCATCATTGTTTGAAACGACTTGAAAAAGAGCAAAATCATTAGCACACCTTAACAGATGACACGTTCAGTTAGTTGATAAGTCGCTGATGTAGGTAGAGAAGAGAAACGGTGAAGGAACCTCGCCCAGCTCCGCCCTTCCAGCCACCCAGTAAACTTACTCATCTGAAATTCCCAATCGTGCTACCCCGAGCTAGCTGTATATACGACATAACCACGCAAGTAATTATCAGCTCTGCGATGCTTGGACATGCCGGCATCTTCAGCAGTCTGATTCACACCCCATCCTTAATCTGCCTTCGGGCGCTTCCTCCATCCTGATCTCAAACGCCAGAGAAAAACTTGGCCTAAGGCAGTCCAAACCGGCAGGGTACAAATTCCAATCACCCGCCCCCCAAAAGCACCCTAAAACGTGCATTTCCACGGTCCTCATGCTAAGCCGGCGAGACAACCTGCTTAGGCACAAAAACCGTTTGGCACCCTGGGCACAATAAATTCAAAGAAACCGTCTAGGTGTAGGATGTTCCAAGTTGGAGGACCCTCGAGCTCACAGCGGAAAACCGACCGTCGCTTGCAATCAACCCCAAATTATTGGCATCCGCGGGTAACCTTTCACTAATTGCCAAAATGATACCAACGCCCCTTTATCTTCAGAGTATGCTCTAAAGGCACTTTCCTGCAATGATTCGCCTTGTAAGCCATCTTATGTAGATGTTTTTCCGCTGCTCCCGTGTTTTTTTCCTACCCTGGCACCACCACAACTTGATCGTAACTGCTTATTTTCAGATCCTTCTGCAAAACTAAGTTCCAATTCCTCCCTGTGCCACCAGGAAAACTCTGGCAACCCAAAGTTTGCTCTTTAATCATGAATAAGTCACGAGTCTTTTATCTCAGTCCTTTTTGTTCAGGGCAGAACCCACATGCCTCACTTGCCAAGCACCATTTTTTTGCTACTTCAAGCTCCCAATGTAGGCTTTCCCTAAAAGGAGGGGAGCACGTACCTGATAACTGGGATTTTTTATGCATTATTCAAAGCCTCACTAGATCTCACCCACAACGGCAATTCCGCATTGAAGTTGTCACTAGTGGGCAAGTTGAATGGTCCTAACCATACTAACACCAAATTCCCCCAACGGAATGCTTTGAAACCCCGCTCATTTACCCCGATCTTCTCTGTTTGTCCTCCCTTTCTGTACACAGAACCCCTAACTTAGGCGGACATTTGTCTTTCAGCCTATTTAACTCGCTTAGAACTACCCCCAATACAGCTATGCAGCCGCCAAAACTCCTGATGTACCTAATGACTACTTGATCACATAGAACCCGCTTCCTGAATATCACTTGACCTGAAAATTTGTGGTAAATGATCTCTTCTGCTCCTGACCTCCCGCTCTCAAGTTCATGGAATAAAGTGGCTAAGATATCCGGGAGTCAGTAACTCTGACGATGTCATCCTGGTAACAGAAATCTTGTCAAGTGGTCGCAGCTGCAACTCCTACCAAACCATTAGAGTAAATCGCGGTGGTAGCCTGGCCTACATCAGGCAGTCTCATACAGCTTCCATCCTTCAAGCAATACAGTTTAATTTCAGTCCCGACACCCTCTAACCTAATGGTCAACTACCCAACCTCTCAACCCACGTAACATTTCCTGACCCCCAAGTCTTTTTTGCCTCTCCGGTTTTCCCTCCACCCCAAAGATAATCGCAGTCGATTTCAACGTCCCTAAGAACTGCCAGTATTCCTTATCGGCCTTATTAACCCTACTTGACTTTGTCTTCGAAATGCATACCGACTCAGCATGCGACCACTGCCACAGTGTTTTTTATGTATGGTATTACTGATGCTAAGTTCTCGGTACTGAAACCCCTATCAAGAAATGAAAATAAGATGATCACATATAGCCTCCGTTTTCGTGACGCGCCCCATCCCTCTAAAACAACCGATACTATCTACTCCTGCTACACGCCGAACCAATAAAACCAAATCCTGAAGCTCTGCGAATCCTTCAGAAGTCCGGCATTTTCGCCACCTAACGTGCAAAATGCTGTAGATGATCTTCACACTAAACTCCTAATAACAATTAACCCTTTATCCAGCCGGAACATCTAACATGATTCCAAAAACGCATTAAGCTTTGCAAATACCGTTTGAAGCTTCCGAGTACCCGAAACGTCCTCAAAGGAAAATATTCCCCCTTCCATTTCAAGCCAGCTCTTTGCAACAAGAACTTCCTAGAGCATCTAATATAAGGCTATAAATGCGAGAAATGTCAACACTTCGATGACCTAACCAAGGTCAGAAGGTTTCCCAAATTTTCAAAGCCCTCTATGGCTTAAATCTTCGACCATTCTGAGTTTCATCATGGGCAGTGTGCAATCAGTCCCCTGTAGACTTCGGTGAAGCACATAAAACATACTTCTGCATTCATTATCGGCAGTCTGCCGTATATCGGAATACACCCCGTAGTGACCTTGGGTATGTTAACTTCCATCTTGGTCAGTTTTTCTAGCATCATGACGAGAATGAAACATGGTAAGCTGTCCTGCGGGCTTTATGGTATCCCCCCTCTAATTGTCTGCACCGCTGGCCCAAACCTCCCTCCGCTCCATTAAATCTGTTCCAAATCTGCACATATCAGGCTACTTTTCCATGACAGTGGAAGACCACTGTTACTGCCCCAACCCTCAACCGTTGTTCCTTCCAAGGCCCTGAAGACTATCACCCCGCTGGTTACACTCCAGCCTTATCCAGGCTTATGGACCGATTGTTAAGGAAAAGCTGGTAAACGTACCTAATACTCGCATTTTCGTCAGTCCTCTACACGGATTCCTGAGGAGCTGACATTGCCTCATGTGTCAGTTTGACTTCCCAAACTTAGTTACCCAGAATTCCGATATCCACTGATCGATGTTTCTACTCATCTTAGGCGTGGAATAAAGCATTCCATCATGTTGTCCACCGCCGACCTCTGGACAAAATAAGGGATTACGGAATAACAAATGCAGTCATTTTGTAGTCATAGCTTTAACCTTCTGTTCGTTTCCAAAATGAAAATACTAACTTTAGATTGCCACGAGCCTGCGCTTTAGCCAGTGGGGTCATTCGGGGTATCCCTCTAATTCTGTTGTGCATTACCAATATCTGCAAGGTCATTTGTAATGCACACCATCCCAAGATGCCACGACAATAAAATTGTCTAGCGTTTTGAAACTGACACAACAAACTGCATTCTCACGCTTGCGAATGGAAGCCTAGTATTGCTTGACGGCTGATGTTACAAGGGATTTATGAAGTACTCTCCCGACAAAAGTTCTTGACGTCGTACTTCTCGGGTCTTCTTTCCATGAATGGCATACCCATTTCTGTAACACTTAAGATTGAGTATTCAGAGCCCCATTACCCTTGCTATTTCAGGTTCCGTGGGCAAGTACGGCAGAAAAAGGTCGTCAAAAGAACAGCTGTGATGGTTCCAGGGACATTCCATACTGAGGATCGCAAACCAGTCAAATTCCACCCCCAAGTTAGATCACACCTCGAATATTCCCAGATTATTTTCAGGTATACGCGCAAAGTTGACCGAATTGCAACTGAGAATGTGCAACGGCCGTTCATCAGCAAAATCCTTATTTCCTCCAATAACCCACACGAAAGATCCAGATGCGTGCTCCCCGGTCTGTAACCACCATGGCTTCGTCGTTTCAAATAAAACGTCGCATAAAAAATGAGGGCATTTTCATAGCTGCCCTTGTTCTTTATCAACCCACTTCCGTCGCTGGATTTAGCTGAGTTTCATGAAATCAAAGCTGACCAAAGCAAATCTCATGAACCAGTCATCCAATCGTACAGTTTCTGTCCCATGCCACCCCCTTCATTGCCCAAAGGACTGTGCTATCAAGTTTTTGCGTTTTACACTGCTGGAAACGGTTCAGTGTACTGCCCTTCGGACTATGCATTCCGCGATGAACAGCTACAAATTTCCCTTTCCCAGATTTACAGCGTTTTCCCTTGTCATGCGTTGTCCATTCTACCTAACTCATTCGTATTCACTCTCAAAATTCAGAAAACGTACCTCCTTAAAGGGCTTTCCGGTGGTATTATCGGTCCATTTCGGTTTGCTGGGTGCATATGGCGACCTGCAAGATTCCTCACAATGACACCCAGCGATTCGGAAGGGGGGTCTCCGTTGAACTCAAATACCCGGTGTGAAAATTCGTTATTATCTATGCTCTTACCAAACGTATGATTTGAGGTACATATCATTAGCTGTTGTATAGACCCCAACGGTTGCACGTGAGTGCTTCTTTCACCCCCCTTTCCCTCTTGCCAGTATCGTCGCATATCATGATCAAGCGCACTGCATGCTGTTGGCACTATACAAAAAATAAAATATTACTATTATAATGCATAAATGAGTGCGATCCAGGTTTACGGGTGGCCGAAACCCTTAGTTCAAAAGAGCTCTCATCTGAGTCATTCGTTGGCTTCTAAAATATACGATGATAAACTCCTCCATGCCACATTCGGTATGACCAGAAATTATCACTAAATGTGCCACCAGAATTTCAATGAATCTTAGGTCAGAAGATCGCCGTCTCATTTAGTTTACTTTCTGATTCGTTTCTTTCCCTCTTAAGGCCATCAACCAGTCACACCATCTTCTTTTGAAGAAGTGCAGTGCTCTCATCCTCAATATTCCCAGGAACTTGGTATACAAATTTTCCGAAAAATCTTTTCTCAGGTTCCTCTCCATGACCACTATTCAGTCCTATTTGCTTTTGCACTCCTTGGCCTTTCGCCCTAGTGCAACAGTAAGCCGTCTTTCTCTTTATATTTTATGTTTCACTCATCCGTAATACATAAAATACGTTGTGTGAGCTACAAAAAAGTGATTAGGCTCTGTAGTGACTTCTTTCATACCACAGGCACGTGCTACTTAACACTTGTTGTGCTCCTTCATGTGGTTGCTTTTCTCTACTTTCCTTTTGCACAGCCCCGTTCAGTGAAATATCCGGTTGAATCAGCAGTAAAGCTGTGGTTTGCAAACGCAGGGCAAAGAGACCGTCCCCGGCAGTTGTGAAAAACGTCAATGCGCGGAAAATAATGATCAGGTGGAGAAGCTATGTAAAGTTCCTAACACGGGCTCAGTTACCCCTCCAGTGGAAAAAATGAACACAAAACAATGAAACCGGGCTACGAAGGAAGTGGACCACACTTACCATTGGCCTTTTAACCCTTAGGCCTAAACTGAATTCATCGAGAAAGGAAGCAACACTCTGCCCGTGTTTGGCTGACGCGATACTGCTTTCTACGCCCTAGAAATAGTGAACTATTAGCGAACTGGACACTCCAAATATATCCCTGACCCTGACTTACCCTGTCTCGCACATGCATGCCGCACGAGTGTGCCCACGCCCCTTAGATCAAATTTCAACTGAAAATGTTTTCTTCCACTAGTAAAAATCTACCTCTAGCAGGTTTTCAATATGTAAAACGCACGCAAGACCTATCATGAACTACTGTTCCATCCAACATGCAGCAGAGGGACAGACTCGAGATTGAGAATGTTCAACGAGCGCTTACTCGACGACTTCTGGGCTACCCTCCCTCGCTGAGCTACATGGAACGTTACGTAAAACTACACCCCGATCCCTTAAAGCTGCGTCGAGTTCACATCAACCTTTCCTTTTTCATAAGATTATTGGTAAAAATGTGTGCATCTCCGCACCCCATATAAGAAATAACTTTCTATGACTTGTAACGAGCTGAATTCTTAGTGTCAACTCCCATGTCGAGGAAAGCACTTGGGAAAAACTTCGTCATCCTCAAATATTCCTCTTTATAGAATAAACTACCCCAACATATAAAAATGATTTCTTCTGCCTCCGTTACCTTTAATAACAAAATTAGGGAGGCAACAACCGTACAAAATTTGTCAAACTTGCACAACCGTTACACTCCTAAAGAAGACGCCTATGAGTCGGGTCAATGGTACTGAGTGAATACAACGTTCGAGATCTTATCTCAACCCACTCCACAAGATCTAGCCAATTTTTAGCATCAGCTTTACCAGTAGTTTTCACAAGTATAAATCACTGTAGGCATAGGCAGAAATACTCCGCCAATGAAACAAGTCAGCGCAGTTTCTCACCTAACTTCTATCTTGTTTGGTGCGATGTAGCAAGGCATAAATAAAGACATGTACTCATATCACATTCTCACTTACTACCAAATTAATATCCACGTAAACTCTTTCTTCTGCATGCATTTAACAATTAGACCATTCCAAACCCGAAGTTCGGCATCAACTAATGCATCATTCTACATGACATTCATCATTTCCCGTTGTTATATTTTCACGTACCATAACCCTCAGTCCTCACTGTCCTCAATGTCGATGACGTTTCCGTTCTTCATGGCTTCAAACAAGGGTCAGCCAAAACTCTTCACCAGTGTTCTACGTCCTTTCCACATTTTCATTTGGCTTCTAACTATTTTGTTGGCTCTGGGATCCATGGTAAAATGACCGACGTTCTTTTTCATGTCCGTTTAATACAGGGTTTCTATCGGCCATCAGTACTCTCCCGTCAGCTGTTTCGGCCCGTTTTTCACAAGTTTTATCTTTCACTCGAGGTTTTTGGAGACTTTCTCCATGGCAGTTTAACATTCACATTCATTTTAAAGACCTGTTGAATCCAAATACTGCAGAAACCTCCTAACCCGACGCCATCTTCCAATTGCACTCTGCATCTGCGATACGCATTATTAGTGCATATAAACACCGTGCTTCTCTTAGTATGCCAATTTTGCTGTTTCCCCTCATTTTGTACCCAAACGTTTACTTGCTTTTTTGGTATGACTTGCAATGCCCCTGTAAAATTTGATCATGCATGCCTCTCGAAGTACTCGAGAAATCTACCCATTTATACTGCCAGAATTAACAAGTGCCAGCGCTCCATACACAGCTTATTCTAAACCAGCCGACGGTAATCTTTCTGATTTGGTCACAAATCCATTCTGCTATCCGCAAGGTTTACCAATAGCAGTGCCAATCAACCCTCTTCGCACTGTTTTGAGCAACCGACGCCCTTTGGTTTTCTTTCTTTCCTACTTTTTTCTCTGATTCTTCCCCTCGGAATTCCTCCTCAGATTAACATCGGTGCTTTCTACGTAGTCTTTGAAGCCCAAATGGTTCTCTTATCTCCTGGACCAGTCGTGCTCACCAAGTCATCTAAGGCCTACAATCTAACTCCTTTAGCAATTTAAAGGGTAGATCCACCTTGGCACACCAGCATGCCTAACAATTTCCAACTTATGTTATTGTCATAGCTCTGCCCCCTCGTTTTCCCCATCCACCCCCATACGCTTCGACTCTTTTATCTTTTTTATTTTATAACTCACCGTAAACCCTCGTATGCAACAATTTTTACGCCACAAGTTCCTTGTCAATACTATTTTAGACTGAATGGCCGCACCAGTGATTCACTGTAACTTGATTCGTCGGACCTTACCCTGTGCTGTTCGCACCATACCCTTCCTTATTCCATCGTGCTTGCATCTATAATGCAACCTCAGCGTCGATGATATCCTTCGTCCTCCAACAAAGTACTAACCTTGATCTATCCGATCATCGTGATTTTCATGGGACCGTAGGCACTAGGTTCATTTCATTGGGCTCATCTTCTTGCTGGTAACAAGGCCTAGTAATACTTCCCGAGAGCTGCTGGGACACCCAGGGTACCCCAAGAACAAACATTTTGACCGACCACCTCTATATGCCCACCATCTCAATCATCCAAGTCTATTCTCGAACCCTCAGTAAGTATCATACACTTGATTCCAGTTAAATTGTTGTCATCTTATCTATCAAAATAATAAATATATAATTAATAAATAAATTCATGCTTTATCAATCCTGTGACTAGTGCTTAGTTCAAACACTGTTTTCGATTCCCATCATAACGTATTAATCCTTCATCCATTTTCTTCCACTCCTAATTGTCCAAAACCTCCCCCAGCTGAAATTCGCTGTACTGTGTTCGTAAATCGCATTTGTCATCAAGTTAACTTTTTAGTTCATCCAAACTTTTCCACACCACCCCTGAGAATTCTAGAAGTTTTGCTTGTTTTTCTTGTCATAAGCAGATCCGCTTTTTTTACTTTCGCTTTTCGACTTCGGCACGCCATTCCATTTCAAGCTAATTCATCCATCGTGATTTAACATGCCCAGGAGCATGTTTAGGCTGAGTATCGAATCCTGCCTCTGTGAGCGACTTTTCCAAACCCTTCGACAAACGACCTTTACTGATATTTCCAAACGAGCTTTGGATTAACATGGTCCATTTTTCATGGTAAATGCCCATATCCCTAAGAAATCTCGTTATTATACCCATTTTCCTTTCATTTTTGGTTGCTTCCGGCTAGTTTCGTCTCCTCAATCACTGCTGCCTCCGGAGATGCGCAGATTTTTCCTCATGTTTTCTATACCACTTCAGCGCCAACCGATTCTACCGTAAGCACGTCGCACATAACCCGAGATATATGCTTTATCATCATTATACTAGTTTCCGTTTCACCCCCTCTGAATCTAATCAGCAGACTTCCCCAATCATCTGTTCCATTTTGAAACGAAATGCAAATTTTTCACACGAATTCTTGTCGACCTATAGCCATAGAGTGAAGCAAACCCCACCAACCTTTAAAGACTTCTGAAACAGTTTTACTCCAATCAATACACGAGTAGATTAGATCGCATGCGGACAGCTACGTGACTTTTTGTCTTCCTTCTCCGACACATCCCACACATTACTCACTACAAATTCAGGGATTTAAGAATGGCTACCAGATTTCTCAACAGACCGCACGTGAGTACATGGTTTAGCGATCCTTCGAGCTGTTGCTCAAACGTTCCCGTTTGAATTTTATTAAAACACGTCGCGCACAATTATCTGCACTTAGAAAAAATTGCGACGCCATTCTAATAACTAAAGCACGGCTAACGGTCTTCTCTTGCAGAAACAGAACTGCTATAGTCGGTTACTTTGATTTCTCTAAAAACGGAGTTGGCCGGACAGGAGACATTTGTCCTGCGCACGTCAAAGACACCCTCAGAAATGCGCGTCCATTACCAAATTTTCGAAGCTGAGGATGGATCATGCCAGTCATTGGGCATGAACATTGGATGTTATTGGGTTGTGCCTACTGCTTTCCCAGTTTTGAATCCGACAACTTCTTTCATATAAATAGAGCATTTATTTGCTTAGCGGTGCCCTTGAGTGCATAAAATCAGTAACTGCGGGCTTTAGTGATCCCAGAATGTGTTGGTCCTTGTATTCCAACTCTGGTCTTTTCTCGCCTCTTACGCTGACGCTGCCCCCGGGACGACGGACTTGACGTGTCTCATCTCCCATCAGGCAGAATAATACTGTGGACTTGATTTTCTCTTTTGGTCTGGCAAAGTGGCAACCATGGTTAAGAACAATCTTCCGAGGAGCAAAATTTTGTTGATTCACTGCCTTTTCTCCGCCGGCGTTATCCTCCAATAAGCATTTGCATAGAGCTTGCTGGAACACATTATCTTTTCTGGTTTGCATCACATGCTTGGACAGCTTCTTTCTTGCCAAAAGACTTTAGATAGCAGTTTTTTTGGAAAATTATCAAGTTCTAAGTACTTCGAAATAGCACCCTCCAGCTGGCGTCAAACAAAATAGTTTCATTGGCAAGTGATTTAAATTCTGCAAGCTGAGAGGAAACATCGATTAGACACGGCATTTCCTACTGCTGTTCCAGGTAAAATCGCACTTTTGCACTCCGAATCACTACCCATGCCATACTCCTCACCGACAGTAACTCAAGGCCACCATTAATTATAATGAATCAGAAAGTTTGGCCAAGTAGATGAAAAGTAGGATCCCACGAAACCTACTAAAAGTTCGGCTATCCTTCATTGTTGCCCCTAATTGGGGAACCCTTCAGACTTAGCCAAAGCTTTTACCTCCCCTTCTCTACTCCACTGTCTAACGATAACACGCATGTGAACATTTGTCTACCACCATTGTCCACCCCTCCAAAACCGATTCCCATATAGCCAACACAGGTTTTTTGAAGATAGAAACCAGAGACCTTACCCCGGGGCAATTGTCCGATTTGAGGGCCCCAATATGCCTATTCTTTCATACAACTTATTTAATTTCACCGCGAAGTACAGTTGGTAACTCTTCCAAGAGAAATCGTTTGTAATCAAGACTATTCAAGGGAAGAGATCTTAGCTACACCCAGCGGGCATCGGTGCGACAGTTCCCAAGACTATGGCAAAGTTGCTTAAGGCGAAAGTTATCCGTCTTCGACCCAACATCCTCATGTACAAGGGCCAGCCTGAGTTTCAAAACATTGGTCACGGGCAACTCCATGGCCGAGTTTGGGAATGTTGTTACCGTGGCTGCGAATTACAATAAGGCGTGGGCGCGACTCTTTGGACTTGACTAAGACCGTTGATCGGGTATCTTATTTCCGTTTGTTATAAAAAGCGCGTTTTTACTGTATCATTGATCCACTCCAGTTTTGGCTAGCAAGTTACCTGACCTAATTTGCTCAGACTTTGGCCCGCAATTAGTGGGGTGATCAGGGGGAGTTTATCAGGCCTGCTATATTACGCATAAAAATAAAATATCTGTTCTCCATAACAAGATATAGGCCCCCTGCATCTTTAATGACGAAGATAAAAATGTTCATAACACCTACAACCCAACCTTCTTGGTTAGAAGATGTTGAAGATAATGGTGAACTCACAATGACTTAATTTTTGGCGAATGAACGGATCGGCAGGGCATTCGGCAGAGAGGAGCAGTATTCTCAGTATGCAATGTATCGGTCCGCTTAACTCACTGAGACTCAGGGAGCAGTCAATCCTCGTTAAATCTGGGGTTCGTGACTTAGGATTACGACACTCTCCTACTTTTAAATTTTCAGGTATACTGGCACACAAGCCTTCAGATCCCGTGCTCTTATTGAGCTGACACACAGAGCGCTTTCGATGGATTTCCTGTCCGTTTGTTCATGCAATGAGCGGCCGATAAAATTTCATTCACAGTTGTCATTGGCACAGCCATGTACCCAATTAACTCCAGGAACACTTAGACCGTGCCATTTTGTTATTCTTCTCTAGTATTGCATATCTAACCAATTGCATTTATTTCTAAAATGTGCCAAACGTTATTGTCGGGTGTTACAAATTTTTTTTCCTTCATTCTGCCTTGACTCGTTTACCTGCCTACACATCTCAAACCTGAAGAATTACCCAATTCTCTGATCCTCGTGGCCATCCTTGTCCCAAATATTTCCACCATAAATCCATATCCTATTTTTGAGCTTGCCCAATACAGTCGTAACATTACTTTTACCGTTTGTCATTATCGCTTTCCGTTACCATTTTGTGAATTACCATTGTTTCAGCAGAATGACCGTTTTTTGCTTAATTTGTTTTATTTAGGCTTTCCGCGCCCTGGATATGGAAGCTGCGTTACTCCCTAAATTCTTTTCACCTTTTACAGTTTATTAATCAAACGGCGACAGTTTTGCATCTGATTTGGGTTTTCTTCTTTCTTTGCTAGCTGAAAGAAAACTGAAAACATTCCGGATTAAACAAGTGGGGATTACGGTTCACTGTCTGATCCCATCACTTGGAGCAGAAACCCGTGACCTATTACAGAATATAGTTAATTGCCCCCAAACCTAATCCATTGTCTCTCCGGATTACCCTGTGGTTGAAGTACACTGGCGTAATATCTATTCACTTTTCTGTTGCGTCCGTAGTTTTTCAAGTATCTGGTCATTCACCTCGTTAATCAGACTTCGTACTTGTGACGAATCACGAATTTTGTGGACGCTCAATAAATGTATCTCACTCTGTTATTAATCAAATAGGCGCCGTAAATACTGTATCGTTAGCTTCTGGGCATTTTGAAACCTGGCAAATGATGCATACCTTTAATACATTTTGCATAACTTTTCCTTCTTAACATTTGGGGCGGGCACTTAAACTAGTCGTACCCCCTGCTTCTTGGATTCCCTCTAAATTTCTACGTACTTGGCAACTTAAAATGAATTCTCCACCATGCGCCATGTTAGTTTGGTATCCGTAATTTCACCCGCTGAGATAGAATACTCATGGAAAGCAACTCAAGTACTCACAGCTTCTAGGTCTTCGTCATACCGCTGTCAGACGGAAATATAATCCAGCCCAGGAAGTCTAGTAAATGTTTTATGTAGTTACCCATCATGTTGCCTATAATCCATCCGCGGAAGTGGGCTACACAAACCGAGAAATCTGGTTTCAAAACCCATACTAAGGCCCCCTGGACTTTTCATTCTTGCTCAGTGAATCTGGTAGACCAATTTGATCTGCCCAACAATAAATTCTCCCGTCAGGATGGTAAGGATATATATATCTTGCTCCATAATGGGTGCCACTGATTATGAGGAGTCCAGGGTACATTTGTTTAGATAGATATATGTAGCAGCTGAGAAGTGAGAGGAGGTTCTGCGCAACTCAGAACAGTCACGCAGAGGTTGGACAAAACTGGAGCGCAATCCCGGCGTAGAAAAGGTCAACAACAAAAATAAAGAGCTGAAAAACCTTAAAAGAATAACGGAAGATGACGGTCTATCTCTTACCAATTGATAGTTAGAGCAAGGACGTGATCACTGTCAAATAAGAATAAAAAAACACCATGATGGTTGGTCTGAATTAATAAGTGTTACACATATCCAGTGACTGAGTTTGATACACCCAACGGAGAACAGTTCGATCAAAGTGAGGACAGTAAATGTGGGGCGGGAGAGTCGCTTTTGATGCTTTTCATAATAAATTTGAAATCAGTTTTCAGTACTTGAGCAAATTAGCATCGCAAACCAACGTAAAATAAAAATAGAGTAAGCAGCACGATAGTTGTCGAAAGCAAGCCAGACGGACNTGGCTGCAGCAGCATCTTATCTTTTCCCGCCTGTGTAGGTCTACTCCCTGTTCTCTTTGATATTCACTCTTTTTATATAAACGTGTAACTCCGGGTAAAACGCAGCGGTCAGTAACGCTTGCCTTGCCGTTTAAAGCTGAACGATGATGACCAATATGGAGCCTTATCAGATCGAATTATAATCGGAAACGTTGATCGCTGGATATACTGAAATTCAGCTATGAAAATAAGAGTAAGACGTAGTCACGATTCCGCCTGCTAGTGAGGTAACAAACTCCAATAACCCGTATAGTTGCTAACTTTGGATTTTCGGGTTTCACTCGGACCGTTATATCCGGTCTTCGACAGGGCAGGTAAAATGCACAAAATCTTAGTGAACCAACAAAGATTGCTCTCACTGCAACTGAAGTCATGCTGATTGAGAAAAAAAGGGCCTCCCAGGTCGACCGAACAACCTCTAGTCTCTTATAAACCATCACAGATGCATAACCACCGCCCCTAAAGGGGATTCAAACCCGGAGTAGTCGAATATCAACCAAGCAGAGTAGCCACTAGATCATGCGAGTCGTCTCAGTGGTTCAGTGAACAGCTTGTGATACGACTTACCGGTGCATGAAACCAGGATCAAAAAACACCTCATAGGATACGAAAATTACCCTACCTATGATACCAATGAACGGTGGCTGGGATATGATTCTTCAACTTTCTAAAATATTCCTAATGACTGGTGTTTCCCGCATAAACCACTTTTTTAAACTCCCAGAACAAAATAGAGAAAACTATAAAATTGACCTGTCAGAAACCATGCCAAGCAATCAATAGTCAACCTAAAAGAAACAAACTAATACACAAGAAATTCAAACTATGAGAACGCAATTGAGAACGAGAGTTGGGAATAAATCAGCAATTCACACAACGACTCCCAGCACCTGTCAACAAACGGAAATCATGGGTCAGTTGTTTCGGTTGCCAAAGGAATTTATTTACTGTTGGCTCGCTTGCTTTCGCATGTTGCATAAGAGAAGAATAGGGAAATCACAAAGCCAGAGTTTCCGTTACAAAATATTCTCCTGTCAGGATGGTAAGGATATATTTATCATGCTCCATAATGGGTACCACTGATTATGAGGAGTCCAGGGTACATTTGTTTAGATATATATATAGCAGCTGAGAAGTGAGAGGAGGTTCTGCGCAACTCAGAACAGTCGCGCTGAGGTTGGACAAAACTGGAGCACAATCCCGGCATAGAAAAGGTCAGCAACAAAAATAAAGAGCTGAAAAACCTTAAAAGAATAGCGGAAGATGACGGTCTATCTCTTACCAATTGATAGTTAGAGCAAGGACGTGATCACTGTCAAATAAGAATAAAAAAACACCATGATGGTTGGTCTGGATTAATAAAAGTGCTACACATATCCAGTGACTGAGTTTGATACACCCAACGGAGAACAGTTCGATCAAAGTGAGAATAGTAAATGTGGGGCGGGAGAGTCGCCTTTGATGCTTTTCATAATAAATTTGAAATCAGTTTTCAGTACTTGAGCAAATTAGCATCGCAAACCAACGTAAAATAAAAATAGAGTAAGCAGCCCGATAGTTGTCGAAAGCAAGCCAGACGGACGAAATTCAAGTAATTCACTTTATCGATGAACGAATGGTAACTGAGAGCTTGGATCCAGTGGAAAATTGGACTCGATTATGTACGACTCAAATCCAAAAGTCACCAGCGAAGGACAGAACACCTTCCTCCTAAGTCAATCAGTAATTGCGCATGGTGCTCGCGGGTGCTGCCGGCGCAGGTCGACGTGAGACTGGTCGTGCAGACGCCGTTCGATATGTGCGGGGCCCTTTGTACGGCGATGGAGGAGGGGGAAGATCGCAGTCATTCAGGAATCGGAAACGTCGCTCAAATGCGGCGGATAACACTGCCACATCAGGGCCTAGTCTTGGAACTGATGCACTAGGTGGTGGGGGCGGTGGAGGAGGATGTTGATATTGGGAGGAGGTCCGCTGATTGTTTGTCTGAGCCATAAAACTAGGGGATGGATTTGTCAACTGGGCGGACGATGGTGGTGGTGGAGGAGGTGGCGGTGCTGGACCACCGGTCGAATTGATCCGGATGACTTTGGGTCTCGCCATTGTCGAACGCTCAGCTCCCGCTCCAGGTTCCGTAGATGGCAATCCGGTACGCTGCAAATCCGGTATTTCGAATATTTAAATGCTTCAATGTATTTTCCAATGAAATAAACCGAAATTAGTATGCAGGGGCTTGATAAAAGCCCAAAACAGCTAGTGGTAAGGAAAAGTAAGGGCTTGTTAGTGGCAGTGTGTTATGATAGCATGTCTAGGTACTAGCCACTGAGTATATTGGAGAAACCAATATTCTGCTGCATTTGAGTTGAGGCCTACGTTACCACGGTAATTCTGAAATAAATGGTCTTGATTGCTCTTATGTTGTATATGAAACTGTTAAAAAGCATTAAACAGTCAAGAGCGTGTAAACTCGCATAAAGACGTGCCAATTAGTAACATGTATCGGAACCAGCGCACTTGCTGGGGAAAAGCAACGTCCGACAAATATAACAAACGGTCTCAATCCAGACTGCTATTCACACAATATAGTTGAAGTCATCCAACAAAGTAACATTCCCAACCATGCCAAGTTAACGATGAAATATCTTTTGCACATAAATAATGACGACGGATGCAAAAGAGGACAAAATAGGGGCTTAAGAGGAGCGATGTGATGCGCCGCTTTTGCGTACCTGACACCGATTTGTGGTTGAACTTTTCCTTTGCATCGGAGGAGGGGGTGGCTGAGAAGGTCGAATAACGCTGCCAGTCACACTGTTGGTGATGGTTGCCATTGGAATAGGAACCGCCCTAGTGGATACGGCTGCTGTACCTGTATAAGCTGGCTGTGTGTCGAGACTACTGGTTAGGAAGGCGCGGCCACTCATGGACCCATTGGCAACAGCTCCATTCACTAGTGATTTATTCAAAGTATACGGTGCTGGAATTGCTGAGGATACTGATGAGAGCTGTGGTGGTGGGGGAGGTGGAGGGGGCGGTGGCGGTGGGGGTGGGGGTGGCGGTGGCGGTGGCGGTGGGTGAACGGGTCCAGTGCGAGTCTTTGCGAGCGGGGGGAACATTGGAAGAACAAAAAAGAATACTAAGCTAGTGAGGTTGCCACACCTACTAAAAACTGGAAAGACTTCAGAAAAAAATCGCAAATAAACATAAATCAGCTCAAAACACCGAAACGTTATGTGACAAATGAGAAAAAAGCGTTTAAATTGCAAAAAAATTGAGTTAAAGGCAGTATCGCAATCGAAGTTGAGTGAAGCAATGCAATAGGACAGAAGCTTGTCCGTGACATCCCACTTTCGACGAAGGAACTACATTGAGTGATTCGCAGATAGGCGGCAGTGAGCAGTAAGACAGCACCCAAATCTACCGGATACACCCAGTAAACGAGTCTGTGAACTCACATGTGTTGGAATCCACTGGGGTTGTGTGTTTAAGCAAAGTTCAACGAGTAAAAACACATGTTTACAATGACAAAAAGAAAGATGATCAAGGACCGTGGTAGCAAATAATGGTATTGGTCAAAATCAAGAGATAAACAGAAAAGCCCCTGTATTTCATCGTTTTACTTCCCTCTTATGATGACTAACTACAAATAAAAAGTACATCCAAGTGCCCCAGTATGGCCGAGATTGTGTCTCAGACTCCGAGTTAGCTAACAGAAATACTCGCAAATGACACTGAATCTCAAATAGCTTATGTTGAAGAAGTAGTACGCACGGCCTTTTTGTGGTGGAGTGCGGGGAAAAGGGCGAATCCCCCGGCGCTCTCCAAGAGGTTGACCAGTCTTTGGTAATCAGTCTAGGAGAAATGGCGAAACCAATCACAAACGATATACGAAGCATACGGATGTATGATCACTGGCATCTGTGGCGGAGTGCACTGGGTAACCACAATGTCTTGCTCCATCCAAAGGGTGAAAGAGCTGGGAAATCGGTCACCGGTACCCAGTGAGTTACGTGGCCCTCAGGTCGTCCTACTGTCTGTTGAGTTACACCTTTGTTTAAAGGCTCGGAGGAAAGACACCAATAAACCTTCGATTTCGGTTTGGGCAACTGGGTTGATTCATGCACACAAAGGAATCATGGATCCCGATGGATAACTGACGTGGAGGTGGAGGACAGAGAAGCCACCATAAATGGCGAACTGCTGGAGAAACTATTTTTTTGACTGCGCCATATTGTGACCATAAGTACACCTACCAAGGCGTAGGAAAGGATATCGCGTCATTCACCAGCCTCAAACATTGATGTGTTGTGTCTCCAGGATGTAGGAATCGAACTGGGAAATGGAGGGAAGCTATGCGACCTAGATTACGTGGATGACATTGTGTGCCTGTTCGAGTATGCGGACCATGCACAATACGCACTAGATAGACTGTCGAGATCGATTGCTCGCTTTGGCATGTGCTTTGCACCTTCAAAAGGCAATTTGCTGTTGCAGGACTGGACGACAGCAGCGCCGAAGTTGATA
>LUCM01011170.1:0-15095 GCA_008360955.1 Fasciolopsis buskii | reverse complement strand
CAGCGTTACATCCGTGCAGCAGCTTCATAAATCTTATTATGCATTCGCTTTTCAAGCATGGATCAGAACACGTCTGTCATTGCTATGCCACCTATTTGTGTGGGGTATTCTACGGATATCGCAAGATGAATATCCACAGAAAGAATATAATGGCACAAGGAGTCTACTGTTTCATGAAGGGATACGTTGGTAAACAGTGACTCTACAACAACGGAATACTTCCTTTGGGAGATGAATTGAAGATTTTCGATTTTGTGGGGATTCGAATGAATTCTTTACGTAATGTAGCATCAACATCTTACGAAATTCGCGGTAGGAAGCTCTGCGCCCACAAGAGCGGTCTAAATACGTCATCATTGTGGAGCATTGCATAAACGGAGTTTTGATTCCTGTTAGCTTCAGAGGTCGGTACTGCATTTCCTAAATGCAGTCTTGTAATAAAAAAACATGCAGCTTCCGGCTATCCTCACTATGAACTAATTAGGTGTAGTGTCCAATTTGAACTTCGTAGAATCCGCCAGTATTTGGTTCATTTTGTCTACATAGGACCTTACGGTCATAAGCACAACACCGGCATGAGAAAATTGAAATCTTTAAACTGTCTCATCCCTTTAATTGTTCCGTAGTCTTTGGAGGTTTTGTGGGTACTGTGAGGTAGGAATGACAAACATCAAGCACTTTTGTCCAAAACCAATAAACACTATCTGATGACTTAGGTGAGATTCTGTTTGTGTACATGGTCACACTCGACTTGCGTCCGCAATTGATCCAACTTCTTTGGTAGGATTCTAAAGTCCATACAAAGAGGGAGCGCATCCAGTTGAGCTTGGTGGGGTGTTGAACTGAACGACGTAATCCATCCTACCTCTGAACTGGCTCCGCAACTGCCTCCAGTTCACAAATATCAAAAACAATATGCCTAGAATCTGTTGTAAATCACTGACGTTTGTTGCGTTCACTAAATTGGTTGCAAAGTTACATAATTCGATTTGGCCTAGCTGTTTCCCTGGATGATCGGAGCGCCTAAAAGTCTGCATAAGCACTGGAGGACAGTACGTCTAAGAAGTGGAACGCTCATTCTCCGGGAAAATGTATTTATCGAAAGACACCGTCATCGACGGAACTACAAGCTAACCCAACCAAAAAGTGACGCGTGACAACAAGGTGTATGGCTCATCATTAAACAAGTATGACAGGTCCGAATAGCTAAGACCAACCTGGATGCAGAGCAAATTCATATGACAGCTGTTGGTCAAAGGACCGTAAATTGAAATATGGACGTTTAGTAAGGCAATGCCGTTATTAACGTATATCGCGAAATTCATGTCGTTAAGACTTCACGAAGTAGCTATTAAGAGCGAACTACTATGTTGCAAAGCACTATGGATTTAGTAATCAAGTGTCAATTGAATTGCGTAAGGCGATAAACCGCATAACTCGGGATTGTGTAGATCAACCTTCCACCTGAGTCATTCTAACCAGCTGATCTCGATGAAGCAATCAGCGACCTGTTGAAATTGATGATTCTGTTGCTTTCATATCCACCTCCAAATGACGACTGCATCATCTCGCCATAAAATCCAATGTATAAAACCAGGGGGAAATGATGCAACGCGGATGGAAGCCCCCCCCCCAAAAAAAAAATCGCATTCCAAGACAGATGTCTAACGAAATGGTTACCTCACTTAGGTCAGACAAACTTCGGAGAAGCAGTTAAGACTGGTGTTAGTTTATTTGTCAACTAAACTGCAGAGGTCAGTCATGGGCAATTTCACAAAAACGTGAAAACTAGTTTATGCGGCTCATACTACTCAGGCGAGCATTACGATGCCACACGATGACTCCATCAACGAATCATTTTTCAATCGGATACTTAGAAATTGTTAATGATAAGGAGAAAAACTGTTTTTTGCTCTGGATGCACTAAATAAAAGATGAAAAACGAAAGTGAAACAAGTGGCCGAAAGACGAACAAACAATTTCAGAAAGTTCAGCAAATGGACGAGAAGTGGTGAACAGTAGACGATCGAATGGTCTGGGTCCGTGACAGCGGACAGTCAAAAATGAAAAAAAAACAGATTTAAAAGACAGCTGTTTGAGAAACTACAAATGAGCGGGGGTATTCGGCTTACGCAAATGGTAAGAGAAAAATAAAACAATCTGCTAAGTGAACAATCAGAAATAGAATAACACATATATATATATAACATATATATATATATATATATTGTACACACCAAATGCAGAACATGTGGAATACGTATCATGTACACACTGAACCAGTTGGTGAGAGACGAGAAAAGATTGGCTCAGCTACACAGACTGTCACGAACAAATCGGGCACGGCGTAGAATCCGCACTGTATCCGATATGTAGAAAGAGGTATAAAAATCAGGCGGACATTTGCTAAGGCTGCTGTCTTGGCACTGAATGTGACGCCGACCGGAGGATTGGAGGGCTAAGGATGGATTCTAGATCCGATTCGGACCAACGATGAACACGTCGACGATTAACCAATCTAGATGTATGTTCCGATGGTTGGGCTTCAGTAAGTTCGACCGCGCGAATTTCGTCGTCACTAATGACCAAACCAAGGATGACTGTGATATCACCAGACACACCACCTGTGTGAAAAATGCAGGTGTTTTGATAATTAGAGACGGGGAAGTCGGAAAGTATCTGCATTATCAGGACGTGTTATTTAAGGCGACGTGGCTTTTTGTTGAGAACATATCATGGTTACACTATGGCGAAATTTAAACCAACGTGCAAGCAATAACAATCAAAATTAAAGCCATCTACGGACGAGGAGACGTGGAACTGGGAGCAGCAAAGATGGTCTTTTATGCACTTTATTTCTCCAGCTGCTTCATTTTTTATCTCCTGAAATGCCCATTTATGCATGATCAGTTTAGCAGACGAACACATATCGTAATTTACTCCTGACTGGCCCGAATCGGCAACTAAGGACGTCTCATGACATGCAAAAGACAGTAACAATCGAGATTCCCGTCAGAGTTTTGTCTCCTCACTGACAGACCTTGACAACTGGATGAAAAAAGCTCACGAAAACCAATGGCACAGACGGTGGCTTTGTTTTGAATGTGAATGACCGCATACTACATACTATTTTAATAAATCTACAGTTAATTGTACCTAAGATGGCGGAAAACGCATTTCCAATCGCATTAATCATTGGCATCATTATTTTTTTGCTGTTAGGAGCTTTGGACCGAAGATTGCTCGCTTCCAACGTTATGCGAGAACACCACAGATTCAAATTTTATCCAAAGTAGAGAAAATGCCGCAGCGAAGATGTTGATGAGTCGTTAAACGAAACCTATGAACATAATCCTCCGAAGAGAAATGCCGCTAGAAAATACAACACTGGAAACGACTCTTAGTTCCTTCTGCTGTGCATAGTAACTGGACCTGAAACATCAAATTACTTTCATTCAAAAATCACCGAATAACTGAAACTGTAGGACCTTAAAGGTAAACCTAAGAAATTATTTTCGTTCAATTAAATTGTAATCCAAAATCCAGTGCTTATTAATCATGAACATCAAAGCGCAGCGCCTTCAAAGTCCCAAGTACATCGTGATTTCGCTTAGTGACTGAGACAGGCATGTAACTAAGCCGTCCATTTTCAGGGCTCTTTACGTTTGTGATTGACGAAATCTCAAAGGAAGCATGCGAAAATTATTCAGACAAGTATTGAGCTCCAACTTCGTAACAAACTTGCAGAAGTCACATGATAACGCACGGCTTATGAGGACGCCATTCTGCTACAGTGCATTATGTATAGCGTCATACTGTCTGTCTCGTGGTGCAGGACAGGATTTTCACATTCGCCCTATGAAATCTCATTACGCGACCGATAAGAAATAGAACGTGAGACATTGCCGATAGATCTGCCTACTTGCAGGCGGGAAGGTTGCAGATGAAGTCAGCAAATTGAAGGCGAAGACGAGGGACGTTTTGTGGTCTGTGGAAACGATGAGAAATCTCTCTCCGATCAGAAGGTACGGCGTACGAAACTGTAGTATACAGTGTGCTCCTTCAAACGTATCACACTTGGTCTGTTTGAGCGGGCGACAGTGATCTTCTATTTGTTTTCGATTAAGTTGTAAGTGTGGCGGTGAACTGAAGTCTGGATTCAACTGTAACCATTGACTGAACGCGACCAACTGTCCATCTGAAAACTATCTGCTAAAGGCGCACCTATAGAAATCAACTTTCCAGATAATCCGTTCTCCACAGAAAGGCATAACTGCGCTTGTTCTTTTTATAGTTCTTTAATCACTCTCTTCCTCAAACCAATCACTTTTTGCATTTGAACCCAATAGATCCCAATATTTCCCAAAAAATCATTTTGTATGTTAGTAGTAGCAGACTGAACGTTTTCATGTGATATCATCGCCCAACTCACCATTAAGAAACCATGGATGCACTATACAGCTGTTGCATCCTTGTTGTTGAGCAATGATATCACATGGTGAATTATTTCGTGAAAACTTCCAATCTCCTACTATTAGGATATGTCCGAAGCCTTCCTCGCATTTAGGCCATCTGCAGAGAAGTCATTTATCAGTAGGAGTCGATTGTTGTATGCCAGTGGCCGGTGGCCGTGCAAATCAGTGACGGATAGGTGCAACATCACTTGGTGAAGTTCAACAAACCGTTGAGAGTCTGCTCGGTAGCGTAATGGCTAAGGCGTTCGACTCAAGATCGTTTGTCCCCGATTCGCGTCCCAGTGGATATACAGTGGATATGCACTGCTGATGATTCCATGATTTTATAGTGGTGAGTTGAGCGATGATATCACAAGGTGAACTATTTCATATAATTTTGTCTTGGATAGGTCTACCTCTAATAATACGCGGTGTGCACCACTCAAAAACTCGCTTCTTTCAGAGCCTAGGATAACTCTGGTTGGCTCTCAGTATGCGGTCGTAGACCGTTCTGCTGTTCTTCGCTCACTACTACGCCTTACGTGGCTCGTTATTTTAACTTCCAGTAACATGGTTGCCGGTTTTCTCGCAAATCAATAGTGACATCACACAAACACATGACATTTCATTTCCACGTTCATTCTACGCACCTGCCAACGCATCAAGAACTCACCGTCCTCACTAGCTTTCGCGAACTGAATTGCAACACTGATCTTGCGCACCAGTTTTTTTCTTTTCGGCTACTCCATTTTTAACGGAAACTTACACCCACCCCCGGTTCCAGTTTTCTAACGACTCTTTTCACTCTACTCTTCTAATTAAAACAGGTGCATGTGATTTTATTGGTCACTCCAATTACCACCTTCCGATTACTGAATCTTGATTTGTCACGATCTTCAACTCACGTGGTCGAAGCTACGACTTTCTTCATTCAAGCATTGCTTTTGTGTTGTTTAACGCTCCCCTGACAGTGGCGACTCCTCCATTTTTCATTTTCTATCTTCAGGCATTGAACACCTGCTCGTTACAGACCCGATCGCCATAGTACTATCTTCGGAAATTTCAATTTTTGCAATCGGGAATGGCTAGTGCACTCTTCCGACATCTCGGTCGTGGGCTGCGAAGTCGAACAGTTCGCAATGGCCAACAACCTGTTTCAACAAAATGACCTCTATACACTTAACGGATCGATCTGGCGACTGCGCTCATGATCTCAATCTTATCCTGAGCACCCTACTCAAACATCATTCGTACCCCGTTTGGTTCATCGGACATATGTGTTATCACGTTCTTCATCAACATTACCCACCACCCTTGATCACTGGTTCCCTTATCCATGTCGGTCTCTAATCCCACCAGGTTTATTCTTCAACGTGTGGATCTTTCCGTTCCGAACTTTCCAAAACCAGGCAAACGAGAACCCTTCGAATGGTTTAACCATGCATGTAACCATGCTGTCCGCTTGAGGTGTTAAGCGTTCCACTGTTGGCGCCCCTCGCTCACCTCCACCTCAAATCATCGCTTTGTAAAAGCCATGAACCAATGATCGTTAGCCGTACAAAAAGCCAAAGAACGCTTCACCTGTTGTAAGGCGGAACGTTTGATCTCATCCAACACTAATAGCCGAATATTTTGGCACCTTGCCAAAGCCGTCTCTCGAAATTTCTGCCCTTCCAATTTTTCTCCCGATTGCAATGCTTCACCCGATCTTATTTGTGAACCACACGAGAAAACTAAGGATTTGCCATTCCGTTTGTCCCTAATTCCACTTTATCCGGTCATTCAACCTTACCATCTACTATTTGCAACAGGCATCATTTTACATTTCTTATCAGCATCAGGAAGATCCGCCAGGAGTTAAGCTCTTTGGATGTGCGCAAATCACCTGGATGATATTCTACCCATCGCCGCTAAAATGTGTGTCCTTGAGTTGGCCTCTCTTTTATGCCGCATTTTCTATCTTTCTTCAATTTTGCTACCTTCTCAGTTGCTTGGAAAGACAGCAGAAACTTCCCTATTCTCAAACGCAGCGATACCTCGGACCCCAAACAACTATCACCGGGTTTTCCTAACCACTGCTTTTTCTAAGGAATCTGAACCCAATATCTCCGACCAGTTGCGTTCGTTCCTCGAACGCGGCCTAGTGATTCATGCAATCATGTTGATTTAAATGCTTTGAAAACTTCTTTTCTCTCTATTTCCCTTGAACATTGTTCGTTCACCCTCATCTCTGTTTCAATTCAACTTGCCTAGGCCCCCCAGATCCTATCTCTCCTGACCTATGTATAACTTCTTCATTGTGCCGGTCCCCTTCGCAACGAATTGGCTGCATCGCCAACCCGATTCTGAATGTATAGGTGTTGACGCCGGCTGATGTCCTTAATGGGCCTCGGTTTATAAGTCTTCTTTCAACTTTTCACGTTTCAGATCAGGACGCTTGGAACCCTGTCTCGGAGGAGCCCCGATGTAGTATATGCAAAACCTTTTACATCTCAGCTAGCTTCCTGCGCACGAAGTCGGTTTTCCACTTCGAGTCAAACGCCTTTTTCAACTCAGCTCACCGGCTGTACAAAGGTCAAATCCGACTCACTGCAATCACATGCAGGACGGGGCTTTTGCTACTTATCTTTCTCTATTTTATCGATTCAACGCAGGGCCATCTGGCGGATTAATGATCATTCCTAAACATCCAATTTGCAGCCAATTGTTCATCGCCGGGCGGTTGCTGTATTGTCCCTTTTCTCCCGCTAACAGCCTAGCTTTTGTTCTTCGGAGATTGTTTCATCAGTCCCTCTGTCTTTAATTTTCGTTTGTCTATTCCATTCTCAGACCTCTACCCACCCTTACCAAGTCTCTGTTCCCAACTGTCACACCTTTTTCTTTCGATCACCTTTTTTTCCTAGAACTGCAAAACTGTGGAACACCCTCCATCTTTTTCCTACTCACTTACAATCTCTGTTTAAAAGCAGAGTCAGCAAACTGATTCTTCTGCGGATGGTACCCACAATACCCCCTTTACAGTATGTCATTTGACCATAGGGTTTACCCAATATGCGGCAAATCACTACGTGCAATAAAAATAAACTACTTCAAGTAAGCTAAACAGACTAATGTTATTCCGGGGTTGTCTTTAAATGCCGACCTCCGGAGACTTAGCACTATTGTCTCCACGAACAAAACACTAGCAATTATATTGTTTCAGCTGCACCCTTGCTATTACATTATCGTCGGCTGATCGGAAACTGGAGGCATGAGCTACCTGGACGGTACTCAGACGGTTTCAATCAGTTCTTTTCCAAAAAAGATGCGTCCAGTATGGATGCCGTTGCCTTTTTGTGTATTAAGTAGTTCAGTATTTGGATGCATCCGCAAAGTGCATGATGTGATTTCCTGGACTTTTCGTCCGCTTTTAAATACACTTGAAAATCTTCCCTTCGTGAACCGGGGATTTTCGGTTTCTTATATTTTCTTACCTCTCCTTCATCAGCCATGGAATAATGTAAATAAGTTTCACCAGGAAGCCTCGGTAATTGGAATGTTAGCCTAATTGCGGATGTGACCGGAGATGGAAAATCCGAGACTACGATATTAGCAACGAGCCGTATTGATTAGCGGAACTCAGCTTTATCTCCATACGTTCTATAAAATCTGTTATTCAGCATTTGGTCGCAAACCTCATGGATCTGGTACGAACTTTCGTAATTTTCAATGATCATTCTAGATGGAACGTCCATATTTGGAGAGCAAAGAACAGGTGGCTTGAGGCGAACAGCGGTAGCCTACCCGTAATCAGGCTTTCTACAGTGATTAGTCATTCAACGCAGAAGAAAACCGGAATGCTGTGGACGGAAGAAGGGATAATTACACTATATATATATATATATATATACAGTGATACCAAGGAAAATACCAAGTGAACAGTTACAGAAATAGAGCGTGGCCCGGAAGGAAGGACAAACAGTTTTGCTTTTGCCCCAAGCACTATTTTTACTGCTTGTTTTTTCGTTAAGGGAGCAAGTTCACCAAACATCATTTCCGCCACTAGCTTTTATTCCGAGCTGTATCTCTAATGGATGTCAACTAAATCCAACAGACGAAGCTAACTTAGTCATACCGTTAAGCCTGACCACCGCGTCCCATGAAACAGCCGGTCAAGCAAGATGCAAACAAAGATTAATCAGGCTGCGTAAAAAACGAGGATAAATTTTTTTCAGACGAATATTCGGTTAACGAGGACTGACCGGCTATATTGATGCCATAGCGCCGAGCCTCATTGGCAAATGGGGAGGGGAAGTCTGGCACAAAAGCTGCCATTCGTGCACGGTCCACCAATCGACGGGCACACTGATGCAAGCTTTCTAAAGGATCGGAATCCTCCAGCTGCAGATTAAAATGGAGGAAACAGGATAAAGTTATAACATAACCAAACGACTGTCCGGACATTTTCAGCGGTAGAAATATGGAGGAGGAACTGGAATATATTGCCCGTTGCAACTGGAATGGCGGGCAGTTCAAAACGTTAAACGGTCAAATGAGAGAACGGGCAAGTGCTAAGGTGCAGCTAGGTGAACAACGGGGGCAGAAGCAATTCACTTGCACGCACCCGCGCCACACCACAATCAGTCTACAGTGTTTCTCCTGATTATTTAATTATAACTCATCGTCCTTATGCTTTCGCACATGGTTTTTCAGCCTCTACTCATACGGGTTTAGCTTCCATACACTATGACACTTGGAAAATATCTGAACCGTACTTTTATCAAATCAGCAACTGACAATTTAAGGTTTTCAGAAAGGGAAAGCATGGACTATTGATTAAGGTTCCACCTATTCGATCTCTCGGGCCCTAGCAACTACTGGACAAACCCAATCTTAAGGACAACCTAAAGCGAAGTTTGCTTTAATTCGCTACGTGGTCAATGAGTCGTTACTCCTATTGGTGGGTTGCGGCCTGACAACATGGACAGCTTAATCAATAACGGACGTCAGGATCGCTCATCAGTTGTCAGTTAGTTCATTATGAATGAATATTGAAACACTGACTGAAGTGGTTGATTTAAACAGACTAGGAAGATGAAAACGTACAACGTCTAACGAAGACGGAAGGCGTATTTTGCAGTGTGTTCGGAATAGAGACAAGCTGAGTCGCCGTGTCCAAGCTCTAGGAATAAAGAACAAAACATATAGGCCATTGGGAAATCGGACCGTGAAGAAGCCCAAAAGTGCAAAAGTAGTCAAAAATTTATTTGCCGTAGTAGATAACAAGCCTAAGTATTTCTAAGTCCGACTGAAAATGAAAATTAAAGTCAAAATACTTGGTATAACAATCAGTATACATCGTCAATTGACAGCTTGTTGGATAGGCATGCTCATATGAGGAGAAGGTGGATCGTACATCCAATGGAACGTAACCAATTGAATGTGGCTGATTTCCTACAGTGGCTGACCAGGGCAGGAATGTCATCCTTGGTTGACTTGGTTACATTTCAAAAATTTTCTAGAAACGCATTCCAGTAAACTATGGAGAAGCTAATCAAATATTGAAGTTGATTTCATTGTTGATCATGTACTGTTTCCTCGACGAGCTAATGCGGCTCACGTTAAGCCAGCACATTTAGTTCGGTACCTACCGTCATATGGTCTTTTCTCCAACCCTATAGAAGCCTTCAGCAAATTCAATTTCACCGTCCTAAACCATCTGCCGCAACGGTGAGATGACTTAGCAAATGCGCTTGGATAAATCACAAGTGAAAACCGCCGAAATCAATTGTTTGAGGTCACTTGCCACGTTGGACGCTGGGACATTTCCATTTTTTAAAAGTCTCTTATTTATGGCCGCCATTCTCTAAGGCCCATTGAAAGTGCTCCCGCGGAAGCAGACTTGAAGGAACGTGCTTGAGAATAAACCGAAAACCTGTTTAATACTTGAAACCATTATTTTGTTATGACGTTTAGTAGGCGGACTCCCGATGGATCTGATAACAGAAATTGGAGAATAAAAAACAATGACGATGAAAAACCATGTGTTAAGGCTAAACAACCAGGAGAAATAGTGTAACTTCAGTGGCTTCTTCCTACTTCAGTGTTGATGGTATCGCAGATTACATCTTAGTTATGCTGCAAAAAAATGACAGTTAAATACCATTGCTATCAAACCGAATTGTAAACTGAAGGGAGAAGCAGATCAGACAGGCGCTGTAAAATTCGTTTCTGATGAACAAAACAGCACCATACCAAGGTGACAGATGGAACAGAATAGTAAATATGCATCGCTATCCGATCACCAGCTGATAAATATTAGTCAAAATAACGAACTTCGATAGCATTTATCATGTTTGGATGATTAGTCCGAAATCCGCTGAAGACACCATTATAAGCTATGAGGTGTACAGCGCATTCCAAATGTTGCTGCTCACGGAATCTGGTTTGACTTTTTAAGTCATCACAATAACTGGAAACTTGGGAGATAACACCAGATACATTGGACATCTTAAAAACTCCCGTGATTAAGGGAATATGTTACAGTTGTTAGGCGGTTGCATGGAATTTCCGATCGTCCTGTACAATCTGGTCTTGTCCAACCGAGAGACGTAACGAATGCATGAATGCCTGGTCCGTAAACGCGATCACTTCAACCATCTCACGCATTCGATCAATGACTTTTTATTCCTTCGGTGATTATGCTCTTCGTCGTTTTTCGTTCGCTGTCTGCTACACGAAAATATACCGGTAGCACTAAAAGTATCCCTCTAATAATGCGCTTGATTCTAATCGGACTAGAAAGCAGTTTTTACAGGTCTTATAGTGCTTTGAGCGTCACAGGTGTAACTCTTGTGTTATTTAACTGCTGGCTAACGGAGACTTTCCGCGATTGTGTATTAGCATGGAGACATCATGTGTAAGTGGGACCGGCATCAATCATTTCGCAACACGCGTGCCTATGCTCTGGGATGACGATCGATCAACGTGTGTAACGGAAAATTCACGCAGTTAAGTAGTGACAATCACAAAAGGAAAAAAGTATTAAGCAGGCTATCAAAAAGGGAATGTAGTAACACTCAACGGTGACATAGGAGATACCAGATGGATCCGACGGAGCCAGCCCAGATTTGAGTTCCAGCTGGGATTCAGGAGATAGCGCATACCTCCGGGAGCATCCCTAGGCTGAGAATAAGAGAACGGCCACCAAAACTGATAGTAAGCCGTGAATACGGTGGACCCAAATTCACTGGATAAACAACGACCTTATCCGTTTGGCCACCACCACTTAGTGCGAAGACTGAAGCTACCGCGCTTGCCTGAATTCCAGTCGACAGCTGACTATGCACAGCGGGAATTTGAAGTTTCTGTGAAGTAAGCGGTCTTCGCCTCAACAGACGAAATCTGCATCCCTGAAACAATGAGCTAAAATACCTCTTACGCAAAACAAAACTAATTTATATCGTGATTTTCTGAGGCATGAAGACTAAGACAGGTCGGTTGCCTTTCTGGGAGGCGCATCTGGAAAGTCCTTTTGATTTCGATTTCTGTCGTTCGGAAAACGTGAGGCAGTTGTCGGTTCTGTGCTTTAACCACCGCCTGTTCCTTGCGTGTACGAACTTCAAAAGTTCGGATGGCCGGTACTTCAAATCTTTATCCTCCGACAACGCTCAACAATCGTTTTCACCCAACATTTGCACAGCCTTCGATTTCATCGATATAATATAAACATATAAGTACGAGCATGACAAAGGTTACGTACATTTTCTGAAAGGGTGGATGAGGAATGAAAGCGTCCATAAGGGGAGGAAGAATAATTGACCGCGGAAATGAGAAAATCAGAGAACTAATCTCCCAAGAATTCAGAACACATTCTCATCGACTGAGAAACGTCACAAGAACGCTGAAATATACACAGAGGTCATCAAGGCCCCCAGATCTGAACGTGATCGAGAACGAGCTACCATTTGAAAAGGTTATATTAATGTAAAACTAATAAAATCTTCAATTTGTAAATTGCACTAACAAAGAGTGGGCGGAATGATAGTGACATTTGCCGACCGACTGGTATAAAGCATGCCACGAAGATTCCGTAATGCTATTGCCATCAAACTCGGGAACTCGTGTACTAGTTGACTTTCTCTTAGTGCATCATTCTTAGTGTTTCTGCCACAAAGAATTTCATAATCATCATGCAGATGGATGCGGTGGAAAGTAACGCGAGAGTCGGCCATTTTTATGTGAGCATTTTTGGTGCCGTATACGCACGCCTGAACGTATCGGATTCCGCTTATTACTTAGATACTGCTTCATTGAATGATGAATTTACAAATTAAGTTAAACATTGACAATAGTAAGGAGTTAAAAGGAGGTAGAACAGTTCACCATATACAACAAGTCAATCTAGCGCAGTAGATGCTAACTTTGACAAAATCACCAACCGGGAGCAAAAGTACAACTAGATTTGACAAGCTAATCGTCGTTTACGGATTAGACAGAAAGCTCGGGGGTGAACATATGTTTGCATTGGGATGATCCTTTCAACTAGTTGCTTCGGACCTCGACGGTGTGGTTGTTTTGCAGTTGTAAGTTGAATTTTCAGGCCATCTAATTCTGTTTATCGGAACTTCGACCGACTGCTATAAGGTTGCTTGACACAAGACCGTGCGACTCATACAAGCCGTAGATTGCTTTAAAGATGGATATCGGCTATTTGATCATGCTGGGATATAACGGAATTGCGGTGGTAACTTGCAAGATGTAAAATCGCCAATGGATCTCAAAAATTGGATCAATTATTCAAATCACATGGGATCACCTAAATCGATGTTTTATGCCCCATAAGTACAGAGGGTATTCATTGTCCAACATTAGTCGAAACGAAAGTGTGAACGCATATGCTTTACTGACATGAATCCAGTGTGAGAGAATGCAAGTGTTTTCAACATGACTGGCTAGATACACAGCAACTGACCATCGAGACAATAAGCATGCTGGAATTCCATAGACGACGTACCTTGATTTCAGCCAACTGTTGAAGTATCATTGAGTCGGTCAAATTATCAAACAGGCCGTCCGTACCAACAACCAGCAAATCACCCGGTTCAATGCTTATGGAACTTTGAGCAGCTTGAGTTGGCCTGTGTAAGGTATACAATGATTAGGAAATGTTAATCACATAACAGTTGATACATTACTTGGACATGGAAGTTGTAGGATTACCCGATAAAAAAATCCGTCATTCAGCACAAGCGCGACAATCAGTCAAGTGCAAGAGTGTGTTGTAAAAGAAATCTGCTAGCCACTGCACTTCAATCGGCTTGGACCTAGCAAAGAACGTAACGAAAGCGTTGCTCTGAGAACACCGTCCGAAAGAACCTTCGGAAGAGCAGATGGATTATTGTTCAAGCACGTGCATCGAAAGTAATGACGACGTGTATGAAAAAATAATGGAAGTGCTGATGGGATCGCCAATGTCCAAATTTCGCGCGGAAGCTGTAATGCAGGCACACCAGAATGTTGCATTTACAATGATTCAATCAAGACTTTCAGTCAAGTACGCAGATGATGTTTTCGTATTTATCAAAGGCTCAGATATTTAAAAGGTACACGACAACCCACGACATCAAATCAAGACGTGCACTATGCAAACTGAAAAGGGTAGAAAAGTATGATTATTGAACGTCTTAGTACAAGAAACTGCTAACGACAACCTGAAGACATTTTATATCCGAGGCAGATATACAGAATGAGCCTTTATTATGGTCATCCAAATAACTACAAGAGACAATGCCCACGGGCAGTGTTCCGCAGGACTAATAAGCGCTGTAAGATGATGGAGCTGATAAGTTAAAAGGCAAAGTGGCTTTTCAGAGTGTTTCAATGCGATAGAAATAGGAAAAATTTTGAGCAGTGAACAAGGGAAGGAGTGAGACAGAAATCAGTCCGAGGGAATGCCCCACCATATACCAAAACATCCAACAGAACCGCAAGACTCTTTCAACCTCAAGGGATTACAGCCGCAAACAAACCATTTAAAACTGTAGGATTACTTTGCAGACGAAAGGAACACATCAGATTCGAGGACAACAAACGTGACATACAAAGTCGAATATTTATATTTAAACAAATCCTCTACCAGTTCAACCTATGGAGCATAAACACGGATACATGGACACAAACTAACCAAAGGATATTATCCACTTCTGCAATTTGGGACGGAAGTCCGAATTCTAGACCAATCAACTATGAAAAACTCAAAAGGAGTCCTTGGAGGCCTGGCACTTTTCAAACAGCTTGACTAATAAAAATATCGAACTGGATCACACCTAAGTTCAAATGTGGAGCAAGCGATCCGACAAACTAAAGAAGTACCATAAACCAAGGGATTAAAAGCATGCTAACTAATGATTATAGGTCTCAATTCTATGTAGATACATCTATAAAATCAAAACACCGAAAGGATGGCCTCCAAATGCTCCAACACAGTCAGAGGTAGATGTTTCCATCTCCGACTCGGTTACTCACCCTGAATTCCTATCAGAATGCTACGAAGTCACGCTTATGCTGAAGAAGTGCTAAACATTGTGTTCTCGTGGCCAATGTGTTCTCACTAATGTCTGTCACAAAGATTGCAGCTTGAAGTGGTGTGACGGCTTGCGT